>CM034048.1:1806826-1836922 GCA_019804595.1 Bruguiera parviflora
CTTCCATACCATCTGCATGATGTTCAAGGCCAAACACGAGCTTACCTTGAAACACTCAACTAGTACAACCATGGAGCAATAAAGAAGGTAGAAGGTAATGGTTCACCTTTATTTGGTTTTTGGTTGCTTTGTATGCTAGATTTTTAAACTTAAGAGTATTTCTTTCATGATATGTATACCTTGTCTTTCAGAATGGTCAAAGATCATAGATAAGTTGAATAAGCCTCCAAGTGATAGATTTGACAAGTGAATGGTAGTTTAAGTGTAGTAAGTTTATTAAAAGTTCTCTTTCCTTGTAGAAAAAAGGACTTTTGGGGAACTTTGATTCAAAGTTAGTTCTTTGTTTTTTGCTTTTCCCCCCTTCTTCAGCATGTGCTGCTTGCTTATGTTGCTCATTGAAGGTATTTATTTACTGAATCAAGAACCTGGTGGAAAGATCTGACATATTTTAAACAAGAACTTGTTTTCTCATTGATTAGAACATGCCTAAGCAACAAAATGATAAGGAACTCAATTTGGTTCTTTCAAGGTAGTTTGGATGTACTCATTGATCTCACTGCTTTACTTTCTTGTCCATCTCTTTCCTCCCAACCAAACATTAGCCTTAATAGTAAGAATGGTGAAGCTTTTATTTCCTTTATCAAGTTCCTCTGTTCAAGTCCTTGATTACCTGTTTTTGACACCAAGAAATGGGAAAAAAAAATTCATTGGTTCAATTAACTAGTATCTGTGGTTATCAGTATTATGAGGATCTAAATGAGCTTGGCTGAAACTAAATTTGGAAGCAAATCAGGATTAAACCTGTTGATATATGCATTCTTGTTGCAAATTGTCTCATTGTGATTTTTATTTTGTAGATGGGTGAAGAATCAAGGATATCTTCATCTTAAGAAGGATAACATATTCTGCCTGGAAAGGGACCATCCTTACAAGCAAAGATATGGTGTGTGAAGGAAAAAAATCTATTTTGTCCTTTTCTTTCCCAAACTTCTCCATCTCTTTTCATTGAACTTTGTGATGCAATTGATCTCTAAATTTGATTTTTCTCTGCAGGATAAGTGGTCATCTTCCTATGCTATTCAGAAAATAGTGTTGTCCATCTTGGGTCTACCCTGTAGGTAAAATTTTTCATTCTTTTTTGGATCTTTAAGAGAACATAAATTTTACAATTGTGATTGTTTAACTTGTTCTGCTCTTCGTTTGATGTTCGGAATGAGTTTACCTGTGAACAGTTCAGTAGTGTTAACTTTGGAGCAATCAAGAAGGTAACTGCTTACTTTGCCATGGTTTTTGCAGTTAATGTTCTGTCAGTTTTTTTTTTCTTCAGCTTAGAAGTAAGCTTTTATCATACTGACATCTCTGTCTCTTGCAGAATACATGAAGGTGGCTGAGAAGATGTACAAACCTCCAAGTGCATAGATGTGAAAAGATAACGACAGTCTAAGTGCAGTAAGTCTATGCATTACCTGTTGTTTTTTTTTTGGGAGGGGAGGGTAAGCCATGGTTGAATGAAGTTCTCTTGTTTTTTCTTCTTTCCTTTTTATGCATGTGCTTCTTCCTTTGATACTTCAAGTATCTTTTTATTGATTCACTAAACCAGATGGACTACTAATATAGATCTTAAACTGGTGGAATGAATTTTTCTTTCTCCTTCCATCATCACTGAGAAAACCCACACACAACAATCAACAACTTCCATACCCACCTCCCCTCCATACAATCATTCTCCGGAGGAGGAATATCAAAATGTAATAATTTATACTTAAACTTGGTTTTCCATGTTTTTAATTATACCTAATTTTGTAGATTCCTTTTGACTATTATGCTTTTAGAAGATTCTACTGCTCAAAACCATTGTCAATTCCCCATGTCTAACTTAACTTTTTTTCTTTTATTGATTAGATATTTAATATCCTTCTTTGAATGTGAGTTATTTGCTCTAACTTGGAGGATAAAGGATGAGTGACAGCATGGACAGTCAGTGATGAATTTATCTTGATGCAAAAGGAGATAAGGTGGATGAAAAACTTTTCTTCATGACAGTAGATATGCTAAGGGAAGGATGCAAGATGTTCATAGGCTAGATGCTAAACTGAAGCTCCCAAAGGTTTGTCCTGCTTCCCTCCATTTTTTGGACATCTGGTTGAATTTGATGCTGTGTTGCAGCAAACATCCTTTGTTTTCTTTTCACATGTTTCAGCATTTGCTTAGAATGTAATGATTGGTCCTTTTTTATGTCGTTGCAATCTTTCATTATCTTCATCTTGATACTTGTGAACTATTAATTTTCTGCAGGCTCCTATAAAGAGATTAGCCACTAATATAACCCTTAAGAGGCTGCCTGAAATTGCTTACAGAGGAGGATAATCAGAAAATTAGGTGAGACTTTGCAGAGAAAACTAGTGTGAGGGCTAAAAGAATGGCAGGAAAGCTAGATCAGTGGTAATAATTGATGCTTTTGTTGTTATCCATGACTTAAATCAAACAAAAGGAAGAATTCTGGTATTAAATGCAAAATCTTTCTCTGCCATAAATTTAATCTTCATTTCTGTCAATGATTAATGGTTATTATTGCATGCTTAGCCTTTAGAAGATATTTTTGATGAGAACTAAAATTTATGTTGGTTTCCATTCAACATTGCATATGGCTTGTTTTGGAAGCGGAACTAAAAGTGAACATTTAGTTGCTACATCCACAATTGGACCTTCTCAATGACATAATATTTGGGCGTGGTTGGATTTATACATTCTGTTGGGTTTCATTTCTTGATTAAGAGCAAAGAGATTTTGTACTGTTCTGTTTCCTCACCAATTGAATACACCATTAATCTTTGCAGATTCTAATACATCTTACAGGGCAGGTAATATTAATGGTGTCAATGCAAGTGGGAGCATGACACAGAGTCAGATGCAAAATTTTCCAGCTGAAAGTTATCCAAGCAGATATCAGCTAATGCAATGGCATGCTTCTGTCAATTAGCTTGCTTTTCAGGAATGTTAAGGACTTTCAATTGTGAGTAGTTCTCATGAATCATCTCAGCTGCCAAAGCTCATATTTTGGCAAAACATTACATTTCATAACACTGATCATATTTGTTAACTGAATCTAATTTTTTCAAGCACTTGCATAAGAACTCTGATATTAAATTTTGTGCTTGTCTTCCCCTGCATTTGCTGGACACCATATCTTTGGGATACCCTAATCAATTGTTGAAGTTGTTGAAGCAATTCATCCCAATACTTTTGTCTTTGTTATTTTTCATGAGCTTTCTGGCATTCAGATGCTGGTGTCCTTATGCAATCCTCAGAACTGCAGCCCACCCCTGTCCTCATTTCATCTTTCAATATGTATTTCCATAGGCTGCCAGAGTTGGCCTAAATGCTAAGAGATTAATGATGGATGGTTTTATGCTATTACAATCATTATTGTCCTTGTAAACAGATTTGATTCAATGTACATTTCGTTGAAAGTTCTTGAAAATTCACATTAGGATGTTTGTTTTACACAGTTAGAAACAGTTGTTCCTCCCTGCCCCATATGAGTCAACAAAATCAGCAGCCTCTTCTACTGCTTCTGTCTGCAAATTCAAGATTCTGTGCATTAACAGAATGGAGGAGGAAAA
This sequence comes from Bruguiera parviflora, assembly GCA_019804595.1. Classification (NCBI taxonomy): domain Eukaryota; kingdom Viridiplantae; phylum Streptophyta; class Magnoliopsida; order Malpighiales; family Rhizophoraceae; genus Bruguiera; species Bruguiera parviflora. The sequence continues at coordinate 1,810,450 of CM034048.1, forward strand.
AAGAGGTTTGTAGCACTGCTCTCTCTTCCCACTTATTACATGCAATTTTGGTGTTTCTTTTTGTCTACATTATCATAAAGGTCTAGATTCCAGGAAAGGTCGGATATCAGTAAATCTTCAGGTCCTATTAAAATGCATGTTTCTACCTAACAATATTAAAAATAATCCTTTTTTTTTTCTCTCGTGGCTGTGGAACTATTCAGAAATCAAAGTTATTGTTTCATTGTCACATGTATAAATATTTCAATCTACCTATAAAAATTGAAGCACATTCCATATGACAGACAATTAAGGACAAACAGGATACAACAAGTAAAATATGTTCAGACTTTTTGTTATTAGTTTTTTCTAAGATTTTGATAGGTTATTGCTTCTTTTTTGTTTTCCTTTTTCCTTCTTTCAAAAGTCAAAACTCACATTGACTGCTGCAGGAATGAGCTATCCTTTACATTCTTGGGATGATTAATCAAATTCCAAAATGACCAGACCAGGCTCACTGCATCACTGAAAAAGAACCTGACCCCCACCCACCCTTCCCAACCTATAAAAAGAGCATTCCTTGCCTATAGCTAACATGTCCTCCTCTCCTCTTATTCTTTAAAATCTGGCCACAGTTCCCCAACATACCTCCCTAGCCACAATTGCTGCTGCCTTTTGGCACCACTGCTATTTCACCAACCTAAATGGCATTCACGGTGTTCAGGCCGTTGGATGGAAATTCTTTGGTGGAGATAAAAGAAGTTGGCAGCAGGTTTCTCAAATTTTGTTTATATTGTTGTCAGACCAGCTGGGTCTTTTGTCATCAAGCAGGTAAATGGCAAAACTTTGATTTGGGTTTTTGATTTTATGGGCATTAAATGGGGTATATGGTGTTGTAATCCCCATTATTCTGTTAATGGCTGTCTATACATAATGGAGTATGAAAGGTTGAAACTTTTGGAAAATTTCAATAGATTTAGTATGAATTATGACTGAAATAAGCTGCGGAATAAGCATTTTTATAAAGAAAAAATTGTGGTTGGAGATAATTAGGTTCATTTGTAGGATAGTTCTTTTAGTTGGAAAATGTTTACCAAGATTAGGGAAATGGGGTTAAGGATAAAGGTTAATTTGGATTCAGAAATGGGATTAACTTTGAAGTCTATGTCTATACTAATATTAGCAATAAAATGGTAAAGGACTTCTTGCCTGCACAGTTATGGGTTATCCTGGAAATTTTGTTTGCTTGTATTTTAGCATTTCAGTATTCTAACATTTACATTTACTTCGCAGTTCACTATCACTTAAGGGCCTATACTGGGATCAATTGATTGTATGGCTAGACTCTTCTGGTACCCAAATGGGATTTGTGTTCTTTTGTTAACAATGGAAATCAGTTAGACTTAGTTATCTTTTGAGAATGCTCTTAAAATTGCAGTGTAATTGGTCTAATTTGGTGTTGTTCTTGTGTAGGCACTTCCATACATACATCATGTTGGAGAATCATTGCTGCTGATAAAGGAAAGGGCATACTTTGAAGCTCTGGCACTTACAGCACATGGCAGCCTGTGTCTTGAACATGTTCTTGAAATTGATCATTTTGATCATACCATGCATTTAATTGGTATGCAGTACCTGGAGGTCCCACATATAATCCTCAGAAGCAGGTTGATTGCAGGAATTGAGTACCCAATGTTGGCAGACCACATGTCAGATTATATGGCGAAAACTCTTTTCTACTCATTGCTTCTTTATCATACCTCCACAGAGCACAAGCGTACTGGTAAATGGTTTTGCTCTTAATTTTTTTTTATCCTATCTGCAGAATTCTTTCATACTATGATCGTGTGATTAGCTTGTAAGAAATATTAATGACATGTAAACTAGAATGTTCTGTGCAGTTGCTGAATTTTGTGGGAATGTGGGGTTATGCTGGCTTACTGGAGAGGTTGTTTTCTCTGACCCTTACAAAGTGTCTCGATACAACCATTGGATGATCCCTAGTTTTGATCATGATGTTGAGGCTCTTTGCAAGGATAATATTTTAAAGCTTGAAGTTTCAGAGTTGAAGTTGACGTATTTTCTCCATTTTCTCTGTTCATTTAATTCACAGTTGAATTATATTCTAGTTTATCCATTGTATCATACGCCAGTGCTTGTAGGTTTTGTGAGAGAGCCCAAGCATTAATACATGGAGATCTTCACACTGGCTCTGTTATGGTAAACCATGAATCAACTCAGGTTATAGATCCAGAATTTGTATTTTATGGTCCAATGGGTTTTGATATTGGAGCTTTTATCGGAAAATTGATTTTGGCCTTCTATGCTCAAGATGAGCATGCCAGTGAAGGGAATGATTGAAAAGTATGTCTGCATTCATGCTCTATTTTTTATTTTCTAGATATTGCTATCAGTTGCAAATGTCTTCATGACTTGTTTTTCACACGTCCTTTTGAATATAAAATCCAATTCATCTTGAGCTGAATGTTTTGCATTTTCTTTTTTCCTTTGATAAGTCAAAGTTATATTCATCAAAAGAAAGCTGTTGCAGGATGACTGACTCCATTGAGCCTGAATGTTTTGATTTATTCACTTCTATATGCCTAAAGAGGATGATTTACCTGCACCCATTTTCTCTGTAATTTGAATTTATATTCATGGGTACATGTAGCATGTATTTTATCATTTCACATCTGCTTATGGCATAAGCATCTCATCAATTCCCAATTAAATTGTTAGTTGTCATGTTTCTTATTTAGAATTGTGGTTTTTTATGCCACCATTTTGTGGGAACCTGTTACACGTTAATCCTCTAGGTAGCCTAATCCATTGGAGTTGTAGGGATTTTCTGTGGAGAAACTATGATCGCATCTTCCTTTTGCCTTAGCTAAATTGTCTGACTACATCTCCTAATTCTTTTCCTTCTGGGTGTATTCAGTGTTTGTGCTTCGTCCTGGCTACTTTTTATCAAGGAACATGGAGCAGTTCTTTTAGTTTGCTTGTGGGCTGGAAAGTGTGATTTTCTGTGGCTTCTTTTACTTTGCAGTCTCTATACTTTCATTTGTTAGAGATTAATTCATGAAGGCTGCTTTTTATGCAGACATATATAGAATGGATCTTGAGGACCATTGAGGAGACTTAGAGTCTTCTCTGCACAAAGTTTACTGCACTTTGGGATGACAACAAATACGGACCTGGTGAGTTATATCTCCCAGGGATTTATGACAGCCCTGATCTCCTGCAGCTTACGCATGGAAAATTCTTCACAAATTTGTTCCATGACATCCTTGGATTTGGCACAGCCAAAATGTTAAGGTGAGATGACTAATTCCTTTGTCCGTTGTATTTTCTGTGTTCATGATGGAAAGAACGGAGTTGGACTATTTTTGATAGGGAGTGTGTGCTTAACTCAATTTCACATTGGGGCAGTATCCTGCAGAAAAGAGTTTCTCAGCCTGAACGCTGCTTGTCCCGCAAAGAGACTGACTTTAGATTATATTTTATGTTACTTTCCGAAACTCTTCCCTCTGGTTGCAAACATATTTAAATTTCCCATTGAGACATTATTGATCTTTTTGACCATATTACTCGGCTTTTCTGTTTTTTTTTTTATTCAATCGACAGGATAATTGTTGGCATAACCCACGTTTAGGATGATTGTAAGCGGCAGGCTCTTGAGTTGGCTTTCTTCTCAAGGAAAGGCAAAAGTTCCAGTCCATCACTGAAGTTGTGTCAGCCATTCGGAAAGAAGCGTCTTGGTAAAGCGTATAATTATTAGCTAAGAATAGCCTTGAATGTTTTCTTCAAAAATAAATTGCTGCAGTTGCTGTATGGGTTCGGCATTTTTGAAACATGGAATTTTTTATTTTTTATTTTTTATTTTTTTCTTCCTTTGAAGGAAATATATCTCCATCAGTAATTCTCCATGAAACTGCCTACCCATCGCATTAACACAAATGATACTTTGACGGCTTACATGAGAGGTTTAGATTCCCAAATGGAAACAAGATTTTTCTAGTCTATCTGTCTTCTCGGAAATATTAAGTTTGTCCCGGAAGTAAACAGTTCTCCGGATCGATAGGTTGGAGGCAGGAATTGCTAATGAATTCCAAAATTGGATCCTCCGTACGTGTGGGTTCCTGCCAAAAATCCAATGTCTACGGATCAACTGTCACAGCATTGCTTGTTGATTAGAGACAGTGGAAGTAAATTAAATAGCAATACACCAGCGACAATAGAAGGCATAAATTAAACGTTTGTGTTTCATTCTTCTTCTTCTTCTTGTTCTTCTTTTTTTTTTTTTAATATTTGTATGGTCAGTAAGCGATTGTGTTTCTTGTTTTATTCATTAAACGATGGTGTTTCTGCCGTCCAAGGACGAGTCCATAGCATCCAATTCTTTACTTGGCCCAATGTCTCTAATTGGCTTACTAGGCCTCATCTCATACTGACCCCAAAACAAGCAATAGTCTGTCCTAGAGGTCAACGAAGTAATGATAGACGTGTCCACTTCTCATTTTCTTCTTGTAGTCTGCTGCGAAACCGTTTTAAGATCACTTCAGTATTCTAAATAGCCAAGTTGTGGCGGCAAACCCTTCATCCCATGGTCCAAGAACCAAGCTTTAGCGGCATAACCCCACCTATTATCCTGCCCCCTCGTGGCCAGCGAGAGTATCAAACCTGCCTTTTATCTTTCGTGAATCAGCAACCCCATCAGTAAATCCTTCACGGGTTTGGCCGTTCTTAGGAACTTAGAGTGAGGAAGAAAAGAACAGAACAAAAGAGCTGAGAAATTGCAAAAGATTGAGCAGAACAAAGAGGAAAACAGAGAAGACGAAGAACTTGAAAAGAGAGCGATATTTTGAATTACTTATTTCTGATTTTTCCATAACTCGTTTGAGAACTGAGAAGAACTACGGTGATTTCTCCTAAAGACCCACAAAAAAAAAGAAAATAAAAGAATAAAAACGACGATGATGATGGCGTGGAATGCGGATAAAATATATGTCGATGTCCAAGGAAGTACTTCCGACAAAACAATTTGGCAAACAGCCAACTGGGACTCTTAATCCTTATCTCCCTGTTGAAGTACATGCATTCAGACACAAGGCTAAAGACTTTATTCGGTCTGCGCTCTTTTTTCTTCTGGTCTTATTGCCCCACGTAGCTCTGTTTTCTAAACCGCTCGGCATTCTATTTTCCATGCATGGCCTTATACTGAATGAGTCATTTCAGAGAAAAAGGAGGTGGACAGGAGAGAGCCATAAAAGAGAAAAGACTTTTACTTATTTATTTATTTTCTTTAAAAAGAGTTTAACTTGTGCAATAATAGAAATTTGTAAATTCGAAATAGTAAATTTTATACTCTAATTACTACATATTGAATGAATCAGAGATGATATAAATTTTTTTTTAAAAGATAAAATAACTAAAAAGAGCTTAAAATGCATTTATACAATATGAGTACACGCGATACTTTTCATAACATTTTTTTTTTAAAGTCAATTAAACGTGTATCAATTATCCCAAATCAGGACTCTTTTAAAAATTATATTTTTTTACGCGAGACTCTTTTTTTATTTTTATTTTTTTTTGGGGAAAATATACTAGCAGCTCCAAGTTTGAGGGCGATGACCTTTTTGAAGAGGGGATTTCTGGACCCCAAACTCTTCCGCACTCGATCCAAAGCTGATCGGCGGTCTTTTATGCAAAAAGTGAAAGAAAATAAAAAGGTTAGATATTGAAATATGTTTGGCAGATCCAAAGTGCCTAACCTCAAAGTACCTCTCGTTGTCATTTTCTCTCGTCTACCAACAAAATTCAAGCAACTGAGGATAAATCAACGAAACACAGAGAACCGTTGCGGTAAGGTCTGTGCTTATCCAGTAATAAAATAAAATAAAATAAAATAAATATATATATAAATTCAAGAGTTTGTCCACAAAAGAGAGATACGTCATCGTAAAAATAAATAATAATAATAATAATAATAATAATAAAAGAAAATCACAGGTAACTAAGAGTTCAAATTTTGCAACTATGGAAACGTCAAGGAGCATATAATTCGAGTGTTTGTGTCATTATTTATTCTGCTTAGCTGAAGATTTCTTGTTGTCTGTTATTAATGTAGACTCCTCAGAAATATTGTTTTAACGCAACCTGGCGCAGCGGGGTCGGGAGAACTGAGAACTGCAACGATGTCTCCCAAAGACCCCCCCCCCCAAAAAAAGAAAATAATAATAATAATAACAAAAATAAAGACGCTGATGGCGTAAAAGGCAGATAAAGCCCATGTTGATATGCAAGGAAGTTCTTGCAACAAACCAATTTGGTAAACGGGTATGTACGTTCGTTAATCTAAATTTTATAAAAAAAAAAAAAAAATTTACTCAGATAAATCTGCATTATCAAATTTTCTAAATCAAAATATCTTTTTATTTTTATTTTTATTTTGAAGAAAGTGAAAGGCTATAGCATACGAGAGAGAGGGAGAGAGGAGAAACTCTCACCTCTCCATAAGATAATGTCGAAAATAAATAGCGCTAATCAGGATTTTTTAGTTTAAAATATCAAAATGAATATAAGTAACTTTTGCAAACAATCTTGTTTGCCCACTTACATGCGGCCTATCGCCAGTGGACTTTTGTGGTCTAGCCCCGTGGCAGGTCCCACAAATGAGAGCGCGGAGCCCTCGGCGGGCCCTGGTGACGGTGCCGATGATTAATTCTGTTATAAAAAATGTTTGGGGGGATGCACGATATTTTTTATTAATAAAAATAAAAAATATATAATATATAAAATAAATTGCAATTTTTAATATATAGTAACCGATTGAATAAATAGATTCGTCACGTGTCTATTTTTCGACGTCTCCGGAACGAAACTCTCCCGATGTCCCACAGAAGGTGGGGGGGGGATGTCGTGCGATCTAGGAGAATGCGTTCTAAGACCCGCGAAGGTGGGGCGGAAAAAAGAGGAGGAGGAGTGGTGAACAGCATAAAGGTGGAGGGAACGTACGTACTGTAATAAAACATTCAAAATTCAAACAAGCAATTCGATACATAGCAATCAGCAACTCGAGCATGTCTGCTTACATAGTAAACAACACTCTTTAAACTTTATTCAATTGATGGCCCGCAAGACTACTATTTTCCATACTTTGCCTTATAATCCTTCCAGAGCTGGTCGACAGTCTTTCCCAACAGATCAACAAAATACTGAGCACTGTACCCACTTCTCATCTTCTTGTTAAGATCAGCGACAAAACCACTTCTAAGGCTATTACAATAGTCCAAAAATCTGGCTGTAACATCATACCCTTGATCCCACCTGTCGCCCTCACCCGGTTGCACCCAATGACTAGGTGCATAATTAGCCTTTAGCCTAACGAAATCGGCAATCCCTTCAATTAATCCTCCTGGGGTCTGGCCATTACCATTCCATTGCCATACGTGAGTCATCTCGTGATAAATTACCCCAGTAAATTCCCTTTTTAGATCACCGTTATAGTTGCCTATGTAGTTGGCACTTACGTGGATCTCATTGTTGCTTGTATAGGCGACACCACCCATGTCATCAATAAACAAGCTGACCTTTTGCACATTTTTTCTCGACTCGGGAGTAGCCTGTTGGAAGAGCCTCCATATGAAATCTGTAGCAGATTGAAGCGTCTGCATGCTGTAATCAGTCCCGATATCTCTTGCGAAGCGAGCTCCACCGGCAGTAGAACCGGCAGTGTTGGTGACGCTGTATTGCACGGCATAGGTGCATATGCCTTGCGTTGCTAGAGAGATCAGAAAGAAAAGGACAAGGGCATGGCGAGACATGGTTAATCGAGCAGCGTGCGAAAAACTGTATTTCTGTTGCTAGACTTGGGCTTAAGAGTTGTGTTGTTGTTGTATGGTTTGTACAGAAAACGTTTGTTTTGGTGGAATATATAGAGAAAATTAGAGAGGCTTGAGTAGTAGTTTGACCACACACAAAAGGTTCGTGTATGCTTGGAAAGTTGGACATGGCCAGGTAAGGGCTGACTAGGTCCGCGAGAGGGAATTAAAAATGCTTTTGTTGTCGAACCATTAATTCTCTTGTTTTATTTGACTTCTTTTGGATTTGGGGGGGGGGGTTCCTTATTCTGACCACAGATATTTGCTTCGAAGAAAAGTCCAAATTGTAGAGATAAGTATAAACCCGTCAAATTGTCGAAGCCACAAAGGCAGGCAGCCCTTTCAAAACGGAACTCCAGACTCTCAATCTTTTAACCTTTTTTTCAAAGAAAACAGAGAGAGAGAGAGCATTTCCACCCTTTAAGTGCTCCCCTACTATAACTCACCAAAACAATTTTCCACGAAGCTGTCCAACCAAATGGCCCAACGATGTCTAGAACCAAGAAAAAAAAAAAGGTGGTCATAGCTGGCCCTCGTGTAGACAAAAAACTCAGTCTATCAAATGGGCATGCTGGAAAATGAGCATACCAGAAAATCTCCAAGTTCTACGCAACATTTTTTGTGGGCAACTGTTTGATTATCAAAGCCAAATTCTAGCCATAAGGGAGAAAAAAAAAATGGTGAACTTATTCAACAAACGCCTACAACAAAATGATGACGTTAACTAGAAAATGAATTGGTCCAGAAGAAATTGATATAGGGCATAAACACGCCGGCCATTTTAGTTATGATGAATTCACATTGAACGGGTTCCGAGTGTCTAAAAACACAGCGAAGTGGACCTCGTCAGCTAGCGTTTGGAAGCTGGCGTTCCTTTCCCTGTTCGTGAGCCTGATTATTTTAAAATTATTATCTTTTTTTTATCGGAAACTGAACGATTGATCGGGGATGAGCCCGAGTTCAAGACCTTTCTTAAGCTTGATTTAACAACAACCATATAAGTTGATGCCGTATTGAACCGGCAACATGAAGTCATTGCTTCCTTGCTGTTCTTGTGTTTGATGCACTCCTTTCGTTTTTGTCGAACCCTTCAAGTCACGGCTTTAAATTCTCGTTGGATTGAAGTGTTTTTTTTTTCTTTTATTTAAGTGATTTTCATATACCTCATATATATATATATATATATATATAATTCAAATTTTAATCTATTTTTTAATATAAAATTTATAGAGTAACTGTTATAAGCAGTCGGTCTAGATTGAAGTTTAGAAGTTGGGCGGCTGGGAGCATTTCATAATTGATTCTTGGGTCTTTATTGTTGCACCGACTTGTTGGACGATGGCTTGAAATAGTGCCCATTACGCCCTATGACCCCCCCACCCAAAACAAAAAAAAAAAACGAATTAGGGTTGAGTGAAAAGAATGGAATTTTGAACCCCATGAAATTTAATAACAGAAACTTTATTAAAGCAGACTTAGGACAGAGACTAGCAATCTCCGCCGAATAAAGAGCAGAGTCACCCAAACTTGGGGGGAACATACAGAAAGTACACTATCTCGGAGAACTTTCTTTTTGCTTATCCAAAGAAAAAACCTTTGCTCTCTCTCTCTCTCGCTCGTTGTTTATATCGCGCAATTCTCAAAGTGATTATGTATCTTCTCGCGATCAAATCTTTTTCCCGAGCCCCAGGATGCTGGAATTATAGCCGTCATGTTCCCAAGAGACGAGAATGATCGGCGTAACGTATAATGAATCAGCAAAACCGTACCAAATGGCAAGACATTCACTGAATTCAATGTAGAAAAGTCTTTAAAATTCTTGCTTTTATTTGTGTTAGACATTCCCGAATATTGATTTCACAGCACACAAAAAGAAACTGTAACTTCCGTAACTCCCCTCACTCTCCCTCCCTCTCTCTCTCTCTCTCTCTCTCTCTCTGCTTATAATCGTAATAAAACCCACTCAATCGTTTTAAAACCTCCCCTTCAGCTCTCTTGCGCTGGCTCCCATTCTCCAAGTTTAAAATTCCTTGTCTCTCTCGCCTCTTATTGAACAGAGTTTTTTGGTGCTCACAAGTTGACCAAAGACACTGTTACGAATCCCACTAATGAAACTGCAGGCGATGTCAAGAGTCGTTTATATTAGAATTTTTGTGAAATTGATTTTTCTTTTCCCGAATATTGTACTATTATTGGAGACGTTTAGGTAGTTCTACTCCACAGTGTGTAGCTTTTACTTCATATTCGACGTTGGTAAATGTATTATTATTCTACAGAAATCGACCGACGAGACGCATGAATCTATTTTTGATGGGTGATGAAAGCTTTATTGTTGGCTTTACACGTACGCCGGCGCTGTTGTTCTTACGTGAGGGACAATCACTGAAGGATGATGCAAATCAGTTACGGCCAGGAATGGGTGTAATGGATCTTAGATGTAGTATCAACGTAACAGTTGACTCTTTAGTGACTTACTTGAAGAGAAGAGCACGAATGAGTAGAGCACATTTGAAGAAATTGCACTGGTTGGTACAGTATCAGCAAATAAAGAAAGAGAAATTGAGGTATGCCAGAAGTCTTTATTCATTTTGCTTGATTAATGTATTTAATTCAAAATTTTGATACAGTTAGTTTTTCATTTTGTAGCAAATATCTAATTGATTGTTTATCCGACGATTAATCTTTTGGCGTTGCTCACTCTTCTCTCACCTATAGATTCCTCATAATCGGTCCATTTCTTAACTCAATTGGTACATAAAATGCATGATTTGTGCTCATGATGACGCATCATCACATGGATATTCAATAACATTGAACAATATACTACTCAGTATTGCATTTATATTCAATTCTCCGGTAAACACTTTTACCAATGCACGGTAGTAATGTTTTGTGTTAGGTTAATTTTGCGTCACAAACTTTTAGAATCCGATCAACTCAAGGTAAGTTGATAACTACTGTTATTATTTTTTTATAAGTACTTTAATAATTGTTGATAACTATGATTATTTCTCTGTTAATGCTGACTCGAAGCATTATTTGAGAGGGGATGAAAAATAAAAAGAAAGAAGAAATAGAGAGGAGAAATTAGTGAATGAGACTATTACTGTGAATAATGGTCAATAGATAGACTTCCTCAATTTCTGGAATGATACATTACTGTCTTATTACTGTTAATGCAGAAGAAAAAAGGCGAGCAACACCGACCTACAATCTTATCAGACCCTGTTTTAAGCTATAGCTTGACACTCCATTCCCATTCCGAGCATTGTAGTCAGTCCACGACCGATCAAATATTCTTACCGAGCAATTCTATCCCTCGTGCCAAATAGTTAGTCATCGTTCCAATCCACTATTTTTGTTTTATGTAATCCTGCCAGCAACGACGTTTGACATTTGACCTGGAGAAAGGGGTGGCTCCTCTTGCTTCGAAAGGCCAGCTGTTATACTTTGCAATTCGAGAACACGTGGAGCAGCAATATGAAAATAGGGAATCAATTCAACGGAGTTGAACGAGTTCATTCGCTCCATTCCATTTCATCAACCGATTGCCACACCTTCACGTCTCCTCGACGGCCTTTGCGTTTAGAAGTTGGCGTGCTGAATTCGGCAAGTTTTATAATGGTAAACGGTACAATTTCCATCAATGGTGGAAATGTGAGGTCCCGGTCCTTGGTCCACGGTCCATGGTCTACGTTGTAGCAACACACATTTCATAAGCAAACTACGTTTCAGCCGCATCTCCTGCCTAGAACAGGAAAACAGTGGGGGCTTGGCCATTTATGTGGGTAAGATGTAGGGAAAAGAAGAAGAAAGAGACCTGCATCATTTAATTGAATCTTTATTAAAACACTAGAAAAAAAAATTTTAATAAAAAAAAAGAGAGAGAGTTCAATTAGTGCCGCAGAGCTTAAATAGAAATATCACAAGAAAAAAGGAAACAAAAACAACGAAAGGACCTTACAGGAAACCATGGATTCTGCTTCAATTGAACTTTGCGGAGGGAGAAAACATGAATAGCTCATCATGTCAATGATACCTGATAACTCTGGGAGATGACTTTTCCCATCTAATCGCCTGTAAGATAACAGTAAGAGGATCTGCTGCATTGAATAAAACAAAAACACAATATGAACCTGATTTGGCATGGCCATGACAAAACAGGAGGAAAAGACATTTCACAATATTCATCCAGCCAATCGAAAAAATGCAATGCCTTGTAGTCACAACAAAGATCCAAACCAAGAGAGAGCTGCATGCTCAAATTAATGTACTTCTCAAATTTAAATGGTATTTTCACAGAACCTTCAGAATTAGAAAAATTTTGACCAAGTTGTAGAACTGTTGCATTTAATACTATCTTTCCAGTTGTCAAGTACTGGAATACCTGCCAAAAGTTAATGACTTGATGGTAATACCTGCCAAAAGTTAATGACTTGATGGTAACTTTTCTCCCTTGAACTAGAAATTGCCCTGTTTGGCGTCAATGATCCATGCAAATACATAAGATCGTCTTGTTGATAGTGGGACTAGCCATTAAGTGATACATTCAAATTTCCTCCATAGACTTCTCCAACAGATGCCTAAAAAATTGAGTTCACAAGCAGATGTGTCAGATGTGTAATTAGAGGGTAAAAGAAAAGAATTAGAAAAAAATTACAGAGAAAAAAAAAAGGCATTAAAAAGGATAATGGGGACTGCCTTACTGCACTGTGGCATTGAGTACCACACAGCTCTTAAGAACTAAATTCCCATTAACATGGAAACTTTCATTTAAACAAGAATGTTTAAATTCCTAAATCAGAGCCCCCAAGCCAATAGCCCAGTGGTAGGATATCAACCCCGTAGCCTTTGGATGCCAGGGTTCCAAAATCTTGCTCCCGTCCCACCCAGATCCCAAAAGAATTTTTTTTTTTTAAGAAAAACCCTAAGCCATAACCCTGAGGACACAAGTGTGGAGTAAAAGTCAAATTTGATAGAGATAGCAAGTAATATAATGCTGTAAAGTATTAATAATAAACAGGAATTCAGTAAATATGCATTTGTATAAAAGATTAAAATTGATCACTATTCCAAAAGTGTAAAGAGACTTCCATGTTAGAACTGTCCTCAGAAATGAAAAATCTCCGCCAACATGATAACCAAATCATTCTCTAGCAATATAATAATGTAATGGCTAACAAGAATATAAGTATATTTCCTAGCTGGGGATTCCCTTGTCAAAAATTATCAAAGCACTTACTCCTAGGCCCAAGGGTTCATCCCAGCTATTTCACCAATCTTTGGTTCTTATGGTATAATTATATGTATTACAACCTAGCTGCAATAATTATACCCTACACAAAAATCAGGAACGTGCACCAACTAAAGAAACATAAATTCTCAGTCAAGAAAAGGGATATACCAACCTGAAGGTACGGAAAAACATTATTGTACACTTGTGAAAAGAATTTCGACTTTGCCATAAACCTGAAGTAAAGGAGATGGTGTTATATCTTCAATCAGCAAACTTGTCAAACGAATTGACATAGTAGTTTGCCCGTAAAAAGCTAAGGAATAATCACATGCTAGTATAGCATATCACAACCAGAGATGAAAAGGCATTGTGCAAAATAGTAACCTCAATCTACTATTAGCACAGGCTTTTATATATTTCAAAGCACAAATTTCAAGTTATTCCCCCCTTTCTCCACCCCCGAAAAAAAGGCTTATGATACGGTTTGGCCCATACATAGTTCTTTTGAACAAATTGATTCCAAAAGGTACAACTTGATTGGCCCATACTTTACTTTTTCCTTAAAATCACTAGGAAGCTCAAAATAAAATGCTTCTCTAGAGCTTAGTTGCCTGCCATGCAAGGCTCAAGTGACAACAAGAACAACAGAGAGAACAAACATAGCAGATACAAGCAGCTGTGCATAAAAGGATGGACAAGCAAGGGAAGGAAAGAGAGATGATATCTCAATTAGATGTTTCTCATACCTTTTAAGAAGACGAAAACAAACATAAAGCTCTTCAATGTCCAACTCTATCTTAATTTTGACATATTGCTTGAAAAGTTCACACAAATAGTACGTGGTTTCATCACTCCAGTCATCATGACCACCATCTAAATGACATTGCAATTCGGTGGGTGCCCTTTGCAATATAGAAGATAGATTTCTGGATGATCCTGATTTATAATACATCACTGCCAGTGAGTTCAATATCAAGCAGTTGCTGGCTTTAAACTCATCAACCCACTGTGGAGGATTTCCTAGCCAAAGATTATTTTTTGCAACATTGCCAATTTGAGGCAACTGAAACTCCGAGATCTTAATATCTAACAATTTCTGTGGATTCTCTTCTAGAGAGCTGAAGGCAGCATTTGAAGTTAAATCTTGTCTCCGATGTGCAGGAATTTGTCCAAGTATGTCAACTCTCAAGTCTTCAGGCAATTGCTGTAACACAAATGGATCCACTTGGCTTAGAGATGAAGGCATTAAATCAGTGTTTTCACAGGCAGTGTTGTTAATGGCCTCATTGTGGGATCTGGACCGAAAAACAGACGTTGAGTGCTCATCTGCAGGCTGCGTTGCCAACAAATCATAATAGTTGTGTCAGCCATTCTGACCAAAGATAATGCATGAAAATAAGTGCAGCCTCAAAAATTTTATAAACCATTTAGCTGGTGCACCACTTTTCAGGACCAATCCCATACATTATATGTCAAAGGGGCACACAAAAGGTTGGGTCCAGACTTAGGCAGCAGAAAGGATAGGAAAGATGTTACCTTGTTCTCTAACAGTACAGTACTTTGGGGAGCCACATCAGGTCTGACAAGCTCTTCACCAACTTTAATTGTGCCTAAAACACAAAACCATTAGAAACTGGTATAATAGTAGCAAAGCACACATCATGTCAAGTAAGAAAGCTCACCTTGCACTTGTTCATGTGAAGCACAGAATAAAGAACAACTAGAATTTTCACTTTTGACTTTGCTTCTGGAAATAAAATCCACCAGTTTCCCTCCATAGATTTCATTTAATTCTAAGAAGAATTCTGGAGGAAGACTCTCAACAACTCCCATATCAAGAAGGCCCAAAGGTGGTGGAGCTGAAACCTGATTGCAGTGAGCATTAACACTGGACAAATTATTGTCCATTTGTGCAGAAAATCTAGAGTGGTCAGCAGAAAATTGACCTAAGGTTCTGGTGATGCTGTGGACCTCAGAATCTGGAAAATGAAAAGGATTAACTGGTGCAATACATTAAGAACTCTTTTTGACAAATCAACATATGTCAAACAAACTGCAAAATAATTTGTGGCAGCCAAATCATAGTGTGGTGTTCATCTCATATAACTGGTAGAGTGGGTAAATCTTTAGAAAGCAAGCATGCATGCACACAGCGCATGCTACCAACACCTAGCCACCACCATACAAGACATGACCATATCAGATTCAATATCAGACTATATAATAGTAGTGCAGACCATGAGTATCATTTCAGGTAATAACATTGTCAAACATACAAAATTGTTCAGACGCAAATTTAAATTACCTGAATTAACCCTGTTCTTGGATGTACTACCAATATTGCGTTGATCTTCATTAGTTGCTGAGGCAGAGTTGAGCCACATCCTCAAAGAATTTCTTTCAGGACCTTGAAAGTATGTTAATTAAGAGTTAATGACTATCAGAAAAAGGCAGCAAATACTACATTTAAGAAGAAAATTGTGCATTTGATCCAATCTACCAATAATTATATTTTAAGAAAAACAAAAGAATAAGAACAATAGTTTATGCTGATGTTATTTTAAAGAATATGACGAGCATTTTAGAACAGAATGTATAAAGACAAGCATAAATGCTACCTTGTTTAGACACATCTGCATTTTCAAGCTTGGAAACTTGCAAGCCAACACCACGGATATCCTTAACATCTATTTACATAGATATAACAGTCAGCTTCAACTCAATCATCCATCCATAAATGGTACGCTAAACTCAAGATGCACATGGGGAAAGATGCCAGCATGGCCTAAATCAATTCCTTAGACCAGTCACCAAAGCAAGACCTGCCTGCTTAGTGAGGCAACCAAGAGAAGAGCTGAGGAAAAAAAATTTGACAGCTCTGTAGGTCCTATGTACTTTGTATTTGTATCCTTTTCTTTGTCTACTGTCATTAATTAATTTTCTGAAGAAATGGAGAATGGGGACATGACAGCGGAGAGAGAGAGAGAGAGAGAGAGAGAGGGGGGGGGAGGGAGGTAGAGAGAGTTATCATCTATGTTCATCTCTTTAGTATCCTATAGATTAGACTGGGACAATGACTTCAATCGATTTCGTATGAATAGAAAGAAAATGACAAGGGACTAAAGAATAATTGCAAAAAGAGGGCAGACAATATAAGCTGAATTTGACAGAGAATCACCTATGCCAAAAGACCCAAAGAGTTGCTTTGTTATCCTCCGAAGCACCTCGGGATTATCAGTAGCAATCGGGACCTACTATGCCATTAATGTTCCGACAATCAAATTCCACCCAGCAATTAATAAAGTTACAGCTAGTAAATCATACACACAGAGGCTTAAGGGAATATTTACAGTAATTTATATATGCAAACTCAAGAAAGGGGGCTTGTCCTTTTAATACCGTTACAGAGTGGCTCAGGTTCTCACATTCTCCACAACCCATATACTTGGCAGGCTCCCCCGCATTCTTTCTTTTCTTTTTTATCTGGAAAAAATATTACAGAACAACATGTTCTCCAATGTGTTCAAGCCAGGAAATAAGAATTGGGCTGAGCCAATGATTAATGGTATCTGAAAAATCTTCTAAAATCAAACATACACACCAAACCATAATCAATTCAACATAGTGGAATAAAGTTACTTATTTCTGTAAATTCACAAATAAAAGAGAATGCAGTACCTTAAGTGTAAAGGTGCGCCCTTGCACTCCACACCCCTGCAACCTCAATGATACCTCTTTGCAAAGGTTTAATAGGAAATATTGGCTCTGGAGAATTAATTAGCAATACTTGAAAATTTTTTGACTGGAATATAAAACAACAAAAGAGATAAAGAAATTTAAAGCTTCTACAGTGCACAAGAATACTAACATCTTGTGAATCCTTGAACCTCACACCCCAATTTACTTCTGCACCTATAGACTTTGTTTCCTAAATATGAGACCATCCATTAGAAACACTCAAATGATATTCAAATGTGTAACAAAGGAAAATGGGTACACGAAGAGATGAATAAAAAAAAAACACATGAGAGAACTATACCAACTAAATAATCAACAAAGATCAAGACAAAAGAGCCAAACTTAAGAGGAGATAAAAGAAGCCAAAGCCCTCTGCCAAACCTGAATAAACCCAACCAGCCGATTATCTACTCCCCTACTATAATTCCATAGCATCTCTCCAGTCTTCTGCCCAAAATCCCTTTGCAGGGAGTCCTGCAGATTTCCCAATGACAAACATTTAAATTCTTAACAACATAATTTTGACACATGCAATTGCAAAGTGAACAGACCTGTTTGAAGAAAAATTACTCATAAAATTAACTCAACTCAACCAAGCCTCAAGCCAAACTAGCTAAGCTGGGCTACATAAAACTTTTTATCTGTTCCACTCTGTTTTGACCACCAAATTTTCATTGAGCTGTGGTGATGATAAGTCCTCTTTATAATTTTAGCTTAACTGATTTGGAATAATGAGACAAACATATGCCATGGAACAACTCCTGTAATGAAAAGAGAGAGGAAACCCCAGAATGCAAATCCTTCATGAGATTTTCTTCAAGATTAAATGTTGTATCCAAGATAGCCCATAGCTGGATCAAATTGGGCAGGCTCCTATCATATCTTTAGCACGTTACATACAAATTTAATGTCTGATTATTATCTCTATCACATAGACAACAAAACATGAGATGCAACTTCCCACTGTACAGCATTACTTCTCATGAAATATTTGCGTTTAACTGTGTTCTTATACCTTTTCAAGTATCACATAATCACGTATCTAATCATTGGCTAAACATCTCTTTTTAACCACCCTGTTGTTTGCAGTTTCTCTTAAGATCTTCTGACACAATCCAATAACATATTAGTTTCACGTACTTGAGAAAATGCCCATTTAATAAAGAAACATTTCATTTTGCTATTCTTCACAACTAGATTACCCAACTGAGTTACACAAAACTGCTAAATAGATGACATGGACCATTAAGATTATATTTTTTATCAAATACCTTTTCAATGTTTATCTCTTTAAACTTATCTACATCAGTATAATGATACAGTCAGGAAGGAACCATGACACTCACTTGAGAAGAATATCACTATTCCAATCTAGCCATTTCAAAATTTAACCATCTAGTATGCTTGATTTTCTTCTCCTGAAGTTACACACAAGGGGGGTTCCCCCTAAAATAAAGAAAATAACAATAACAATATAGCTAAACAAAGGTAGGATAAGTGGCCCCATTGAACATATCAAAATCAGGTTGAGCTTACGGTGAAGCCAGGTGGTTCTACAAATCAAGAAGAAAAGGACCGAAAGGAAAACAGTAAGGAACAGCTGCAAATGAATTATGCAATATAAATAGCAAGCCACTTAAACCATCCCAGTTTGACCTTGGAAATCAGACGCAACTGTCCACAATTCCAAACATTTTGCTTCTTCAATTTCTCCTCTAAAACATATCCTATTCCTGGAAGAGCCTCAATAGGAAGATGCTGTAAATGCTCATCCACCTGACATGGTCAAACCACCTTACTTTTATCAGAAGGAAATTGCACAACATTCCACACTAAATCATCAGCAAGGATTTGGAAACAATGTAAGACAAATTGTCTTAAGAGTGAGAATAACCCAGCAGGAGATACAATCAGCCCACCATTTCAAGTAACCATTAGATTTACGAGAACTGAGTTACCGTGGAGATACAAAAGGATGCAAATATATGTTTTTAGTAAGTATATGCACAACATCTAAGGTACCCTTGCTTCTCCCTGATGTCAACTTGGAAATAATTCTAAAGGTAAGCAAGCTATGTTAAAAAAATAAAAGGAAAAAATCAAATGACAAGTTAAATAATCTCTAGTTCCATGACTACCTCATTTATATACCAGCCATGTATAAGGAATGGAACTGTTAAGCACATATATTAAATACATAAATTCTTCCAGATGAATGAAAAAGGGATGCAACCAAAGCAGGCAAGAGCAGAACCAAGAACTCCGGATGTGTGGGTGTGTGTGTGCATTGTTGGATTGTGGTGGGTGGATGGAAGAGTATAAAAGAGATGAAAAGTACAACTAACATCTAACAGAACTGATCATATGCTATTATAATCAAATATAAGTAAAGTTATCAGGAACAAAAGGATAGAAAATTCAACAGTCAATGGACATACCTTATCATAGGGGATGTAGAATTGACCATTTGGTTTAGCTGTTCTAGTGGCAAGGCGAGCCATAAGCATATTCCCAGCTATACCGGCACTTGCAGTGCATCCTGTTGCCTCAAAAATATCTTTTCTCATTGCTGAAGCAAAAAGCTGAGGGTCTACCCCTTCCAAGTCTGTTATATCCATGAAAGCTTCGTCACAGCTTACTGCCTGTGTCAATTAAGTGGTGATATCATCAAGAAAAGAACATAAAATTAAAATACTTGGAACTTTGCTTCCAAAGACACACCTGTACTTTGTTGCAGTGCTTGTGCAAGATGTCATAAAACTGATCAGAAACCTGCAAATTAGCAGAATACATGACTCTTAAAGAAAAAACCCCATAAAAAGAAGTATCATGGATAAAAGCACGCCTGTGTCTCAATGAGCAACTCAAACATTAACATGATTTTCAAATACATAAACTACCTCTTCATAAGCTTCAAAATTGTATGGAAAAATGATAAGCTGTGGACAAAGTGCTTTGGCATCTCTAACAAACATTCCAGCCACTACTCCTGTAGCATTGGAATAGCATATGACTTCCATATAGAGTAGCTCACCAAAATAAAACAAAAAAAAAAAAAAAAAAGACAGATGGAGATGAGTTTGAGGGAAACCAACCATAATCTCGAGCGGCATAGTTTGCAGAGGAAATTTCAGCCGTTCCTTTTGGATTATCAGAATGGCAAACAGCTACAGGCTTATCATGCAGCTCAGGATGATTCTTGATGACCACCGAAACAAAAAAGCAATCCTGTAAACTATTCAGGGGTCATTGACTATTGAAGGAGGGGAAAAAAATGAAGACGAGGGGAAAGACACATGCAAATTGTCCAAAAACTGCCATCTAATGAGACAGGAACCAATGTCAAAAGATTCCTATATTTTCCATGATATAGCAAAATGTTCCTGCTCTTTGAACAACTAGGCAAATTTATAATTCAGAACTTTGTTATCTTCACCAATAGAGAAAAAAGAACAAAAAATTCAGTCTAATCAATCAAGCCTGAATCAACTGCTACTCCAAAACGAACCATGCCTATATTTTCTTTAAATGTAGATTAAAAACTACAGAGGAGGAATGAAATATAAAAGTGCTCTCACATGCAAACACACTTACATTAAGAATTGTGTATCTTCATTGCATTGACTAGTTCTTGACTTTGGACCATACATCTTACCATTTAGATATGTAGGAGAGTAAATGCTGAACAAATTTTTTTGTACTCTGCATCTGTTTGTGTGTGTGAGTGCACATGCAAGAAATGAAGATAGGCAACTAGATGTTGAACTATAATACCAAGTCAACATGGATAATCTGTCTCTCCTTAGAAATAGCAGAAGCATTAACATTTGAGCTTGTGCGCCTAAACTCACTGGACAAGGTGGGAAAGCGCTTACAGTACCGATTTCTCCAAGTTCCTATAAAATGCAGCCTTGAACTCTACACATACCAAAGCTCAATCAGCAAATTATCAAGATAACAGCAAGGAACTAGATTAAGCAGTCACCCATGCATGAAAAGCTAGCCATTTTTATGATATAACGCAAATGCATATAATGTGACAATGAAGACTCGTCAAGAAAATTATTCATCCATTGGCATATTGTCTCCACAAGCACTTGTGAAAACCTACAATGCACATGGTACAAGCAAATGGAGTGCTTAAGCATAATGAACATGATACCTTGCTAGTCCACAAAGTCAGATATCATTGAAATCCATGGTGAAAGATATATTCTATAATGCATATGAATATTGGTAAAGTAATTAAAAAAAATGAGAGAAAGACCTTCAAAAAGAGACACCAGAAAGCTCAATTCCAGCCAAGATACACAGCCAGATGGTTAGAGAAGCAGAAGTACATTATAGAAAAAATTTATTAGAAAAAAAAAGTGAGTGTCAACTAAGTACTACTGACTTCTCTTCTGCCTGGTTGATGGTAATTAAGCTCATGATACTCAAGGGCCAGTTCAAGATGCAGCAAATTCTTCCTCCTTAGATACTAAAATTATGAGGGCCTACATTTCCATGACCCCATACTATATATGATAGAAGCATATATCTCCACATTCATGAAGGAAAGCATGACATGCTAAAATTAGTAACCTAATGCCAGTAAACATCCAAGCTAGACAGGAGCAACAATCAATAACATAAAGAAAACTTTAACAGAAACACAAGAGATGGGAAGTAGAAATTGAACAAATAAAAAGGTAATTTTGGATAAGTGATTCTGTAGCTCAGAACCAGATCAATGTCTTGTTTGGTACCTTAAAGTAATTCTCCACAAAATTTGGATCCTCAAGAGTTGAATGATGTCCATTAGAAGGCCCAACAAATGCAGAATTTGGTGATCCTTTTACATTCTGATTGTCTATCATGTAGTTCCTATGAGAAGCAGCGAACTCATGGAGATTAGACTGAAGCTCATTGTTTGCACTGTTTCCATAGTCTGTCTCACTAGTACTTGCTTCAGATGTCTTTGATTCCAAGCATTTTCCAGTAGGATTACATAGCTTGTCAACGTCATGCTCAGGGCAACCAAATTTTTTGTCCATTTGCTTACCATCTTCAATGTGTGCACCCACCTTAGAATAATCCTCATTCCTGGGCATGCTGCCATTCAAAGACGGATCCAGTTTTATATCAGAAACTGCAACAGTCGAAACATGCTCAGAGATTGAGCAGCTTTTCATTGGAAAGAAGGCTGACAACTTTGGTTGGCTATTAGCAAGCTGGTCGAGTTGGTAAGGGACCCCTGGAAAGAGAAAAATGAGATCCATAGGATCCTAGAAGGCATATGAAGGTTTAAGTTCCTAAAGCACGATGTTTATCCTCAAAATAAAAAGAAACTCAATGAAAATAAAAATGAAATTTTTAATACTTTCGTTTGTCTTCCAAGAATCCACAGTAAGTTGGTCCACTCTAGGGTTTCTGAAATAATTCATAAAATGACTAAAAGTTTTGAAAAAGCAAAATATTCTTATACTCATAGAAATGCAGCAGTAAAGGAATATATACCAAACATGTATCTTGTTATATACATGCACACACAAAAAATTAATGCATTGTTGCAGCTCCCTTTTCCCATCTCACCTCCAAATTGGTCCAACAATCATTTTTACTGAAACGACAGTAAAGAATGATTAAAACCACAACACTCTAAACCTTCTTTACTACCTGCTGCTCTTCAAATTTACATAAACAAGCTCTATTATTACTCTTTCTAATGAAACAAATATGTCTGGACCAGCTCACAATCGTGGTAAAGTTCGAAGTAATGCACAAACTCACAACTCAAAAGCTTGTTTGCAACAATGGAATCCATAATCCATGAAGGTTTGACCACCGGGAGCCCACAACTGAAAGATCTGCATAAAAATTGTTGGCAGGAAGCATCAAGATATAATCCCAATTTATCACTTAAAAAAAAAAAAGAAATTAACAAAGCATTCCAAACCTCGGGTTCTTAATTTTACTGTCAGGAAGATTGCTGCAGATGATATGAGTAACATTGTGCCTAGAGAAGTAATTCTCAAATCGTCCACCATACTTCAACATGTGACGACGTAATTCCTACAAGAAACATAAATCTCAAACACCATAAATTATCAAGTCTTCATTGCCAATAAATTTGGACAGAGCAAAGAAAAAGGAAGAAGAAGGAGAGGAGAAGGAGCAGGAAAAAGAAATGACTAAAGCCTTAAATTTCCAATAATCATGGAGATATAATGATTAACCCAGTCTGTTATTTTTACAAATCCGATATTTTCAGGAATCAAGCAGAGTATCATGATACCAGTTGCATGGGCCCACACACACACACACACACATGCACACACACAGAAAAGGGAGTCAAACCTGGCTCGAAGGGACTGTGAAACCATCAACAAAGATTGAAACGCCATGAAATATTTGTTTTGCAGAACCCAAATCACAATTGGAAGAATTTGAAGCCTCGGCGTCGAACTGATGACGAAGTTTCCAATTCTTCACAGCCATATAACTACATCCAAATCACCGATAATCCAATCCAAACAAGTCTAACTCAAAATCACATTCCACTTACATTTGCTTAAAATATATCTCTAAAAAGATTAACAATCAACTTAACTAAAATATCTTTAAAAAGACTAACAAATCTTTAACGAAAGAACGAGACTTCTTCACAAAATAAATTAGAATCTACTTATACGCACACCCACGCGGCCACATACACGCAAATTGACGATGAATTCGTGAATGAAACGCTAGCTAGTATAAAATTCTCAATCCTACTCAAACATCTAAATTAACAGAGCAAACAGAACGAAGTTTGTGGCAAATATCATGAGAAAAACACACAAAGAAAGAGAAAGAGAGGGGGGCACCTGCCGAAATCGGAAAAAGGAGAGCCGCGAAAAGAGGAGCGAGAGGCGGAGAGAGAATTGGCCCCCCAGGCCATCCCTAGGGTTTTCTGCTTGCTGTTCTTGTCCTTGCTATTGCTGCTGTTATTTGAAGAGCTGTTGCGGCTTCTCTTCGACCTTTGTTGCCCCGAATTCGCAGAGCGAGAAGAAGAATCCCCACCCATTTTAATTTTCCAGCCAAGAGAATACAGAGAAACCGTACCAAGAAAGAAAGCAACAAGAGTTTCAAGAAATCAAGATTTTCCGCGTTTCCTTTAATTTTTCCCTCTTCTTTAAGGGGACTCTCTCTCTCTCTCTCTCTCTGCGCTTTTAAAATGAAACGGCTCGTGGACCCCCACCTTTATAGAGTTGTGGGGAGAGGCCAACGGGCCCAATTAATAGTTTTTGGGCTTGGAGGTCTGGATTCGGTTTAAGATTTTCTTTTATTATTATTTTTACCCAAAAAAAAAACGCGGGCTCGCGCGCGCGCGCACTGAAAAACAAAAAGTGCACAATCATTTGTCATCCATGATCCGGATTGAAGGAACGAGACTCCTTCGTAAGAGGACTTGAGAATGGTTAACAGTGCACTCCCATCTTATGTCCTCAAGAATCATTTACCGGCGGAAAAAGAACCGAGATTACATAAAATTCAGTATCAGAAAAAAAAAACACAAAATAAATCAGAGAGAGGGAGGGGGAGAGGAAGAGAGAGAGAGAGAGAGAGAGAGACAAAGGACCTGCTAAAAGGAGGAGCGAGAGGCTGACATAGAAGATGGCGAGCCAGGCCATACCTAGCCAGGGTTTTCCGCTTATCATATTCTTGCAGTGGCTATTGATTTTTGCTGGTATTTGCAGAATTGTCGCGGATTCTTTTTCGCTCTTCGTTGCCCTGAATTCTCTGTGCGAGACGAATCCAGACACATTTTTGGTTCTCCAGAGATAAAACAGAGAGAGCGTGCCTAGAAAAGCAACCAGATTTTCAAGAAAATCAGGATTTTTTTTTTTGACTTTCTTGATTTTACCCCTTCCGAGGAAGCCCTTTTTTTTTTTTTTTTTAAATTAATTCATGGAGGGGAGTTTCTTCCCTAAAAATGAAACGGCTAGTGAACAAGAGGGTCGGTTTAGGAAATTTATGACGCGGCATTTCTTGGATTACTTAATTCATAGCGGTACGGCGCCGTTTCCCTAACATTGTCTATGCCTTGATTAGTCAATGGTCAAAACTCAAGAACGGGGAAAAAAAAAGAAAAAAAGCCCCCAAAGGAAGATAAAATAATTTCATGAATACTTTAACTCACAGCGACACCGTTTCACTTGCTTTGTTCCGCTACGTGTCTTTGACTTTTTGTCTATATATATAAATATATGCCTTGGTTAACAATCGAAGGAAAAGAAAAAAAACGAACGAGCAAGATAAAATAAGAAATAGGAAAACAAAAGCAGACTAGTAAAAGGAACCTTTCTTCTTTTTTCTTTTTCTTTTTTTTTTTTGAACTTTTTCATTTTGTTTTTGGGTGCTAAGCTAACGGGAATCATGGAAGCATATGCTGGAGTATCTCAACAAAAGCCAAACTATCCAGAGCTTTGAAGCACCAAAACAGAGAGAGCAAGTGAAAGAAGAAAAAAACCGGGCAAGGAGAGGGAGAGTTATGCCAAGCCATATTGATCAAGAAGTCTTGACTGAGATCCTCAAAAGACTACCTGTAAAATTACTTGTTCAATACAGGTGCGTATCCAAAACATGGTATTCTTTGATCAGTAGCCCATGTTTCATTTCTCTACATACTAACTTCACCCTTGAGAACAAGAAAGGAGCAAAGCTTCTCCTTAGGCACTACACTTGGTCTCAGAGAAAGGAAAAATATACCATCCATTCTGATGATGATGGTAAAAGCAGGCTATTTTCTGAGTGTCAAGAAATTGGTTTCCCATTTAAGAGCTACTCTCAATACTTTGAGATTGTTGGCTCATGTAATGGATTGCTTTGTCTTTCTGATACTTATCGTATAAATTTGCACACCATCATACTATGGAATCCCACAATTAGAAATTCTGTGACGCTTCCGATGCCAAGCATTGCTCTTGATCATATCTATATGTTCGTGCTTGGATTTGGGTTTGATTCCAAGGCCAGCGATTACAAAGTGGTGAGGATTGTTTATGGAATAGGGGATTATGGGCGTAGAGTGGTTGCTGCACCCAAAGTTGAATTGTATGAGCTACGCAAGGATGCTTGGAAGATCATTAGTGTCAGTGCTACTCCTCATCATGTAGTATCAGAACTATCACTGCAGGTTTTTCTGCATGGAGCTGTTCATTGGATTGGATACAATCCAAGTGAAGCGGACAACGATTTCCGTGATTTGGGTGTCGTTTTGTTCAATATGAGTGGCGAGGAGTTTGGAGAACTGAAGCTGCCAGAGAGTGTAGCTGGGTTGTCTGTATTAGATCTTTCTATAGGAGTCTCTGGTCAATTGCTTTCTTTGACTCAATACAACCATCACAAGAACAGTCAATGGGTAAGATACGATAGCTGTTGCATTTGGGTGATGAAAGAGTATGGGATGACGGAGTCTTGGACTAAGCAATTTACAGTTGATTTAGACGGTGGAGTTGGAAAGGCATTGGGACTTAAATTGAACGGTGACATCATAATGGTAGCAAGCAATGGCGATTTGGTTATATGTGACCGCCAAGACCAACAAGTTACTCGTGCCGGGATCAAAGGCATTGTTCAGTCCTTTTACTTGGATACTTACCTTGAGACTTTA
>CM034048.1:1836932-1891794 GCA_019804595.1 Bruguiera parviflora
GACTTCTCGTCCAGTGTCAGGCGGTCTTGCTTTCATTTTGGGCTTTGGATGATTCCTAGCTAGAGTGCTTCTATCCATGCTTGCATCCATGGTTCATTTTGAAGGATGGTTAAAGCTCCAACGAGCATTGCCAAACCACTTGTCGACCTGTTAAACAAGATAACTTTTTAATCAAACACATATCACGAAGAATGTGTTGTGAGTGGGCATTTAAGTATCACAGTTCAAAGGTTGAGAGACTGCGAGATACAGCAAGAATTTGGGACCTGCTGAAAAGTAAGCCCTAGCTCTTTTGCTAAACTTTCTTTCACAGCTCGATCAGGATACTGATTTTCCTTAAACGAGTCTTGGAGTTTCTGCGTAGCAAAACAGCCATAACATTAATGTCTGTTCAATGCTTAACTTTGTAATAAAGATTCATGAGCAAGAGGGGAAGAGAGAGAGGGGGTGGGGGAGGGCAACAAGCAGACCAGAACAAAACCAAACACACAGCACATTACGGCATTAGTCACTCTAGCTGAGTTGAATTGGACTGCAACTGTTAGCTTGACATATGTTCGCAATATTGCAAGCCATCTTTCCCTCTGTTCAGGTAATACCTAATTGTATTTGTAAGTTAAGAGCAAGACAAGGATCATCTCCAGTAAGAAGTCTTTGCAAATCATCTAGAAATTATCAGAACATAATTTCAGCCTCAATAAAGCTTCAAACAGCATGGGTAGAATTTGTTTTGGTCAACCATTTTGTTTAAAGCAAACGGGGAAGCCTGAAAAAAGCAAACTCAGATAGAGGTCACAAAATGAAGTTTGTATGATGACTTTCAAAAAATACCTGAGTTGTAGCCTCTCCCAGTCTTCTGTATGATGATGACCGAACCTTTTTGCTTCTACAACAAGACACAAATGAGCCTTCACGTGTTTTAGCTGATAATGCATTTGTATCTTCCTTTACAGCATTCTCACTCGTAATGGTCATGATCATAGAATCATTTCCATCCGCCGAAACTGCATTCTTTCCTGCACTTTTCCTTCTCTTCCCTGATCTTACTATATCAGAGTAATCTTCATCTTCACTTGAATCAGAGGATGCATTTCCATATGTTTCCTTCACAAATTGTGCCAAGCAATCAGGATATGTACATTTTGCAAAAGAAGGCAATCTCCAAAAAGGTTCCAGACCAGCCTAAGCACATCATAGTGTGGATCCCACTACTGAGCATTTTGCAGATTTGTTGTTTCATTGTTACAAAGACTTGGTACTCTGAGCATCATATGGACACATTTACATGCACTAGATTGAAATGGCATGGTACAATCACTTTGCCCCTTCAACAGAATACAAATCTCCAGCATTGATCTCTTACAAAACCTAGTGAATTCTGCACTAATGTCAACTTCACTTCTTTTGAACATGCATGCTGAGACAGAAAGAGAGAGCAAAGCATGAAAAGAAAATTAAATCTTTCTTTAAAGGAGCCAAATTTTCTTTGCTTCTCAACTATAAGCAAGGTGAATATCCATCTTAAAACAGGAAGTTATCATTATAACAATTTCTTTGTTTGTTTTTTTTTTTTTTGGATGATCCAAAATAATTGTAACAAATTGACCACATTGAAGTAGCTTATGACAAAAAAATGCACAGGCACATACTAGTAAACTAGGGGACTTGATATAATAAGATAAAAAGATACTCACATCATATAGCTTTTTGTAGTCTAATCTTTCAACATGTCTTCTCCCTGAAACAGGAGCCGAGCCATCTTGCCCAGGATCCTGCTCTATTCTATGCAAGAGCTCGCTATTCAGAGTTTCCTTCTTTCCTCCAAATTTAGAGCTTTGTGCATTCCCATTTTTCTGCGGCCCAGGAGACATCTGGTCTTCATCTTCTCCTAGCGATGCATTGTTATCAAAAACAGCTGCAAGATCCTCAGAATCTGATGTAAAATCAGAACTTGAACTTTCCTCCTTCACATTGTCATCACAAACAGGAGCGTGAGGATCATAGTTATCATCCTCTGGATCATCAGAAGGAAGCCCCACATAATGATCATCAGGTGAAGTCCCTTGTTCATCAGCTGAAGAAGTGAAGTCAGATTCATCTTTCTTCTTCTTCTCATCAATTTCTAGACCATCAGGGTCATAATCATCATCAGAATCATCAGAAGGAAGCCCAAGGTTCTCGTCCAGATTTTGTCCAGCTGCTTCTGCTGCTGCTTCAGGGAAAACCTTCTGCTCATGGATAGGATAACAATAAGGACCAATTAGAGAATAAATTCAATCAACAAATACAGCAGCTGAAAGCTGAACCATTTACCTCCCAGCTATCAGTGATAGATAGTTTTGTTCGTTGAGAGTAATTAAGCAAGTCAATGCAATCAACCTTGCAATCACATCCAGGACATAACCAACCCTCATCATCAGGGGGAACTGTATGGCAATGGGGAAGTGGAGGAGAAAAAGTAAAGAATAATGAAACTCAAAACTGCTATCAAAATTATTACATGTCTTATCAAGTAAGTGAAAAGAATATTACTGTCTGCTTTTAGTAATGGTGGCACCAAACAAAACTGATGGAATCCACGGTCACAAGCACCATCACAAAGGATTATGTCATTGTCAGCAGTAAAGTCTTTGGAACCACATTTGGCACAGAATATCTGCCACAAAGTATCGTCTGAGTGACTACATTTCCAAAAGACTTTCACCATGACTAACGGATGTGGCATCCCAGAGAGAGAATTAGAAACAAATAGAAACAAAAATCTCATATCTGGAAAAAGATGATCTCTTACATCCTCACTACTAATTTGTCCTTCAGAATCAAATAAAGAAGATGGTGGCCTTCCTTTGGCACATAGTGCATCAATACAGTGAAATAGATCCCTTATTTTTAATTTGCGCCGTAATATTTCAGATGTGGCTCGTTGAAGCTCCTTCTTTGGCTTCAATTTTTCAAGGCTGCAAGATTGCATAAAAGGTCAAAATAACTATTAGGTGTAAGCTATCCAGCACAGAAAGATTCAATAAAAATAAGATGCATACAAAATGGAGATTCTCATCAGGTGAGCTTACTGTGAACCCAAATGTATTCAGTTGGAACCAAAATTTTTTTTTGAATCTAAATCCTCACCTAATGAAGAACACTCCAAGGTTCAAAATAGGATAGACCCAATTATGAAGTTCATGTGACACAGTGCAAAAGTATGCCACACTATAGATAAAGAAAAAACATCTTGGGTGACATGAGAAGCTTTGGGAGCGACAAGAGCATGCAAATGCCTATATGCAATAAGAACTGTCACCCATTTCTTAAGCTTTAGCAATTCATCTAGGTATCTTTGCCAACTTTGCCATAGAGGGACATTGTTTTTTCTTCTTTGTATTCCATTTCAGCTTATCAATGCTTAAATATATGGTGGTGTTGGTATAGCCTAACATTTTATCTCATTGCAGTATTTGGTCAGATCACATGTTTTGTACAATAATTTAAACTTTTCACTTAGTTGAATCAATGGAAAACTTCGTAATAGAAAGCACAAACCTCAGACCTTTCCAGCCTTCTCCAGAATAAGCAACAATCAGGCTTTGCTCGTAGTTCATTCGATTCAACAAATATCTCAGATGCCTCCTGATTCTTAAATATTCATCTGTTACAATTGCCATCCCTCTTCTCTTCTTCCTTCTTCGTTTTTTCTTCCCAGTGGAATTAACCTTAGCCAGATTATTATAAGTTACAGGTGCTTTAGGTATCTCTCGTGACCTGGACCGTAGAACTCTCTTACTTCCTACTAAAGATCTTAACATATATTTTTTCCTTGATGATTTTTGAGTTCTTTTGACCCTTTGTCCCATTTGACCAGAATTACCAACTGAGATTTTATTTGGTGTTGTTTCCGACTTTTTGAGACTAGAAGGATTTTCAACCTCATTATGAGATGATATTAATTGTTCACCACTGAGAATATCACTCTCAGTGACATGAGGCACACCCAGAACTGCAGTTCTTTCCAGATGTTCACTTGCAATGCAACCAGGTGAAGAAGTGATCATTTTCAATGGTCCAAAGTCAGTAGTTTGTCTTTTGTCCAATGGTTCAGAACTGTCGCCATCAGAAGGAGAACTGAGTGCTGAACTGCATGTAGTTTGTTGAGGGACTAAACTTTTATCAACTTGGTTACCATGTTTTGCATCTTCATAAGGCATTCCTGGATATTCAATAACACAATTTTTTGCCACATCTGCAGCCAAAGGTTGAAAGATCTCATTAGCAACGCTGCCCAGTACAGCATTACCGGTTCCTCTTGCTCCACTCTGTGTACTTATAGAGCTGACAAGATCATTTCCTTTCAGTGGTCCTCCATGTGCACTTTCAGGGCCAAGCTCACTTTGCAAGCATTCAAAGCCAAAGTCAAGATTTTTATGTCTTGCATTTAGTTTAGAGCTTGAAATTTTATCAGTCATACAACTGTTGTTTGCATCTTCAGGAGCTAGATGTGGACCTTCATGAAGGATGTCTCCAGTCACATCTTTCATAGGTGATTTGAAGGGTTCATTAGCACCATTCCCAGAATTTGCAGCACAATCTTCCAGTTTAGTTGCTATGATGTCTGTCCCAAGCGGATCCCTCCATTCCCATTGTCCAGTATGTTTACTTTCAGCACCCAATCCATGTGCCTGCTCAAGGGTACCTTGTTTAGGACCTGAATAACTTTTGTTATGACAACCAACTTGAGATGGAGAAACACCAATGTCCTTAACCCTGGACATGAAGAGCTGGTGGCAAAATATACAAACACTCCCAGCTTGATAATGTTATCGAGTTTTCAACTGTAATGACCAGTCACCCTTATGTGACAACTTAACTTGGGAAGTAACAAAGTGTTTCTAGCAGGTCATAATCAAATGGGTAAAGGCACATAGTTCCCAATTTCATCTTAAAAGTTTTTGTCCAAGAATTGACTATCAGATGAATATTTGTCACCATCTGTACCAGATACATCTGCACCATACATAAGAGTGTTAGACAGTTTATTATTTTGATTAGCTGATGACAATGAAAAATTAGAGAGAGAGAGAGAGAGAGAGAGAGAGAGAGCGAGAGAGAGAGAAAGAGGTGGAGTCACAAACCAGGTGAAGTAACCACCCATTTCAATCCCTGTAGAACTCAGCTCCTTGTGATAGTCTTCAATAAATGGGATTGATATTACAAAATAAGTTGTACTGTCATGATATTTTGATAATAGGCATCACAAGTAAGCTACACTGCATAATATAGCCAATGCTCAAAACATTTCAATAAAAGTAATAAGGAAAGAGCAACATAAAAGGTAGATATTCTCAACCATGTCAGAAGGTTTAAAATTTTTATGAAAGGCAATACCATTAAAACTTACCATATAATCTGATTGAAAAGCATGATAAGCTATGCCATATATGATCTATACCTAATTGTACATTCTACCGAGAATCGGGATTTGAGGCTAATTCATATAACAGAATAACTTCTCCATTTTCTTTCCAAAACCATCTTTGCCGAAGCATTTCTTCAATTGATAAGCTCAAAACATCACTCTCAAGTTCTAACTACTAGAAGTAGATTGATTCCTATATCATGTTATGAGATGTGACTACAGTATGTGAGCCTATCAATTGTGACAAAATATTTTCAAAGATGAAAAGGCTAAGAGTTTGTTTGAAGATAAGAATGTCGTATTTAAATGTCATTGAACCAGGGTATGCTATATATATAAAGGACATTAGTGCCCATGTTGACTTTCAAAACTTTTTGAAATTTTTGACTTTGAAGGTTATAGAAAGGTAATACACAAACAAAAGTGTAGACTATCCAAGCATTGAAAGATTTGTGCCACAACAGAACCTTTTAAAAATGTTGAAACATGGTGAACTTTGCGACAAGAATAGAGAGGAGAAAATAAATGGAAATACCATTCTACTATTTCTCACAGCAAACCAAATTGATCTCTTCTGGATCAAAGTTTCAATGGGTTCTCTCAGACAAAAGGGAATCTCCACTGAGGCAGCATTGTAATGCCACATGCAAATTAGGAAACATTCTCCTACTGCTTCAACATACTCAATATGGTAGTAAATCCAAAAATATGCCTCAACCAAATACTAGCACATCCACTCAAAAGATAGCTTAAAACCAAAGCAGCATTATAAATCCATCTATTTCTTAGTGAGGTCACTCATGGCCTTTAATATACACAGCATACTCTTCTGCCAATAAATGGTCATGTATTAGCAGTCGAAGAGATAAATTTTGTCTAACTGGTTAAAAATGAAGAAACATAAAAATATGAGAACATGTAAAGAGAACTACCAACTTCTTTACCTCCAATAGGCTGTACTAGTAAACAGGCAATAAAAACAACTGGAAAACAATCGGGGAAAAATGTTCAAGTGCTGTCATAGGTGGACATATCATAACGGAATGAGTTGGAATAACTGATAAACCCCACATACACCAGAAAAAATTTTACCAAAAAAAAAAAAAAGGTCTCCGCACTTTGAAGCAAAAACACCCCATAATGTCAAATGGCAACCGATGCATGCCAGGAGAAATGACACACCTTGTACACCATCATTGACTGGAGTTCATTGCTTATTGTGACCTTCATTTCTTACATTAGCTTGGAACCCTGTGCACAAATTAGGAAACTTCTCCCCAGACTCCAGAATTCCATATTATAGCAATTATATCACATAACCTCCATTTTTCATAATTTGCAATTGGCACTACCAATTCCAAGGCATTTCAACAAAGACGTGGTGTCCATATACAGCCACTTTTCCAACCATCGTGAATCTTAGGTGAAAAGTAGAAATATACCATAACAACATCCTCTGCATTTCAATCGGAGTTAAGAAGGAAAACAAGAGCAGCCAGAGTAAAACAAACCAAAAGAAATGCACTATCCTACGTGGCAGAGTCTACAGCAACAATTCATAGCTAACCTGGGAAAACATCGACTTATCACTTTCTCTTTCGGGCAGGATTCTCACCGACCAAACAGGCACGCACACAAAGAACCACTAACAAGATGCAAGCACCAAAAAAAAAAAAAAAAAAAAAAAAAAAAAGATTCGACGGCGAAGCCGAGATGGCATTCCTAATTTCGTTCGTTCAGAAGCTTAAACATAAGAAAATCAACGGATGAGATTCAAATTAGACATCTTCGTTTTTCTCTCTAACATCGAAGCATTCTTCTCGGCGATTTTTCCTTCCGCTTGTTTCTAAAGTTTTCTCGACAAAAAGACGGAAGAAAATAGAATGAGACATGGCTCCGAGCAACCAACCTTTCAAGCAATCTCCGGGTCCGGCGAGACCGCGGAGCTTGTTTCTCAGAGAGAGAGAGAGAGAGAGAAAGAGTTGACGAGCGGAGAGACCGAGCGGCTGGCAGTGTGAGTAGAATAGAAGCCTCCGACTCGAAATCTGGGCCACCGTCGAGCGTTAGCTACAGCGGGAGAGCAAAGGGGGCCTGCCTTTGGTTCGGTCCCTGCTATTGTGCGCTTGCTGGGTAGCGTTATCCCAAATCTCGATGCCTCTCTTCTAATGGGTTGGGCCTCTCTCTCTTTGTTTATGGCTCTCGTTGATATTTATAGAGGTCCAAATACGAGATACAAAGCCCAATTCCGAACGAACCGTCAACTGTCAAATATAAGCTACACAGACATCGTCCAATTGTAGGATAGGCCTCCTGCACATAACGCTTAAAGCCTCTTCCGGATCATATGTATATTTACATATATATATATGCTAGATAATTAGAGAATATTTTTTTAAATTATTTTTTGGTGGGTTTCAATTAAATGTGTTAAAAGAGAAATTGAAATTGAACTAAACTTAATTTTTATTTAATTGAACTAATTTAATAATTGATTAATTGAATTGAATAAGAATTAAAATTTTTAATTCAATTTCAGTTATTAACATTAAAAAATTGTGATTAATTAAATTAAGTATACAATTTTCTATACGTTTATTTATTTATTTGGATTAGAATTTGAAATTTTTTCTGTTATTGAATATAGTTAACCAAATATTTCCATTCAGGAATAGTTTTTAGTTTTGCATAACGAAAAGTTTTGATTCAAAAATAGTTATGATGGTTTGGTTAACCTAATTGTGAATACTCTTTTTTAGTATTATTTATTTAACTCGGTTATTTTAACCTTAAAGAAACTATTTAACTTCTTCGTTCAGATAATTCGGTTCAATATTCTAAACCGTGAAATTAACGCTTGGAGCTAAAATCTTGCCAACTTTTTTTTTTTTTTTCCTTTCGCCTTTTTGGTACATAATAAACTCCTGCTAACTTCAAATTAGGAGCGGAAATAGGTAAATCTATTGAGAGAGAGAGAGAGAGAGAGAGAGAGAGGTGTGCCCATGTGTTATTGGGGCGTAATAAACTAAGCTTTCTAATTATCCACATTTGCCGAAACCCAAAAAAAAAAGAAATTGAATGGTATATGGATAGTGGATCTCACAACACACTCGTGTATTGGAATCTTTTTTTTTTTTTTTTTTGTTTATGAATTATCAAAAGAATAAAACAATCCTAAATGAATACACTAATCCATGTGCAACAACCCTTGAGGGGGCGCTGAGCGGGTGTGAAGTATGCAAATTCGATGTCTTCTCTAGCATGAGTTAGATATATAACATGACCAATTGCTAAAGCTGAAATTAATCTCTCTTGCTTTTGTCAAAAAGGGAAAAAAAATAAAAAAAAAAATATATATATATATATATATATTTATTTATTTATTTTTATTTTTATTTTTTACATTATACAATGAATTGACCTCAATTTAATTTACTAAATAAAACCACTTAAAAAGAAATAATTAATTAATCTCAAAATCGTATATATTTATAACGTATATATAATCTTATTAAATATTTTGACGAAGAATCAAATTCAAAATTTTGCCTAGAAAACAAACTTAGTGAAGACTAATCAGTGGTAAAGCACCGAGAAATTTCGGCCAAGACGCACAAAACTTTTTTAACTTCACCTCATGGACCACAGTTCTAGACTAGGCCAATAATTTCCGCGGCATAGAGTGGTCCGGGAGAACCAGCTTCTTCGAACATTGAAATTAATTGCCCATGAACCCGCGTTTTGAAAGGTAAATCCATAGATTACTGAACATCTAGAATAATTAATGAGATTAGTATGCCAGCTACTTTTGCATTAATCAATTCTTTGGCGAGTTCTGGTGGCTAAAATCATTGGGACCAATTAGTAGAGTGATTTCAAAGATGGCTGGCTGATTAAGCATTGCTAAAAGTAAAACAGGAGGCGCTCTCAGGGGCACTGCTCCCATGGTTGCTCTTCTTGCCGCATAACAAACCCGGCAAAGCATATTTAAACTTCGTACATTCTCGAACATTTTCTTGGGAAAGTGAAACAGGTCATAACCTTGCGATGGTAGAACTTAACCAGCTTCTAGGTTTAGGAGTGCTTGGGACGTCAATAGCAAATTCAGCCATGCCTAATTGCCAGGAATAGGCCCAACACATTGATCGACTCGGATATGTTATGTAGCTTTATAGCCTGCAGGCCGCATGAACAAAGAATATATCTATTGTGTTGCAGTTGATCAAATAATAATCACTCAAATTAATAGGTTAGTTGGTCATTATATATATATATATATATATATATATATTTGAATTTAAATTTTTTATTTTTAACTATTTTGATAAAGTCTGAAATTCATAATAAAATCATTAATATTTAAACTGAATATAAAAAAATATTTAAATTTAATAATACTCAAATAATGATTTTCTTATAGTAAAAATTGAATAAAAACATCACATAATCTCAAATAATCAGTCTTGATTCACAAATATTATAATTAATATGACCATTTTTTTTTTCAGAAAAAAAAAAAGAAAAAGAAAAAGTAGTTGATCTAATAATGGGCCATTCAATGCAGAAGCAGCTATCAACCGGCACGATGGTTGGAAAGGCATGGAAGTTATTACACACACACACACACGCACACACACCAATAATTGCCACCCTGTCAATATTGTGCTTGAAATAAAATTTATAAACAAATAAAGTATCATTCAAAAAGTAATGTTCTATTCATTGAGGGTTATATTGGTGGAAGGCGGTAGCTAATATTGTCAAGACTGACGCTCGAAACACTACATAGTGACGTGGTTCAATTAGTTTATGCCTTGCATGGTGATAGCGTATAAGTTCTGTTATATATCGTGGAAGTGTATCTTTTCTTTTCTTTTCTTTTTTCTCTCTTTTTTTTTCTTACCCACATGGAAATGTATAATTTTTTCTTTTTGGGTTTTAAACAATAAATTACCTCGAAATTAAATCAACAAATTCATATCATTAGTTGGCCGTGGAAAAGGATGCCAAATGAGCAAAATAGAGCTAATTGATTCTTCACGATAACAATTGATAAAGCATCTCTAGACAGAGTATGGAGCATCTGAGAGATGAACTTTTTGTTTGGACCAATGAATCCCCACCTATATGCAATGTAACTTTCATGATTCACATTTCTACCACGCAACGCATCACATATCCACATGATTCCACAGCAATAATGCATTAATTGGGATGATTCTTGAAAAAGCCGAACAACTGAATTATCAAATGGTGTCGTACACACGTCGAAATGTCTAAATCGGGAACTTCAGCAGCCACCTTTAAACAACGCGCGTAGTTTTATTTTATTTTATTTTATTTTGAACGGCAATTATCATATTATTCATAGCATCTTACCCGTTGAAAAGAAAGTAGAAACTCACATCATTGACCTTAATCTGCATCACTACGAAATGAGAGTGCGCACAGAAGGTCAGCCGCCGTATGCGTGGGGTTATTACTAAGCTTATTATCTCTGTTGTCGGACATTATGAATTCCACCAACGTATAAATCTATTAATGCCCAATTTTGACCCGGGGCGACATAAATATAAGTAGCTAAAGATTATATCTCGATTTCTTTAAAAAGAGAAGATTAGATTTTTCATTTTTTTCATTTTTTTTAATAGTCTTACTATTTATAAAAATTAAATTTGAATTATTATACAGTTATTATCACCTCAAATATTGATAAACAGATTTTTTTATTATATTTTATTAAACCGATGATAAAAATTTGTATCTATATTTTAATTTTTAGTTTATTGGTTTCCCTATGCTGTTCTCAATTATATTCATCATTCATCGATAAATTAAGGTTGAAAATTTTCCGTACTTCGAATCTAGAAGGGTTTCATTATCCACTTTTTTTTTTTTTTCTTGCGAAGTTTTAGAAAACGATATTTACCATAATCATTCGTTCATTACAGACAGTATTAATTGTAGCAAAAAACGAGAACATGTCGGACTTTAGCGTTGTAGTTGCGGGGGACTTGAATGCATTTACAGGAAAACGCTGATTAATCCTCCTCGAAATTGGCTAGTTACGGTTGCATAATTACAAAACATAAACAGCAAATTAATAAATGCGGAGAAATTGACGTATGAGACAAGCCACGTACGATAAAAAAGAAAGCCAGAGAAGCCACGTAATATTTCAATGTGTAATTATTACGTACATTTCGACCTTGTTCCTTTCATTTCTTTTTCATTGTTGACCCGCAGGGCATTGAAATAATTAAGAAGATATTATATATCTATGAGTATGAAATTGGTCCTCGAGCTTCCATCTTTCATTTTCGATCATCTTTTTGTGTCGGCATTTTGCTTCATTGAAAATGATCATAGTGGTCACCCAAGCCCCCTTTTTTTAAAAAGTCATGTAAACTCCTCGGGCAAAGACAAGGACTTTAGTAAAACACTAGAAAGATAAATTTACTTTGTTCATTACAGTTACATTTGAAAGAAACATTTCATTAGAGTAGACAAGCTTCTCCAATTTGTCACATCTTTTTCCACAGGTTAATTGAACTAAGATACAGAAACTGACCCTGAAACGTCCTAATCAACACTACATTTTATTACTTTTACTTCTCAAAGCTACTCACTCCATTAGAAGAAAATTCTAAAAATAAAAGAAAGAAAATTAAAGGCAAAAAAAAGAAAATAAAAAAACATCATGAATCGATGATATTCTGCATGCCAATCCATTGACTTCAATTTGGTCGGTGACCAAGAAATCACCTTCTTCTTTCCGGGGTCCAGTGCGGTAGAGCCGGGCTGAAATGCGCCGATACCACCCTCGAATCAAGCAGCTCCACAATTGGAGTGAAGTTCACACATCTGGGAACTTTGTACTGATTAATGGACGCCCCTCTTGAAATGGCATAGTCCATCAATTCTTCAAATGTACCATTTTGAACCACTCGTATCTCCAGTGGCCCTATTGAGTTGTCCGCAACACGGCCTTGTCGATACACAGAGTTCAATGATTCTTCCATTGCAAGGCAGCACTGACTCAGTACCCCGTCACCAGGCGAGTTGGTCAAGTCTTTGATCAGTAACTCCCAATATATCACATAGTGACCAGGAATCGTCTTAGTGTCAGCAAAACTCGTGTATTCGACAACGCTTGTGTCATATTCACGTAGGAGTTTTGATGCGTTCTCAACTGCCTTTTGTAGCTCTGCCTCGTCGGTCTTGTCCGAGTCAATACTGAGTAACGCGTTCTTTCTCCTTACAAAGTGGAACTGGGGAGCTGAGTTGTGGAACCCGGTGACTCGAAGGATGTCACCAACTCGGTACCTATATAAACCTGCGTACGTAGTGATGACGAGTTCGTACTCTTTACCCACTTCAACATCAGCAAGGTCAACGAGTTTGGGTGGCCAGTCACGGGTGGTGGGCCAAGCCAAGCCTGCCTGGCCGTGCGGTAAAAACTCGAAATACGCCATGTTTGGCATAATTGTGTAGGAAACCTCTGATGGTTTGGAGATTGGGTTCAAATTTAACCCAAAATAACACTCGGAGGAAGCATACATGGTGCATGCCAATGGAAGCCCACCACTGTAGTAATCCAAGGTTGGGATATATTGCGCCATGGCACCAGTGACGATCACGTCCAGATATTTGGTGTTTGGCCAAATTCTTGTAATGATCCCTTCCCATTTTTCCTTTCCACACTCCGTCCTGATTAGCTCTGCAATATGTGGGTTAGGTTTCAAGATCTTCGCCAAGCAGTCTCTTATGGCAGAGTCGGTGATGTGGTTGCTCGCCGTGCCTGTCTCGATATCATGAGCAAGCTGTCGCCAGTGAATTTGGAGAAACCTTATGGCACGGAGGAGTCCAGAGGCGAAGACAGCGCCGACACGGAGCACTTGTTCGCGCTCCCAGAGACCGCAAAGCATCTGGGAATACATGCTCTGGAAGGAGTCTGCACAAAGGATGGCCTCGTTGGGGCTGGTGTAGACATTGTAGGGATCATAGGGACGGGTCTTGAAGTGATCACTCTTGTAATAGCTCGTGAGCACGGGTCGAGCCAGGAGCCCTCCTGGGGTCTTTGTCTCAGATTTCACAAACAAGAAGTAGAGTCCTTTGCCTTTGTCCAAGCCAGGCACGTAGCTGTTCCATAGAAAGCGGCTGCCTTTTATTAGTAAAAGATTTTACATGCATGTGAGTGGAATTGAATAAATATGGACCGTGGATTTCTCAAGGTTTTTTTTTTTTTTTAACTTACAGGTTCATTACTGGCATGAGTAGA
Source organism: Bruguiera parviflora (assembly GCA_019804595.1). NCBI lineage: Eukaryota > Viridiplantae > Streptophyta > Magnoliopsida > Malpighiales > Rhizophoraceae > Bruguiera > Bruguiera parviflora. Next base: position 1,850,621 of record CM034048.1, read on the forward strand.
CTGTATAACAATTGGCGACGATCCAGCTCTTCTTGAATTGTTGGCATGAGCTTTCTTTCGCCAGCTGATGTCCCGGAACTGTTATTTCCAAGGAAACAAAATATAAGCACACAATAATTAAATTAATGTTTTGTTAATTATATATATATATCTCGATATTAAAATTACGCACCTAGTGAGAAACTCGGAAATTGGGTGGGAAGATAAAATAGCAGATCGATCGCCATTAGCGATGCGTTGGATTTCGGATTGAAGATCCTCGTAAGTGATCATGGGAATTTTAGACTTAAAGGTCGCGCGGTCGGTTGCACCGTCGAGTGTGTAGCGTTTTAAGTACTCAACCTCTGAGTTTTGGCTCAAGATCTCGGCCAAAACCTTGGCTTGAACCAAGCCAGCATTTCTGGTCATTTCCTCGATGAATTTGAGGGCTTTTGCGTCTTTTTCGCACGCCGGAGGACCCATCGGCGACGAAAGAACATCGTCGACAGCCATTAGAGGAAGCGAAACAAGAAAATAGTATTGAGAGAGAGAGAGAGTCAGGAAAGGAAAAGAAAGGGAGAGAGAGTGTGTGCTCGTGACACGTGTTGATCTTCAGTGTTGTGTAGGACTTTTGGGTTGCGGTCTCGGGCTTTATATAGGGGTAAAAGATAAGCATGCTCGTACCTAAGATGCGCGAAGGGAGGAGACTTTGAGAGACAGGAGGGGTCGGTCGAAGAAAATTGAAAAAGAACCCACAAGTTAGAGGCAGGGTAAGCAGGGGACAAGGCGGGCCCACAGCACGTAGATATGGCAAATGGAGCAAACGGGGCAGTGCATTTCACCCCACCACGCGGCTGCTTGTGGGGTGCAACTGTGTGTTGGCCATCGATGGCGATGGGTCGCGGGCATGTGATGTGAGGTAGCTTTCGCTGCCATAAAGCCTTGCAGCCTTTCCAGTCCAGCTCCACGTGCGACAGATGCCTAAACTGAAATTTCCACCCTGTTTTTTCTTTGCCCAACCAAAAAATAAATAAATATAAATAATGTATTAATATTTATATTTATTTTTTTATAAAAATAACTAATTATATGAATATCATTAAAATTATATAAATATTTTTCATATTTCATTTTAATATTAAAAAAATCCAAAAACCCAACACTCTTCAATACTGTAACAACTATCTCAATTTTAGATTAATTATAAAATTATACTCTAAATTACCAGCCAAATTATCTCCTAACGCGGTGGCTGAAATTTCAGTTTCGCGTTCGCTTTTTTTTTTATTTATTTATTTATAAATTATGTGCATCAAAAATCAGCCGGAAGGTTGGACGACTCAAATAGAAGCCGACCAACCCCATCCCCGGAAACAAATGGGATTAATAATCTAACAGCTAATAGGTGACAGTGGCACAACATATCATGAGACAAAATTTGAAATTATTTGATATTATGCAAGACCCTTTGTTGTTTGTACATATATTCCAAATTTTTGGATAAGATAGATGCATATAGAGACAAATGAATGATAAAGCACAAACCAAAAACAAAGTCAAAGTAAAGTAATATATTGCACACACTTAACTCAAATTTGCTTCTTATGCAACTGTTTTCCACCGGGGGTAAAAGGGCATCACGTATTATTTATGCAAGGTACGACAATTATGTCTCCCAATCGAGCGAGCTCGTGACCAAAGTGTGGAATTTATGCAAAGCGCAATTGGTTAGAAAGTCCGACTCAGTGACTAGAGAGTAGAGACGCCGTCCCCCCCTTTGTTTAGTCATAAAAGGAATGCGGAGTTAATATTGAGTTTATACTTAAATGATTAAAATGAATTCGATGACGGATGATGCTAGGCCTTGTTGCCCATTGAAAGAGGCAACGGGGTTATTAAAATCGTGGATTTTTGCTCGGTTCAATATGAATATCGGTTCTGTTGCATATCGAAAGTGACCTTAAAATTGTTAATTCTTCACATGAACCTTTCATTTTAATTTATAAATCTTACAAGAATCAAGTTGCCTTTTTATTAATCGATCTTGAACAAAAAAGTAACGACAACGTTCGTTAGTTCCGCCGTTCGGGTAATAGGTCCAAAACTCTTCACGTGCCAAGAAATTCTTCCAGTTATTTTTCCTCTATTTTTTTTTAATTTTTTTAAAAAATAGTTTTGATGGATTAAATTTTCGATTATAATGTCATTTGTTACAAATTTGCTGTTCTCGTGTAAGGAATGGATATAACCGTCCGGATCCACGACCGCAGGGCTTGTGATTGGAAATTAATAATTGGGGTCAATCACATGTGCGCTGTTTCCTCTGCAGTCCCTAAGAGTCTTGTTGGGTATTCTTTCGGGGGTTCTTCTAAAAGAAAATTCTTCAATAAAGAAGGTATATATAATTAAACCTTCAATAATTGTTTCGAAATAATTCAGGCGTGTGATTCCGGAATGAGAATCGAGAATTCTTGCATTCAATTCTAGAAGCTTTGAAGAAGACACGAGAACTCTAATGCTAAATTGCTTAAATAATAATTGTTATAATAATAATAAGAAGGCAGAAATGACATTTGGGAAATTATTATTTGGTCAAATACTTTAAAATGACATCGAAAAGACACAGCACAAGTTGAAGAGATAAGTTCCACCGAAAAGATCAAACGGCGTTCAAATAACACGTTCATATACCCCATCGAAAGAAGCCACCAAATGCACCAAAAAACATGGTATCTGCATAAATTCCCTGCGACCTATCTTATGATGAGTTTGGATCTCTGTTGATAATACCTGCCAAAAATCAAGTTCGGCAATAATAGATTTGCCTTGATGCAAAAAGCTAGACAAGTCCACAAAGATAATGCGTGTTGTCCTTGATAGGTCTTTCGTGCGTATACGCCTCGGTCCCAAATTACGCGAGCGAACGTTGATCAAGTACCCAGGGGGCAAATCCATGCCGTACGGCTCCCTGATATTTTTACTCATCCAGGAATCGTGACGAATAGGATCGGATTTTAAGCTGAGAAGCCCCGCTTGCAATCACAACTTTGAGCTCATAATTGAGTCGGCCGATAGAATGATTATCTTTGATGCAACAGTAAGATTACTTTTCATTGTGAAAATCATGAGGAGCGGCGGAATCAATTTCTCTGTAGAAACATAGAGTAAAATTGCGTATCTTTGATTTTTATTCAAATTATACCATGTAGGAGTATCGTAGTCCGAACTTTCCTACCGTGTAAAATATTAATTAAAAACTACGATGCTGTATTATTTTACATTTCGGATTCAGACTGACTTAACGATTAAAAAGTATTGCCAACTTAATCTATTATGAAGCCGATACCATAAGGTCATCACTTTGACAATCTTAAATACAACAAACAAATCTCCAACTGTATATGGAATTCAGCACTTGGAACTTTTTTATGGGGACAAAACAATATTCTAAAAGCTTTTCCCAAGTTGAGAGGGCGGACTTTCAGTTTAATTTAGTCGAGCCCTTGGGTTAATCAGTGGATCGTTTGCATACTAAAAAGAATATTCAGGCAAAGGACAACTACTACAATTAGGACATGAAGTCTGCTAGCAACCGTCGGAATTACAATATTATTAGGTAGTTAACAAAAGAATCTAAGTCATGCTAAGTTAATAACACCGCCAGACCGACACTGCAATATCGCGTCATTATCACCTCAGTATTGTACATCACGATGCTTGTGGTGGGGTCGTCGTAAAACATGATTTTTTTTTTCCAAGCATTTGTTTTGTAAATGCAGTGCTCATCTCTCTATTTGCAGTGGTGTATGCTGCCCCGCATTGAAAGAACGATTGATGTCCCGAGGAATATCAAATATAATATACGAAACTAATTTCTATGGACTTATTTATTTATTTTTAAATTTTTAAACCTGACGATAAAACACACATATGGGATGAGAATATGCGGCTGCCTGTACCTATGGCCACGCTAAAATTTCTTGCCGTTTTGAAGAGTCTGTTAGACAAAACACCAATAATCGGAATTTCATATGCTTCTCCAACATCATTCTTCAATGGTCAATTATGGATAGCAGATTCTCGAGTTGGAATAGAAAGAATAGCCCAGTTTGCTTTCCATTCTTTTGTTCTGAATTATGATGGTTAGGCTTTTGCGGAAAAGACAACATGTCCAACGCGGTCCTGACTTTCCAGCTACCCAACACAACAACGGGGGACAAGCAAAGGCTCTTTGCCTTTTGTTTTGTTCAAACAAATTATAAATATGGTCGGTCCGTCGACCAGTAAACCATCGACAAATTTTGTAGGCAACTAGGTTAGGTTAAAGCTCGCACAATCATTTTTACGAAAGATTAGTTATGTTACGATATCTTGTTCTGAGTTTATCAGACATAAGACTGGTTCATTGTCCCACTGAATTCAGGTATAAAATGGGCTTGTTGGTTGTGGTTAGGTAAATGACTAACTAGGAGGACAACTTCATGAACAGTGTAATTAGGTATTTACCCGCAGTCTCGCCATTGTGTATGACTTTATTGACCTGTGGAAATTTTTGCCTGCCGGCCCCATTCAACGTTATTGCCTGGTTGAATCCTTATACTTATCACATGATGTTTATAATTCACAATTCAATAATCCTTTTAATGGAGGATAAAATAGAGAGGAACGTTTCTCTTTTGTTCATATATATTTTTTAAACATCCTGATAACCGATTTCACATGTGTTAAATGACCCTTCGAAACTTCAAATTCACATAAAAATACAAGTTAATAGGTGAAAAAATTTATGAATATTACAAATTATATTAGATTTTTATATTTTAATAATGTAAGATTTTATAATATTTAACATATTTTTATGATATTTATTAAATTTAATTAACGTATAATACAATAAAATTAAATTCAAATAACTTAAATTTGAATACAAATTTTAATGTTTAATTGATTAATTAGATTAAAGATCTAATTAGTACGTAATTTAATAAAATTAAATTAATATTAAGTTGACTGATTAAGTTAGAATATACAAAACGTAGAAAATTAAAAATAAATAAATAATTTAATACTATACTCAATAATTTTTTAAAAAAATTAAATTTATTTTAAATTTTAAATTAATAATTATATGAAATTTTATATTTTTAAAAATATTTATAAGTATAAAACTAATTTAAATAAAGAATGCTAGATTATTGTTGTTGCATTTAAACGTGGAATATGCTACATTACATGAAAGTGGAGCAAAGGAAAGGCAGTGGAAAGTGAAAACCAACATTGGGCCTCGGCGTCTCCGGTCAAAAGTCCACAAACATGCATGTAATCCTCTTTCGGGGGAACGGTCCAAACAGATATGGTACATATAATGCCACGAAAGCATGAAACTTTTGCACGTGAAGATCGAGGAGGGAGGCATTGAGACAGAGGACGGACGGAGCTGGGGTGGTATTGTGGGACTTGCATGTTTTTCCTTCTTTCAAAAAAAATAAAAAATAAATAAACTTTTCGTAAAAGATGACTGGATATACGATAAAATCAATTGAATGTGTAACAAATTGCTGTTGCCCACTTTCCAGTCAAGTGTCGCTGTGTTGACGTTCTGGCAATAGCCAGTGACTCGAAAGATTTAAGCCTTTTTTTTTTAATTTTTATTTTTTAAAAATCTAGTTATTTGCTTTTAACCTCTGTGGTGTACCCTTTTTGACAATAGCCAGTGACCCGAAAGATTTAATTATTTTGTTTTTAACATTTGGGTCTTGCGGGGAAGCTTCCTTTGCTTGACTTTTCAGAATTGGCTCATAAAGAAGTTTTACCTTTTGAACATCGCACGCACTTCTTTTTGGTTTCTAGAAAACGAGTGTGAATTAAGGTAATAGGAATAGGCTATTTCTTTTAATTTAGACGTCTATTTTATTTTGGCCCATTAGTTCCATAATCCGTACTTCTTTGATATTGGAACCCATGAGATGTGCAATTTAGAGCTCAAAATTCTTAATTACTACCAAAACACGATATTTTAAGATTTGTCTCATTGTCCCATAAGAAAATTGCCACATTGTTGAAGCGGTCTATGATTATAAAAGGTAAGAAAACTTTGAACCACTTAGGCGGCGATTTCAACGGATTATAGAAGAGAGTCAGAGTCAGGTGGTTTACTTATGTAAGAATGACCACCTTTTCTTTTCTTTTCTTTTTTGTTTTCTTTCTTCTTTTTTTTTTTTCCGGGGTTTGGGTTAAAGAGAGAGATATAAACCTTTAATTACAATCGCTTTACTCATGACGCTCAAAAGAGCCCGCTGTTTATGCAGCCCGTTATCACTTTGGGCCACGGCCTGTTATCGCAGTGACAGAAAAATGGGCTCCGGGCTCCGGCCTTTTATCCAACACCGTTGGCCCAAACGTCAAAGTGTCGCTTTCTCGCCTCCGCCTCTCGCTGGCGCCCACGACGGCTCAAGAATCCCGTAATTTGTCCGTTTGGAGAAACATTGTGGCCGAGAGAGGGTGGAATTGACAAGCGGAGGGGAGGAGAGAGAAACAGAGGATTGATTTCCTCTGAATGGCAACCTTTGCCTCATCTCTTTCCTCTTCTCTCCCTCCGTCTCTCCTCTTCCCGCACCACCGCAGCAACCCTCTGCGTCTGTCGCTGGCTCCGCTGCGCTCGACGATCACTGCAAAACCTAGGGAACTCCGAACCGTTGTGCTCGCTTCCTCCGATTCGGCCTCTGCTTCCGATGGGCTGTTCCGCTCTATTTCTAATCGAGCCTCGCGTCCCCCTGATAAGGTTAGTCTGTCGAGAGAGAGAGAGAGAGAGAGAGAAACCTCGTTTTCCCCCAATTTGTTAGTTCCAGGTGAAAGTCGGTGCCGTAGTTTGGACCGAAAATTCTAGGTTTTTTTTTTTTTTTTTTTTGGTTTCTCTTGTGGCTTGAACCAGGTTTTACTTCATTTGTCCGTGCGTCCGTGCAACTGCAACCTCAATTCAAGATTCATTAATCTGTGTACCGTTTAGCTTTGTCACTAAGGTTCAGTGTTCAATAGTTAATACAAAGTAAAACTGCATTGCATGATGTTCTAACATTGTTGGCAACTGCTCTTTCTAGTTGTTCTATTCAGACAAAAGAAAAAACAAAAAAAGAAGCCTCTTACTGTCAAATCAAATGCTGATTTTGGTGATTGTTCACTCAGAAAACAGTGCTCTCAGATCTAATACAAGAAATTGAACCATTGGACGTGGGCCTCATTCAAAAAGATGTTCCACCTACCACGTTAGATGCCATGAAGAGGACCATCTCGGGCATGCTGGGCTTGCTTCCATCTGACCGGTTTCAAGTATCTATTGAGACCTTGTGGGAACCCCTCTCTAAGTTATTAGTCTCCTCAATGATGACTGGGTATGTTTAGTTTAGTTGACTGAAATGTATTTTCTTATTCTCTGATCTTTCTTCTTGTTCTAACAAAAATGATATGATATATGTATTCTTTTGTGTGGTTTATCATCCCTGTGGTCAGCTTTTGTGATGGTGGTGGTGTTGCCGGCTGGGTTATAGTTTCAAATTATTTATTGATCAAACAGGCAGTGACACTCAATGCTGTACTGAATGATGTTTTGATCCGCAGATATTAGGTTCTTGTGACAAACCTTGGGCCAGAAAATATTTGGCAAGCTGCCTTTAATCAGTCTTTGGCAATTTGTAGTCACAGTTAGATATTTATGAAAACCAACTTTTCTTTGATAATAGGTATACATTGCGGAATGCTGAGTATAGGCTTTGCCTCGAAAGAAACCTTGATACGGATGAAGGAAATCTTGAAAAGCAAGAATCTGATTCTAAATCTAGTTTTCGGGAGACATCACTAGATGACACAAAACCACATGATTTCTCTAGAAAAAATGCCAAATCCTATAAGATTACTGATAACCAACCCAATAGTATCATTGTCCAAGGCCTTGGTGAGATGTCTCCTGAAGCTCAACAGTACATTCTTCATTTGCAGTCTCAACTATCTTCCATGAAAAAGGTATGCAGTATCAGAGGATTATCATTTTGCTGATAAACAAGTCAGAACTTATATCTGATTGCTTTTAAGTTGCTTGATTAAGGATCCAGTATATTAACATCTAGTGTGCTAGTACTTTGACATCAGAAAGCTTTCTATGCTTGATTCTGAATACTGGTAGGTTGGATCTATTTAAGGCACCATAAGGTTGAGATAAAACCAAAATGTGCCTTTGGATCCTGCACATGCTGAAACAAAAGCTTTAGCTGAACTGTATAGATAGTATATGGCTTCACGTAATGAAATCAACACTTATAAGTTATAACATGCTATAGTATCAATAATATTCAATGTTGAAATTGGAAAAATAAATTATGGATCTGAGATGCAGGACACTATGTTCCTGTGTGAGAGTCCATTTCATTAACTCTTTGTCTGCATATTCAATTCTTACAAGCATTGGGGTCATATTCCCACCTATTTAACTCATATGCTTGTACTTGATACCCTTTTCATTTAGAAATACCCATTATCTCTCCCTCTTCTGTGTATCAGGTCTTTGTGCTTCAAAACATTATTTAGCATGTAATGGTCCTTGAACAGGATCAGTGTCAAAATTTATTTCTCTCTTTCTGAATGATCAAGGGAATGGGTGAAGAAAGACCATATTTCTAAATATAATTGTATGCTATTTTGTGTGTTCTGAGACCAAAGTGATTTATCTCAAAATAAAGTGGCTGGCCCTATTACATTAATAATTGATACACTTTTTATGTGTGTGCAGACTTTTTAATTTGCTCACCTTTTTCTCATTTCAACTTGTAGTTGACAGTTTTCAATTTAGCATATTGATATTCAGAGACCTATTTTAGATTCAAATATGTATTCAGGGTTGTTATTTGGTGCTTTATTTGTATGTTGCCACAATAGCCCATCCTCAATCTTTTTGCTGCTTCTTTCCCCTTTTTCATGGTTATTCTGTTTATTCAAGGAGCTACATGAAGTGAAGAGGAAAACTGCTGCTCTTCAAATGCAACAATTTGTGGGTGAAGAAAAGAATGATTTACTGGACTACTTAAGATCTCTACAGCCAGAAAAGGTTCTGTTTAAGTCTAGATCAATCTATGCTCATTTTTGCTGCAAAAGCTCTTCATGATAGATTCTGGTTCTTTTTGTAGTTAGAAATATTATCTTTGATGATGTCTTTCTATCACTGCAGTTCTTGCAGTCTGTCATCACAGTTAGGTGACAGGTTTATTGTTAAGTGGTAAAATCTTGGCTCAAAATTCAGTTTACTTTGTTTGCAAAAGCCTGTTAAAAGGGCGTATATAATAGAGATATTCTCAAAGAAAGTACTTTATGAGAAAATATTTGCATGAAGTCGTTGCGAGTTTCCTGGTGTATTCTCTCTTTATAGGCGACAGGACTGAGGTTCTGTCTATGGTTATTACTTTTACAATGGAGTCATTGTCCCAGGGGTTGTAACTTGCATTATCGTGAAGTTGTTGGATGACAGCTGTTTTGATTTCTTGTTAGTCTGGATTTAATACAGCATGTAGAATATGTCCAATAAGGAATTAAGGATCCTACTGGTACAAGAGTTTGTCCAAAATATCTCTCTCTCTCTTTTTCACATGTGAAGCTTGCTTTGTTTGAATAGAAAATAATTACAGCTATTATATTTTATTATTTGAGCAGGTAGCTGAGTTATCAGAACCAACATGCCCTGAGTTGAAAGAAACCATCCACTCTGTAGTCCATGGTCTTCTTGCCACTCTTTCTCCAAAGATGCATTCTAAAGCTCCTTCTCAGCCAGAGAATGCATCAACTGGCACACTTAATGTTGGAGGTGAAGATTGTGCTGAACTTGTTGAGAACACTTCACTTCACTTCCAGCCACTCATTTCATTAACTAGAGACTATCTGGCACGTCTGCTCTTCTGGTTAGGCCAGCTCTATTCGTTCTTTAATCCCTTCTCTTTTGCTTCACCTTATTGCTCTTAATTTCCTTGTTATCTGCTGTTTGTTTTCTGACATTTTATTTTTCTTTTCTTCCTCAAGGTGTATGCTTCTGGGACACTACCTTCGAGGTCAGGAATATCGGATGGAACTGATGGAACTTCTGTCTTTAACAAGAGAAGTGGCAAATGATAATGCATGTGGAGATGAACAAATTGCTTGAAGGTGCTGTACGTAAAATACTTCCATCTGTATATAGACGTCTTGGTTGTTGTATTGGCAATTTGTTTTTCTACATGGGGAGGCTGGAAGTGAGATGCAAGTGTGGGCCAATTATGGACTTGCAGATGGATAGTTTATCTATGTGTAAACGAATACCTTTTCCTTTATTTATCACAAGTATATTTCAATCTCGCTTGCTTCGTCTAATTATACTGAAGGCTAAGATGAGGGAATTCAAGTACTGAGCCCTTTATCATTAATTAAGACATGTAATCTAAACAATGCCATGATGATGGAGCTTGCGAGGAATAGTGGACAAAAGGAAATCGAGCTTTTCTCCAAGATGCGAGCGTTAGGTTTGCATCCAAAAGGCTGGAAAATTCCTTGGTCTTCCGTGGGCTTGCAGCCACTCTGGACTATCACGGGAGGACTGGCGGATATTCCTAGATATGAGAACGCAACTTAACAAGCTCTCGAAATTGGAACATTTCGTTTGCTATTTAAGTGGTAGTTAGGCCATGGTTGCATCAATATCGACGGGTTGTTGGGTCCTCATCACATCCTCAAATTGAGGGAAGAATTGATGGTAGGAATTAAAATATCAGGGTCCTAGGCCTTACCTTAGTAGAGAAGCTGTATAGAAATGGATATATTCAGGGTAAATTGAAAGTGCTTTGTGGCAATACAAGGAGCTTTAATCCACTTAATTCAGCTATGACTCTATGAGCCATGATCTCGGGCTCCAAAAACATTGTGGAATTTTCAACAACTTTTATGAGATTCACTATGGATCAGCCTGAGTTAATCCAGGATTAGCGTGCGCGAGGGATAATCCGCAATCATACTGGGAAACAGCTAGCTGGATTTGCTCATAAACATTGGATTTTGTAGGTTCTTCGCTGCTGAACAATGGGAAGTCTGCACAAGTCTTGACTTAACCTGGAGTTGTGGACTTCGGGAGGTACGGGAGGAGGCGGACTCACAGCTTGTACTACAGAGTCTGATCAGTGGCGTGCCAGCCACACATCCGCAAGCCAATATTATTCAGAATTGCCGAGATTTGATGCTGCGGGAGTAGCGCACTAGGATTGCTCATGTTTATAGAGGGGGCAACAACGTGCCTGATTGGTAGGCAAACCATGCACATACATTGCCACGGGGTCTGTATATTTTCCAAAGCCCGCCCCAAGAGTGAGTTACCGATTGCAGCAGGACTTGGTTGGGGCTCTCTGGCAATCTGGTTCTTAGAGACACGATGACGCTCAACCATGGCAGCTTCTGGCAATTGAACAGGCTCCCCCGTAATGGGGTTGCAAACAGTAACGGGTTCATTAAGAGATGGTTCAGACAAGCAAAGCAGACCATTGAATGAGCTCACCATTTCAAACCCGTGATCTTTTGGTTTCAATTAGATGCAATGCTTTCCTCTTGGCCTCACTGTTGGAATTATTGGGCAGCAATTCAAAGTTGCCCAACGGGAGTTTAAATTTGGCCTCAAGTTTCATGTCAACATATCAATGGTATTTGGGATCGAAGCAATTGTTGTAACAACATTTGCAGAATCTTAGATTATCATGGTAACATTCAGGCTGAATCAAATAAAGGATCCTTGACAGTTGTGTCGGATCCACCTCAGCCTGTGCAAAGAGAAACCTGGCAAATTCAGGGTCCGAGATCAGGCCATGAAAAGTTTTGCATACACATTTGCAGATTAGAATCCTCTTAACGGAAAGCATAAGAAGAATCTTGACCCGGATGGGCCAGGGAGATATGCCAAGGAATGAACTTCATTTTGAACACGGGGGTTGCCACATTTCTCTACTCCAATTTGGCCTTTCTGGGATTTCGTACTTCTTTCCATCGCCATTCAATAAACACTAAAAGATTAATGCTGACTCCAATAACAAGTTAAAAAAGGAAAAGGAAAAAGATGCTAACTGATATTTCATTGAAACAAGATTTTTGGCGTAGGCAAGTTAACAAACTAGACCAGAGGAGCAAATAAAAAATTCTGGTTGCGTACTTTCTTAGTCATCACAAAATGGATGCTCAAGATTAAACCCTAGATTTTGCCCATCAAGCAAGGATATCCCAAATCAAACAGATTCCAAAGATTATCCGGATTTTGTGCGCCAAAGATCAACAAAATTGTCTACAAAGCAACTTTCATCTAACCAAAAAATAATTTCAAAAGAAGGGTCGGAATTATGTGTTACAGGTTATTTCCAATACACAAATGTCGAGATGCTATCTTGAGCAGAAGTCTAGCACTTAAAGATTAATTATCGTGGAACAATGCCATTGAGAGCGATATTAGGAAGGTGTCGATACCCACTGAAATGATAAAGCCAAGCTATTAAGGCCCAAATTCCCTTGTCTTTCAAACAGAAATACGAGAAGAAAGAAGTGTTGATATAAACCAAAAGTTGGATTCTTTTGCATAAGGAAATTAGGGAGGGTGAGTAATAGAGACAGCAAACCATACATTTCAATGATTGTAAGAATATCACAAGATTAGTCAGAGCTTTATCAATAACAGACATCCCCAACACATACACGTACATAACTTGAAGCAATGCCAACAAAAAAAAAATGCTGGGCACAAAGGAAAGAGACGAAGGAAAAGAGAGATTAAGATAGAGAGGCTTTGAAAATGAAAAAAAAAACAGACCGAGAGAGAAAGAGAGAGTACCTGAAGAGAGACAACCAATTTCTGGGGAGAAGAGGGGGATCATGGCATATTAGCCTTGGGATTGTTGCAGGTGGCGGGGACTATTGGCGGGAACTGGAAGTTGCGTGCTGGCAGTCGCATGCACCACCTACGGTGCCATGCAGCTTATAGCAATATGAACATTTCTCAATTCTCCCCCCAAAGTACGATTACATTCAACGTTCAGAGCAGCTGATTTATGAAATGCTTTCTTTTTCCTTTTTTATTTATTTTTTTTCTTTTCTCCTCCCCCAGTCTTCCGTCAGATGTGCTTAATTCATTGTTCTTCCTTCTTTGGTTTTTTAATATGTTAGCTACTTTTCCATCAAAGAAATCAGATAAGAATGGACAAATAAACATCCCAATTGCAAACTTGGAAAAGAAGAAAAAAGGTGAGAGAAAGGGAATGGATGATAAGACTTAATTGTAGAAAGGCTCCCTAGTCCCAACCTCTTGCCATTAAAAGACACCTCCCAACTTTCAATCCCAAATTCCACTACATAATCATAAGCTTTTCTAAAAATTGGCAGCCATCGACTGGAATTCCAATGACTGCCTCCGCCTGTCAATAAGAACACAGACTCTTACCACCAAATACAAATAATATAAAGACATATTTCAGATTTCAGCCGCAAAAAGTTGGACCCATTGGATGGAAATGGATCCCTTTCAGCTTTACAGGAACTGAAAGAGACAAAGATTCTTAGCCTGAATCAGAGGCGCCATCGTGACTCTCACTCTGCCGGACACCCCTCCTAGTCTGGGCGCCAGACTCGGGTTGATTCAGAGATGACTCGCCCTCAAAGAAAATGACTGGGGCTTTTAGCCAATCTCTCCTACAGTTCCTCCGTGTTAAGCTCATCTGTGCCACCTAGTTCGTCAAACCCCACCTGAAAACATCTGACTCCGACCAGTCTATTTTAGTTTTTTTTTTTTCTTTTTCAATCACAAGAAATACAAGAACAAAAAAAAAACATTAAATTCAGACACCCAGACATAACACATAATCATCTACATTGGCATTCTTTAAAAGGGAAGACGTCGGAAGGACAATAATCTTCAGTCTTTCCGACAAGAACAGGCTTTTCTCGGCGTGAATTTTCACAAAATGTGTCTCTATGTGTTGCTTTGCCAATATACTCGAGTGCTTATCCATCACATGCTTATGAATAAACTCTTTTTTTTTCTTTCGAAAATTATTTATAAAAAAAAAAGAAAGAAAGAAAGAAAGAAGAGAAAAGAAAAGAAAAGAAAACATTCTGCTCGCATTGGTTTGTTACCTTGCGGGGCAAACGAAGCGGCCGCTGGCCGTGACGGGCGGAGAAGAAATCCTTCTCGGAAGGAATATCGGAGCAGTCGCCGTGGCCGAGGGAGATCCAACGGCTTCGCTTCTCCACCATTTTCTTCATCTGCAGAATCCGCCGCTCTCTCAAAGCCTCCACATCGTCGACGTCAAGCCCATCTAGCGCCGCGATCTCCTCGTCCAGCTTGTCTTCCATGGCCTTCGCCACCGTGAGTACCTGCTTCTCTATAATCATTATAAAAAAAAATAAAATAAAATAGAGACAGAAAATGTGTATGAACTGGATCGGAAATGCCAATGCTAGACTTCCGGGATCAGGTATCAGATTTTACCCCCCTTGAACGTTAGGGTTTTCCGTCGCCGGATGGGGTGAGGTTGAAACGACGTCGGTGTTCTTAGGTTTGGGTTGGGTCAATTTATAGTAGAAAAATGGGCTGGGCTCACTGGGCCTATGTATGTGAAACGCTGAGAACTTTGAAAGTTTTAACATTGGACTTTGGGCTAGGGGTCACAGTGAAGTCGTAGTCTTTCATGATTTTGGGCTCATTCACTCAAATATAAACAAATGTGCATGTTTTCAATTTGCACAAATAGATAGAGAGAGAGAGAGAGAGAGAGAGAGAGAGAATCAGCTGCTGTGTGATTTTCAAGGGGCCACTCGCCCACGCTGATAATTCAGTTGGCAATTTCAAGTTGAGGTCGATTTGTAAATTTTTTATTATTATTATTATTTTTATAGATATAGGGAACTGGAAAATTGCACGTACTTGATCTAGTGGAAGGAAAAGATTACTTTTTTTTTAATATATATATATATTAGTAGTTAATAATCAGCTATTAAAAGATAAAAAGAGTCGCACGTCTGAAAACACTGCAAGAGAATAATTTTCACCGCGAGCAAATTTTCACAACTTGAGCTGGAAAATATCGGCTCCCGAGATTATCTCATTTTGTAATATGCGTGGAAAAGTCCACCGCAGGCCACGTGCTACTGTATTCTTACCTCTATTTTGGGGCACACCCTGAGTTGTCAAAGCCACGCTTGGAGGATGGAAGTGGGGCCAGGTTTTAGGTAAAATTGCTAGATAATCGGCCAAGAATCTTGGTTTGGATTTGTTGAAGTCCCCGCTCAATTCGTAGTTAGACAGACCCCCTGTGGTAATATTTCTAGTTCCAAAGCAGATATATGTGTGCGTGCGTGCGTGTGTGTGTGTAAACCAATTGAATAAAATCGTGATGTTGATGAGACCCTAGAACCAAAATGGCCGCATCCTAAGCATTGTTTTATTTTTCAAATTTTTCCTTTTTTTTATTTATAAATTATGCTGTAAATTTATCATTTCACTTCACCGATTGATTGGTGTCAAATGTTTATTTTTTGTTAAATAAAGGATTCAGTGGCTATAATCCACCTCCTACCAATCCCGATTCAACAAATTGTATTAAGCCATCCACCCGCCATTCGCAGTCTCTTAGCACACGATTACAACCCATGGTTATATTGGACACCAACCAAAACCGGAAATTCCAGAAGCATTAATTTTATTGAGGAAACGTAAAGCTCACTAACTAATAATGAAGGTCCATCAATCAGTCTTGAAGGGCACACACACACGCACGCACACACACACACACAGAGGTGACAGGTCTCACTTCTCTTTATTATGGGGCACATGAATACTTAAGGGCACTTGGGCTTGCCCTTGGAGTTCCTCATGTCTCTATAACATGGGCACTGATGCTTGTTCCCGTAAGTCCCAGAGGGAACACACATGCACCGTGCGCAGCATATTCCACAATACTTCAAGCACTGGTCCTTCACTCCTGCTTTCGCGCACCTCTGCTGGCACTTATTGGCACAGAAAGCTTTCGACCGCCCGACAGCCAAAATGCACGCACATAATGAGTATTTTTTAATCAAATAATTAATATATCAGGAAAAAAAATAAAAAAATCCAGAGAGAATCTCCTTCTTTCGTTTTTTTCTTTTTTAATTTTCTTAAGCATGCCTTGGCGTATAAGTTGCATTCTTTGAGGAGAAGAAATGTGAATAGAGGCACGAAGTAACAAGATCCAGGAGAAACAAAAACTTTAACCAACTGTAGGGAAATGCTTGGGAGAAATATGAACAGGGATAGAAATACAACTTAAAATGATAAAATTCTAAATTTATAAATTATCCCAGCTTTAGAATCACAACATTAATTCCATTTCTTAAAAAAAAAAAAAAAGAAAAAAGAAAAACAGATTGCCAGTTCTTACTCGACTCAGCCATGGCGGGTTCAATGAAAGATGAACTTAGGAGCATGCAGAGTAGCAAAGGAACAAATGAGAGCTTCTTCATCTTTGCTTTTTGGCACCCCTGTTAGAGCAGCAAGAGACAGAAGGTGGGAATATATCTAGAGGAGAGTGGAGTGTTGTGGTGGGATGAAGAGAGTGCCGAGAGACAAGGTGGCTATTAATAGAACCACCAAAAGGGAAGTGAAGCAAGAAATACTGAAGTAATGAGTTTAGCTTCGGTCGAGAGTGGGAAGTGCGGAAGAAGAGTAGGTGAAAATGACGTAAAATGATAAATCGTTGGCAGAGGAACAGCTGTAACTTTTCATGGCACGTTCTTAGGGAGAGTCGGTGGGTTCAGGTCCTGTGTCCACGCGGTTTCAACTGGGGGGGGGTCCGGTGTGAGCTGTCGACGGTGCCACGCCTAGGTGCTCGTTGCAAAGGTAATTAAAAACACTAGAACTAGGTACCGCAGATATTAATATTATATATTATACGATTCAAATTAAGAATCGCCGGTTGTTGTTTTCCTCATTTTGTTTTCTGTTTTTTCCATATTCTCGACATTATGCCAACTTGATAAAAAAAAACTATGAGCCGAGTCACGGTTATAATCTGAACACTCTTTTTATCCCTCCACGTCTTTCTCCGCTTCATTTGAAGGTGTTAGCTGCTAGTAAATAGTTGAGTACGATTTAAACATGGTAAGAGAAATTAAAAAAAAAGAAAAGAAAAAGAAGGGTTTAATTGTATAAATTATAATTATTAAAATTTTTATTATTAATAATTATTTTTATTAT
The DNA here is from genome assembly GCA_019804595.1 of Bruguiera parviflora. Taxonomy (NCBI): domain Eukaryota; kingdom Viridiplantae; phylum Streptophyta; class Magnoliopsida; order Malpighiales; family Rhizophoraceae; genus Bruguiera; species Bruguiera parviflora. Next base: position 1,867,866 of record CM034048.1, read on the forward strand.
TAATTTTGTACGCATTGAAACTATTACTTCTAGAAAATCAGTTTAATCTCAACCTGCGTATACTTCACAGAATTACTGTTAATGTAACGGGAATCTATCAGTCAAAATCATTTAAAATAACAGCAGATTTAAGCATCTAACTCGCTGGAAGGCCAACAAATGCCAAGGGCCGCTCAGGCCCAAAATCCAAGCAATACCCTCTATATATCTGTATATAGCTACAGAACTAACTGCCATTAGAATTATTTTTAAATTAAATATTTTGAGTTCGAATATCAGTAAGAATTAATTACTTAAAACATTAAATTAATTAATTTAATTACATTTTTTTTTCTTAAATTTAAAATAATAAAAAAAAAAACACCAACTAATCTCTCTGTTTTGGCCATTGGACCTTCAGTTCTCGATCCTTTACAGTGTTCAGTGCCAGATGGTACGCAAGAAAAATTCCACCTAGAAATATCTCGATTGTATAACTTACGGACATGTCGGTTTTTCCCAAATATGTCGGCGAACCTACGTGTCGATTGTCCGAGATATTTGGATTGTTTTGCTGAAAAAAGAAGAAATAGAAAAGGCAGAGTGTTTTTAGATGTTGCAATTGGAATGTTTTGAAAATTACAAGTCTTTCAAAAAACACCCTTCGGTATCGAGAGATTTTAGATTCTAGTTTTGAAAGTAAAATTATAAAACTCTCGAGAATATAAGGACTAAATGAACCTACCAATTAATTTCCAAAAAGAGAAAAAAGGCAGTTAGGAGCAGAGAGTGACTGGGAGTCCACCCGGGGGGGGGCATCATCCCACAGCTCCGATCTCCGTGGAATTGATCTGGCCATCAACTTTTATTTTTTTGTGGGGGTTTCACAATCAAAATCTATAGATTAAATTTGTTGCAACATACGATGACCAAAAGAATTAAGTACGATGTTCCACTAACATTGATCTTTTGAAATTTTTGCCAAACGTGCATACCCGTCCAGCGAGCACTTTAATTATAAGTACAGCTTGCAGTTGTTGATGCTAGCATTTTGATAATGGAAAAAATGGATATACACAGAGCACAAGGGTGGATTACCCCTATAATGTACATTTATGTACGGAAAAAAAGTGAATTTCCCCGTCAACCTCCCATGCCATTAGACGCGTGAGGTCGACTGTAAGAGTTTTCCTTGGCATGGTCGAAAGATGCTAGCAAATTGACCTGCGAATTGGGCTAAAACTTTCAGCATCTCCGAGGAAATGGATACAAAAAAAAAAAAGAAGAAGAACAAAAGACCCCAAAACAGAATATCAACTAGCAAAAGCAGACATGGGGGAGAGATACCCTATGCGTGAGAGATGGGGAAGGGATCAAGAAGAACAAGGCCTGATTTATACCTTGACAATTTCAGACTTTGAACTTGGGCGCATGTAGGCAGCCAATATGCTCATGTTGAAGTCCTGGGAACAGGGAGACGGGAAGTGAAATCAATAGTAAGATGAACATGATGAATAAATCTGACAATTGCACAGCCAACACATGATGTTCACAGGCATAACATATGGGAGCTGCTCAAATCAAATGGGATTAACTGTCATAATTAAACCCACTAAATTTACTTAAAAAAAAAAAAAGAAAAAAAAAAGAAGAAGAGGTATCCAATCCATTGGAGAATAACTTGGTTTCCAATATGCAGTGTAGCAATGCAGAACTCACCCTGAAAGGATCACCTCTCAGAGACTGCACATACATTGAAGTCCCCAAGCCTCGTCCCTGCAGAAGAAAGGCAATAGCAGATTCAGAAGAGGGGGGGGGGCAACGTTTCCAGCTGTTGATGCAAAATTTCTTGTTCAGAGGGTTTTTTCTTCATTAAGCAGTTTGAAATGCTCTATCGGATCTTCTTTGATGCAACACCACAATTATATGCACCATGTAAACAATTGACTAGACCATTATCCTATTTACCTTTCATATAATAAAGCTCAAAATTTTCCGTCAAAAATAACAAATATTACCTAAACATAAAACCCTGCTAAATGCTTTTGGTTTAAAGGATAAAAAGAGACAGTTATAATACTTGTTTTTCTCTTAATAATGATCACACCACCACATTCAAAAAAGCATAAAAATATATCAAAATATCCTGCATCCATACAGATTTTCAAATTTATTTTTTCATATTAGAATAAAAGAATGTGAGAACCTCTTGTCATTAATTAAACAGATAGTTAAACTTGGAAAACTTATGAATCCATATCCTCATTGAGAAACTATATTTAATGAATCATTATGCCTTCAAGGATCTTAAATAGAATGAAAGATTTACCTCCAAACAAATGTCCCTGAGACGCCTACCAGTTTGAGCACAGCAAACACGAACCACATGTTCATCACAACTCCCACTTATAATGTAATCCCTTCCATTCATATAGTAGGAACGAGTGTAATTCTGAGAACTTCCGATAGGTGCAATCTCAAAACTCAGATGAAGCCTCCCATCAACAGCAAGAATTTGTCGAACCTAGCATGATATAGATGTTAATCTTAAAGACCCCATCTATTTGTAAGCAGTAACCAAAAACTATGATGTATCAAGATAGAGAATCTGTGCCCTGTATAGAAAGAAACAAACAAATCTCCAACAAAGTGCAGGCGCAAACTACATACTCCAAATAGAAGCAAAATCATAACCATTAACATTGTCCTTCTCCCAAACAGGCATCATTAAAAAGCAATCTCCTACAGTAAACACCCATTTCAAGAAAAATACTTAGGATTTAACTTTAGATCACCAATCAAAGAGAGTGCAAATACTTGTTGGCAGCTTGCTAACAAGAGGGACTTTCATTCATGATTAAGTACAGAGTCAAATCCTATCCTTGGACATTGGATCTCCATACAACAGAGTATGGATTCCAGAGCAGGAAAGATGAATGAAATGGACCCAGTAAAAATGATATAATGAATTTGAAATGGGGGCATCAAAACCCCCAACATGCAGCAAACAGATGTAAGAAGTACCTCATTGTCAACAGCAGATGCAAGAAGGTATTGATCATCTGGAGAAAAGCAAACCATTACATTTCCTTTTGAGCTTGAACTAGTATGGCAAGGCCGTATAGGCTTTTGTCTCAAGTCCCACAGTTTGACATCATGATCAAACGATGATGTGGCAAATATTGATGGCGTATGATTTGCAAATTTGACAACATTGATATGTTCTCTGTGCATATCAGTGAACACCTGTATGCGCCTCCCATAATTTAGGTCATATAAAGCAACATTTTGTGAGTATCCACTTGCAAGAAATAGTTCATCAGTGGAGTTAACATGGACAGATGTCAACTGGTCAAAGTCATCAAATGTGACCGAGCCAGCAGGTGAATTCATGCCTGGTACTGTTGTGGGCAAATTCTCGATATCATATAATTTAAGTGAACCATTATCGGAACCTGCTATAAGCTGACAATAAACAGAGAAGAGCAAAGGAAATGATAAGCACATGAGAAAATGCCATAAAAGAACTCTACAGTGAAGAATGTTTTATAGAAAGGTATCCCCTGTACTTATGGTTCCTGCACTGCACTGCAGCCTGCCAATGGCCAGACAGCCACATATATTCCATTAAAACTGTATGAATCATAAACAGCCATATCCCTCTCAATCATATTGTTCTCTCTCCAGAACAAAAAAAACTTAAATCACCACCTATCTTTCTGAGGAAAACAAAAACTCTTTAGACAAGCAGAGATTGAGTCCAACAAAAGTGATGGGCATGCCATCATGTATAAAGATCGTGCATTTACAATCATTACAAGCGTATCCAAGGATTGCAATTATGTATGGATTAGTTATTAACAAGTGAAATTTATACATGGAATTTACTATGCCTAGAAGGCTTTCCATAAGTTGACAAGAAACCACTTCAAAAGCATGATTGCTCCATATTTTAGAATCTAGCATCTATCTGTGCATATCCTTGACAGTCTGCTTCGGACAAATTTGTTCTTCTCATATTAAGCACCCAAAATATCCAAGGTCTCATTGTTCATACTTTGACTACTCACATTTCAGCTTTTAGTCTGGAAGTTTAGTCCCTTCCAGAGTTAATAGGTACAAATTATAAATAATAGCAATGCATAAAAAATTCTCATGCTTATTGCAAATATACATCTGTAGGACAAAAGACTGTAGTGCAAACAGGTGCTTGCTTTCTGAAATGATAAGGTGAAATAATTTAACCTATCTTCAAATACCTTGGATGGATACTTCTTGAGCCAGCAGAGCCCCAATACACTGTTCATTGCTCCAAGAGATGGAATATAACTGACTATTTTTTCATTTTCATGGTTAACAACAACCACATCACCATCCAAAGTACCAAACACCATTAGGCTAGAGAGAGATGGATGGTACTCAAACTGCCTTGGACGAAAGTTGCTATTTCCAATCCCTAGATCACAGCCTGACACAGAGAGTGGATGCAAGAAAGGCCAAGCAGATGATCCCACTTTGGCAGCACAAAGAGACCGTGTATAGGAGCATTGTGAGTTTCCATGAGTATATGAGCGCTGCTGATTTTTGGTACGCTGAATTTCTTTTATTTCACGCTTATACAAGATGTTAATAACACTCTCTTTTTGCTTCCGTCTATATGGCAAGTACTCAAAGTATTGCGAGAATGTTATAGCAGCCTTTTCCCTGTCCATCTTTCTGATGGGTAGGTTATCCAAAATTTTCAAGTGGGGTAGCGATGCAATTGTATACTCTCTGTAATGTTTCTCATCACATATTGGCGAAGCATGACAAGAAATATATGCCAATCCAGCATCATCCACAAAATCCCTCGTGAAAAAACCTGCCGAGGATTCTTCATTGTGACTCTGCAATGTGCTAAGTGGCACCTGTCAAATGAATTGAAGTCTTAACAAAAAATAATTTAGAAGGGATGGGAGTTGGTCACATAAAGAAATAGCACCATATCAAAGAAGAATGGATATTTGATAAGCTGGAGTTGACAAGGAAGATAGATGCCTGTTATAGTAAGTAAAGGAAATCAAGCATGATTAATTAGTGTCGACCAACCTGGTTAAAAAATTAAACAAAAAGAAAAGAGAATAAACTTCGAAGCACATATAATTCTTGACATAAAGATGCACTAATGCCAGGACGGGTGCTGTGCCAAAGATAAGAACTAAAAACGGTAAAAAGAGAAAAGATATAACAATTGCCTAAATATAATGTTGAAACTTAGAAAACCTTAATTTTCTACAAATTCTTACTAAAAATTGTGTTTGTTCATTTTGAAGTTATCAATCAATGCAAAAGATATACAAATGACTCCACTTTCTTAATGTTATGAAACTGTAGATGTTCTCATATGACAATATTCAATATCAGCATCCAAGACAGCCACATGTTTTACCTCATTTTGTGGAAGTAAGTGTCCGGTCAACCCAGGATGTACATCAGACAATGGCTCTGTGTAATGAAATTCTTGATGGTAATTTGAAAAGTCCATGTCACTATCATCCGATGAATCCTCAATAATGCCATGTACTTCATGATTTATGGTCACATCACTTAAAACAAACATATTGGTGAGTACCTCTTCATCTCCTAAGTGAATATCTGTATGTTCATCTATGCCAAAAGATAGATTGCCAATTGGAAGACATGTGTTTGGCTTATCAAAGTCAAGTTGATCATCTAAAGTAGCAGTTAATGATCCTGAAGATGATGCAGTCTCATTGCAGCACAGCCACCTTTGAAATCTAAGTTCTACCAAAGAGGAGAGTTTTGAAAGTGCTGCAATGGTTGTCCAGAGGTTAGAAACTTTTGTCTCACACATTGAGAGGCAAATTAAATTAGGCATGCCAGTAAAACAATCCTCCCGGAAGCTAGTGAGTGAAGTACTGAAATCAAGATTGAGGACACGTATCCTTGTGAATTCCCCTACCATGTTAAGCTGCCGGATTTGAGAAGACCTCAAGTTCAGGACTTGGCATGTCAAGCCATTCTGGGAAACCTCCCTGGGAATGAAAGTCAAAATAATGATAACAAATAAATCATTTAAGCAAACTATAAGTATAGCCCAATCTTTACATTTAGATATCGAGTACTTCAAGCTACACACAGATGCTCCAAAAGATGATGATTATAAGTTAAATACTACAACCTCTTTTTCCCTTTTGATCGGGCAAAGAAAAAGGGATAATCATTAAAAGACACAAGAAGCTTGCTACTTTCACATGGAATTTAAAGGGGAAAGGTTCTACATTAAATACTATCCATCCTTCTCAAGTTTATTTGAAAAATTGAGTCTTAAATTTTGAAATCATATTTCCCATTCAGATTGATGCAAAGCTTATGACTCAATGGGATATAATGAAAACATAGTTACAGAAATAACTTTTTTTTCCATATTTATACACTTACTTTTACACTCATTTCCTTCATCCATTACCATCAGATATGGTATTATGATTGATGAAATGAATGTTCCCATGTGAAGTATCTTAGTCAATATTTGATAAAAGATGTCAAAGTTAAAGCCATTCATCATATCTTCATATTAATCAAGCAAGTCATATTACATTAAGAGATTCCTTGGGAACCAGGGAAAAGAATTGCATAAATGTGAAGATATACCCCCATTAGAATGTTAGATCATGAAGAAGAAAAGCAAGAAAACCTTCATCTATTGGACACCTTTTGATTGTTTCTAATTGTTTTTTCTTCACATGTAAGATTTAACATGCTTAACAAAAAATTAACAAAAAACTATCCTTGAGGAAGCTTATTTTTCAAGGTGGAAGAAACAGAGAAGAGAAAAAAACAGAGAGAGAGAATGAATATTGTGAAATTGGAGAGAAACCATTCAATTCACCCTTCAAAGGGAGCATACTTATGCTGCATAAATGAAAACCCAGATGAGCAAACAGAAAATTGGTGAACATAAAATGCACATTTCTTGAGCACTATAACTTAGACTTGAATAGTGTCATAACGGATTTTTTTTCCCAAAAAAAAAATTGAAGGAACTAGTTTCAGAAGCTACATTAAAAATTTAATTGCAGCCAGTGTAAATGTCCAATGTGCATATTCCCCATAGCATTCAACCTATAATATCAATCAGCAAATAAAGATATGAGCTGAAATTCATTTGAATGCCTTAAGCTTTAGCCGCCTGAAAAGTCCTTTTACCTACTTGTTCTACACTTTTTTCCTTAAAAGATCACAACAGATGCAAAGTTTCATAAAATGAAATGCAGAAATAATTTGCTTGACATGATATAAACTCAATGGCACACCTCAAAAAGTCCCTTCCAAATGATAAGTCTCGAAGATTGACTATTCGAAGCTTTTGACTGATAGTGTGCATCAAACATAAAGCATATTCTCCATTCAACATGCATGATGATCTGTTATGTATGTCAACTGCTTCAATCTCAGAAGTCTCGATTGCCTTGCACAGAAGAATAAGTGGAGGAAAATGAATATCGTTAACACTGTCCAAGGAAATCTCCAAGCTACACAGCTTGCCGCAGGACCTTTTAACCTGAGCCTGAACAGTAAAGTAACAAATGACATTTCTACTTCTCTTGAGCATCAATATTTGATAAATATAACCTATCTATTCAGTATTTGCTAAACAATAAAGTGAAAAAAAAAAAAAAAAAAAGGCTACTCTAATCAATGTTCACCTTGAAGAAACCAGAGAGGATTGCAGCATTGGGCAAGACCCCATGAACGCTGCAGGAATCAGTATACCTGAACCCCAGAACAAGAAAGTATTGGTCATTGGTAAACGCACTAAAATTTACTAAATCAGCAACATTCCTGAAAACAATTAAGACATCAGGAAGTCGGGGATTATCATAAATAACCATGCACTTCCAACTGAATTGCTATTTCTAACCTAATTCGACAAACACAAAACAACCCACTCCACAACAATATAAAACTACCGTTATAATACATCGATCTTGGTTTTCATGCAACTCTCAACAAAAATGATAAACCCACAACTCAACATTCCCAGTCAGAAAGAAAAAAAAAAAACCCAAAAATGCCAAAGAAAAGTGATCAAAATGTAATTGGACACCAAGAAACACCAAAAAATAAAAATAAAAAGACCAAAAGGCCCGAAGCAAAAGAAGAGCAAATCAAACTTACATTTTCTCCAGGGTGGAAACATCGAAGAACGGAGAATCAGTGCCCATGATTACTTAGAATCGGAATCGGATGATCCGATTAGAGTTGCGCAGTCAGCGAGTGCCGGAAGTTCAGGAAATGCGACAACGGAGTCACTGACCGCACGATGTCTCTTACAAGAAAGATACGGTTGGCTTTGCGTAAACGTGTGTGCGCGTGCACGCCGGCGGGGTTAAAATTACTAAAAAAGAATAATACTAATTAATGATGCTAATGTACCTAAGGGGTAGTTATTAATTAACTAAAACGATCAGGTGCTTTCTAAAAATAAAAATAAAAATAATAAATTAAATTAAATTAAACTGATCAGGTGAAGCCTCGCTCCATATGTCATTTAATAGAAGAATCATACCATAACCCCCCCCCAAAAAATCTTTTTCTACACATCATATTAAGTGAAAAACAAAAAAAAGATTTCTCAAAAAAAAAAAAGTACATAAATAATTTATTCATTAATATCTTGTTTAAATGAATTCCAACTTAGGTCTCAGTCTTTTTTTTTATTATTATTTTACCCCCATTGGAAGAGTGAAATTCTACAGCGGTCAAATTGACCTGTAATTAAGTACTTCATAAAAAATTAAAAAAAAAAAAAAAGACCGTTAAACTGCAGAAGGAGAGAAGTCTCTGATGGGCCAGGATGTGTTTACTGGATACCATTATTCGGAGCTAGAGCCCAGTCCAGCAGCTTCACATCCGACTAATGGATTTATGTGAATAGTCAGGTGCCCCGGTTTGCCCCGACCCGTGTAGGTTCATGAGGGTCGGATAATTCGGGTGAAACTAATAAAATCAAAATACTTACGACAATGATTTCGAAGTTTGAAACAAACTTACAGGCATCTAAGGCCGAATGAGTTTGAGGTCATTGGACGAAACAAACTAATCTAACGGATTAACTGTATACATTGAAGCAAAGCCCTAGTTTTCAAGGAGTAAAATTTGGATATTAAGCCGGCTTGTATGTAGGAATCTCGTAAAAACATGTTTGCTAAAACACTAATTATTACGTGGGATCCTCCTCGATTCGGGCTTGAATGTCCCCTTTGCCGAGGATGAGAGAACACTGCAGCCGACTCTTGAGATCCCCCCACCTATTATGTTTGTCTTAATGTCAATTTGACTATAAAGTGGCTGTTAAATTTAAAAGAATACCCCGCCTAAGTCGGTAGGTGTCAAATATGTGCAATCCTAATTATAACAAATTTGAGATTTCGTGACACATATATAGCATCAACTGTTAATATGCATTTGCGCATTCGGTCGATATTTTAATAATTAAAAATTAAAAATTATTCTATTAGTTGACTTATAGCTTAATAAGTCTTTTAATAAGAATATGTGTGTGTGTGTGTGTGTGTGTGTGTGTGTGTGTGTAATTAGAATGTGCAACTGAACATGGTACCTTCTCTCATAAAATTTTCCATTCACTCGCTTAAATTATTTAGCAACTTTAACTTCTATCCGTCAGCAACTTTAACTTATAGCCGTCAATGCTTGTTTAGTCCAACTGCCACCCCACAGGCCCGATGCGTTGACAGATGGCCATCTTCTTCTACCTTTTTCTTCTTTAAATATATATATATATATATATATATATAATGAATGCCTTTATCCTATTGAAACGGCATAAAGGAAAGCTCATTATCAACAATTATGAACGACCATTGCCGCTATCTCCCTCTAGATCTCCCCGCGGTGCGTAGCACTTAGAAGAACTCTACCAACTCAGTGGTGCACGTGCCCTGGCTAGTAAAGCGAGAGATTGCTGGTGGCATGTCAAAAAGGGTGTCATGGCTCGGACCCAGAGAAGACCGATGACTCCGATTCATAAATGATTACCTTGCTGTGGTCTATCCGAGAGACGCAGAGAGATTCAATTAAACATTTAACTATTTCTCTATCAAGTAAGAACAAGAAGCAAATATGGTTTTGCCAGAAATTGAAAATTTTAATTTTCTTCGACCTATCCATGCATCCGACTTTGTAAATTGCCTTGTGTTATAAAGATGGCCTATTGTTCTCATTTTCAGATTGACCCGTATGTGGAGAACATATTATTTTGACCTGCTCAAAGGAGAAATGTACACACATACGTGTTACTGCATTGTTTCAAAAGAAAAGTACTTTAAAATACATGCCGAGATTCTATATGTTCCCATCTACATACAAGAGTGGGCGGTGCTTGATTTATGTCCAAAGGAGCTTACTCAATTGGGTATATTATCCGATCATATTCAAAGTAAATTAAAGGCTAAGATAGAGAAGGTGAGGGATGATTGCTGCGACCCTCGTCTGTCAAGAACAACAATTTTGTCTACTGCATGCCGATGGCCTTTTATAAGTCGGCAATGGCCGCCAAGCCAATTATTGTAAATGTAATGCCCCACATCTGATACGATATGGATTCATGGAAACAGGGATAACATGCCAGAAAATGTGGAGACTGCGTAGGTGGTTATTTAGAATATTTATGCAACGATAATGGGACTCACGGGAACAAGAATTCCAAAATCAAGAGACGAACACTTGAAAGCAATCTAGAATGCCAAATATATATCTAGGGAGTCATAGACACGACAAGCCAGCGCACAGAGAACACAAAAGTCACAAATCCTATCATAAAGATTTGGTGTTTGCAGGAATTTATCGATGTCTGTTTTGAAACACTCTTACGAGAAAACAAGCCAATTGCAGGTATTTTGTTTATAGTCCTTGCATGTGTAGCCTGCAAAGTTCTCCGATTATAAAGGATGTTTCAATTTCAATTTTATCTAGCCGTTAAAAGACAAAGCAATAGCATACAGCAATACTTCTCACCGTAAGGTTTCCAAGCTCATCTTCGGAACCCCAGCTAAATACAGGATCGATCCTAAAAAATACTTGAGTTTTAATTATTTGTCTATTTGTGCCGAATTTCCTTCACAAAAAGATAAGAGGCGGATTCTGATAATCTGGGTTGGGCAGAATAGCAGAGCAAGTACAAGTGTGTTAGTAGCACAGCAAAAATGTGCTCCAGACCTTGCTGATTTTGGTGAAGTTGCAAGAGATGAATGCGGACGTGAGTTGAGAGCCATTTGTGCGGCACTTTAAACTGGTTGGGAGAGAGGCACGCGCACTATCATTGCAGAGTCAGGCTCAATGCTTGCTCTCCAAGGGCTCACTATGCCTGGTTGGTCGAGGCCTTCCTAGAGGGGGCAGAATGTGTAGTTAGTTCTTTCCTCCTTTTAGCATCGGATAAAAATTATATATATATATATTTATTTAAAAAAAAAAAAGATAAGATGAGAGGCGGATTTTAATCGAGAACATTTAAGAATTCCGCTGAACTTCCTTGTTTAGATTCCCACTTGATCTGAAGCTACTCTTTTGTTTTTATCTTCCCGTTCGATACAGCCCAAGCGCGAAAAAGAACAGATCAAGGCGTAAGAATACAATAAATACGTAACGGTGCATGTGCATATGGTATAACTGCCAACCACAAACAATGAACAGAAAAACGAGGTATGGTCTAGGCAAAGCAGGAACATATGATGATGCCATGATGACCGGCAACCTGATTGGCAAGCCATTTACTGGTTTTCCCCATTAATAATTTTTTTTTTTTTTTACACGGATGAAAAAAAAAATTCTATTCGCTGCTTTATGTGTACATATTTAATTGTTCGCTTCAATTTAGTGTATCCAGCCTTTTCAAGTTACTGGGTCTTCTATTTTTCCTTTTTTTTATTTTTTCCTATAATGTGAAAGCAGTGGGGGTTCCTATAGAACCTATTTTCCGCCGGAAAAATCCATTTGTATTGCAATGGCAACTTCCAAGTAAATTTGGATAGAAAGTTCTCTGAACTAGCAAAGTCTGAGCAAACAGACTGTCTTGATAGAAGGATAAAAATAGGATAAAACTGGTCTGGTAAGTTGGTGTTTTGCCTTTTGGTTCTCGGCTTCTTGCAAGTAGTGCGAGTGCAACAGCTCCCAGCTGTATGCCCGTAACCTCAACCTCAACCGAGATATAAAGCTAAAGAAATAAAGTTAAAACGCGGCTTCTTGGGGCCCCCAAATGCGGAAACTTTTAGCTTTTTCAAGTGGCTAATTGTTCAAATCTCTGCATTCCATTTTCGCAGTCTCGCGATAGCATCAGTTCCAAGTAACAACCTTGACCCTGCGGGGATAGGAGACACGGACTTTATTTGTCAGTTTTTTCAGTAATTAAAATAATCATTAACTTACTATCTTTGTTTAACAGAAATGATACGGGCCACTAATTTAATAGGCGCGGTGCATAGTCACATGAAGGCCTAATCTTGACCATGGTTCTAACCGTGATTGGGAGGAGATAATCCAGTTAAGGTTTGAAATTTTTGAAACTGAAACGTTAAAGGAACCGAAGTGGCAGGAAACAGAGCGAGGAACTGTCGGTTCAAGCTGACAGTTTTATTACCTTTGAGCAGAAATAATCCGGGATGAAAATTTGCCAAATTTCGACTTTTTTTTTTTTTTTTGGAAAAAAAAAGACCAAATCCGTTGAATAAAATTAAAATCAAATTTACAAGTTTTAACCGAATTAAAGTCAGCCTATCACATACATGTATGTTTTAAAAAATAAAAATAAAAAATAACTCCCATATATATATATATATATATATATATATACTGAAATAAAAATACTTTTAATTTTAACTAAATATACCGGCTTTTTTCGTGCAGTACTAAACTATCGGCACGCGCATGCGGACAGGATCTCCTGGTTACAAAGTGGTACGTTTTGTTTTATAGGCAAATTAGGATGGTAAGATCATCTCAGTCCACCGTTCGAAAATACACCGCATTTAATGGTCAAAATGTTCCACTGGTGAAATTTAGAATTGATTGATAATAAATTAAATTAAATCCATATATTTACACCTCGAGTCAATATCCATGCTTATCCATTAGACAGAAACATCGTTGAACTTCTTTATTCTTATGTCAGAGTATTATTGGGTCTAATTTCTATGTTAATTGAGGTTAAATCCCTCTCCATACAGTCTCGGCAGCGCGCCCCCACCATGGTCTGAGATATTCAAAGTTCTACTACTTGTGCTCTTCTTCTCTTTTTTTTCTTTTTTTTTTTAAAGTGCTTTTTAATAAAAATCGAACTGTGGTATTACGACAAAACTAAATACTTTTAGACACGAACAGTGTTAATGCCTAATGATGCTGGTGATATGATTAAGATGAATCATAAACAACATTTACTTATCTTCTTTTTTTTTATTATTTATTATTATTCGTCAATAAATTAGTTATGTATGCCAATGAGATAATAATACTTTTGAATATTGTCCTTACTACTTTATGATTATTTCTTTTAAGCTCTGTATAGAAAATTCAGTTTCCATAAATTTTTTCGCCGGTCATTGTTTTGCAGAGTTGGTTTTTAAGAAGCTGTTTAATTAAAAGATGTCAAAACGTAAGTCATATCTACAGAGACTACAAGTTTAATGGTTCCATAACTTCAAAATTACAATAACATTTGAAAGCTACGGTAATGATAATCCAAAGGGAAAAAAAAAAAAAAAACTTTGGGAACCCTATTATATAATAAAAAATTCAGGGAAAAAATTAAAAATTAAAAAAAAACCAATAAAAAAATGACTTAATATCTAGGATAAAAGTATGATTTTAGCCATTAGACGTGATTTTGAGGAGGGTGCATTTTCGGATATGTGAATTTTAAAGTGAAGCTTCAAACTCACTGACCCTGCTTTGTCTCTTTCTCGGCAGGCATTTCATTTATTTATTTATTTATTTATTATCAGCCCAAAATTGAACGGATCGTGTGCGGGACCCACGTGGCACAAGGGGATGCTATCACAAATGCCAACGATGTGGCTCGGTGAACGGGCGCACTGTCACGGAGCATCGATGGTCAAAACTAATCTTAAGAAGTGAGTTGATTTGATTTCTTTTCTCGGGACCCATATTGTCCACGGCCTTTCATGTGCGTGCGCTGCTCCTAGCAAAACCCCAGTCCACAGACCCCCCCCTTTTTTTTTCTTCCCTTCCTCCTCTCAATGTAAAATCATAATTTGTTTCTTTGACCAGATGAAAAAAGAAAAAAAGAAAAAGTAAAATTGAATACTAAGAATTAAAAAAAAAAAAAAACAAATCTATTTAAAATTCAATAAAATTAAAATCGTGAATGCCAAATGTTACTAACGCGAGAGTAAAAATAATTTGTCCGAATCCAAATGTGCAGAGAGAGTTATGATAATTTTGTTGGCCCAAATTATCTTATACGAATATATTTAAAAAGAAAGAAAGAAAGGTAGAGTTACATTATTTTATTTTTTTTTTGCAAAATTTTAACGTTTCTTTGCAAAATTACCTGGTACAAAATTAAATATCATATATTGATATTGATTCCCCCCCCCAAAAAAAATAAAAATTAAAAAAAAGTATTATTCGTTTATAAGGTTCATTAATTTACGCATAATTGCTTCCGCGAGCCAAACTAAAGCAATCGGAGCATTTTTATTTTTCTGGGTAGAAATTTACGAAAGCATAAGCAAGCGGGCCATTTTATTGGGATTCGATTATTTTAGTCCCTTTCCCCTAGACCCAATTCCATTCCATAAATGGTAGTAAAAAGTCGATTAATTTCTATTTGCGGTGGATTGCGCAATCAAATCATGCTCTTAAATCTTGCACCCAAAAAAGAAAAAAGCATCCGTACATCCACGGGGAGACGAGGGTGGGTGATCAATCGATAAAAGCTCGGATTAGTGTCTTTTTGAGTGAAATCTAAGCTAATTTTCGAATGTCCTTTTTTTTTTTTTATGCTTTCTTTTTCTATTATATATATATATATATGTTTATGTTTTTGTTTTTGTTTCTGGGGTTGTTGAGTTTTGAATGTCATCGATGTTGGTTCATTATAGTAGCTGCGCATGTGAGTGCCGATTGCCACCATCCAGACCCCAACGTCGTGGTGGTGATGCTGTGGGGAAAGTGGCCATTGAAGATGAAGTTGGCCTCTGAATTCTGAAGCCGCTAGTCGAAGAAACAAGCATAAATATGGCCCCACAAACCCGTCGAACACCCCACACTCAAAGTTGTGAATCCCTTCCGCTGTCCACCTAACCTTTACTCATTCTCTGCTCTCTCCTTCTACGATAAACAGAGGTTTTTTGTGAAAGCACATAAAATATATACAATAATGCGGATTAATTATTATATTTATATTTAATTTTATGAATATTAGTATGCCTATCTCGATATATAAAAGACGTCTTTTCCTCTCTCTCTCTCTCACTCTCTCCCTGTCTCTCTGTCACCTCCCCTAAGGCACAGACCAAGCCAACTGATCCCCCCTGTCTCAAGTACATTCTCAAAGACAGTCACCTCTCTAAAACGGTAAAACCAAAATTTTGTGTTTTAATTTTTTTTTGGTGGGGGGGGGGGGGTTTCTCTGCAATTCCCTCTCTGTTTTCCACTCTCCACGAGGAAAGTTTGCAGCCCGGCGGCAACCCCTGAGTAGTTCTCATCTCTTCTTCATCCTTCAGACAACCAAACCCAACAAAAGTAGAAGCCCACCTGGCCTCACAATCTACCCCTGACTAACTATCAACCTCTCAAACTATTTTCTTCAACTTGTTTTTTCAGCCGTATTTACTATCTTCGGACTTTTAAAATGGAAAAGAAGCAGGGCTTTTTCTCGGCTCTAAAGGACGAAGTGGTCCGCGGCCTTTCCCCTTCTCGCTGCCGGGCCAGCAGCCCAGCCAGAGCCGCTTCGCCAATATCGGCTCTGCTCAGGAGGAAGAAGAACAGCAGCTCCTACTCGGGGCAGCCCGAGCCGTTGGTCGGGAGATCCGGGAGCTTGAGGCCGGGAGTCGTGGGGACGCTGGCGCCACTGATGGAGGGCCCGGATCCGACCGGAGGGGACAATGGGGAAACGAAGAGGGTCGGGTCGGGTCTGGGGCAGTGGATGAAAGGGCAGCTGTCGAGAACTCCTTCCGTGACCGGCATGTCGTACAGGAGGTCTGATCTGAGGATGTTGCTTGGAGTCATGGGGGCGCCGCTTGCCCCCGTGCATGTCAGCTCCGCGGACCCTTTGCCTCTCCTTAGCATTAAAGACACTCCCATTGTAATTCCCTCTCTTTTGAACCCACCAAGTTTTTTTAAGCTTATTTGCATGAATCATTTTTGTTTTTTGTTTTTTTTTTTTCTTTTGGTTAGTACAACTTTTGAGTTTTATATTTTATTTTCTTCCCAAGGAAAGTTGTTGAACTTGAGTGATTTCCTGGATTTATTTTATTCTTTCATTTGTCTCTGATTTTAATGGGTTGTTGTTTTTTCCGTGTTGAAGTGTGACTTTGCTGCAGTCATTCGAAACTTGAGTGTCCTGTTGTTGTGGAATGTTTAGATCCATGGAATCGCTAATTTGAGTTATCATTATTAGTTTTTCGCCAACTTCTGTTTGGCTGCTGAGGAAGTAATGGGAAAAGGCTAGAGAAATATAATTTTGCAGTTCTTTTTGTTTTTGTTTTTTTGTTCTGCAAAATTCTGTTAAGTTCCAATCCAATTTTATTTCTGTTATTATTTTCAAATGTGGATGCATTGCTTCCTTCCTCCGCTCTTGTAATCTAGTGGAAACTACTTCAAATTCTCTAAGATCCAGCTTAAATATCTTGTTTATTGGGGGATGTGTAATTGCAGGAAACTTCCTCTGCTCAGTATATATTGCAGCAGTACACAGCAGCTTCGGGTGGGCAAAAGCTGCAGAACTCCATTCGAAATGCATATGCAATGGGGAAACTTAAAATGCTAGCCTCAGAATTTGAGACACCCACAACGGTGGTGAAGAATCGTAATGGCTCTAGAGGTGCTGAATCAGGTGGATTTGTGCTCTGGCAGATGGATCCAGACATGTGGTATGTTGAGCTTGTGGTCAGAGATAGTAAAGTTCATGCTGGCTGCAATGGCAAGCTTGTTTGGAGGCATACCCCTTGGCTTGGTGCCCATACTGCAAGGGGCCCGGTTAGACCACTGCGTCGTGCACTTCAGGTGAAGTTCTAATTGCCAATTATTGTTGCACTATGCTTTTCACACCAAGTTTATGCTGCCATATACTTATTCCATTCTTGGACTCTTTTTTTTTTTTAACTGTTTCAGGGTCTTGATCCAAGAACCACAGCTAGTATGTTTGCTGATGCAAAGTGCATGGGGGAGAAAAAGATTAATGGTGAAGACTGCTTTATACTCAAGCTCTGTACCGATCCTCAGACACTGAAAGCTAGAAGTGAAGGGCCGGCTGAGATCATTAGGCATGTCCTGTTTGGCTACTTCAGTCAGAAGACTGGACTTCTCATTCATATGGAGGATTCACATCTGACCAGGATCCAATCTATTGGTGGTGATGCTGTTTACTGGGAAACCACAATCAACTCATTTCTGGATGATTACAGGCCTGTTGAGGGGATCATGATTGCCCACTCAGGCCGATCTGTTGTAACCCTCTACAGGTTTGGTGAGGTTGCTATGAGTCATACCAAGACCAAGATGGAGGAAGTCTGGACGATTGAAGAGGTTGCATTCAATGTCCCGGGTCTGTCAGTTGATTGTTTTATTCCCCCAGCAGACTTGAGGTCTGCTTATATCAGTGAAGCTTGTGAGCCTCCTCAGGATGAAAAAGGAAGAAGTGCCACGGCGCTAGCAGCGCATCAGGCAAAAGTTGCTGCCCTAGAGTAATAACTTGATAGTTGCACTGATAACATCATATGGAAGATGGAGGTCTAACTGGGGTAGGATTGAATTATGGAAATTGTTTATACCACTGGCTAGTTTTAATCGACTGACAAATTAGAAGTTAGACAAAGTAGGAGTTCAAGTCATTTTTTCTGGACTTTTGGATATGCCTCCGTCGGTCTGTAAATAGAGCATAACTATTCATGGGTCCTAACCGGGCCTGGCTGAATCTTTATACTCTCAACGCAGAATCCAACTAAGGAGTTGGAGCTCAGTCTTCCATTGAGGGATAGAGGAAATGGGGGTTAGCTTTTAGTTTACCTTCCATGTTGCAGGAAGGAGATAAAGCTTTAGCATAGCCGAACCTTTAACCTTCTTATAGTTATAATTATCTTGCCAAAAAGCTCGTGTCAGTAGCTGGGACGAGAAGGGAAACTTCTACAGGCAAACGAGTGTTTAACACCAATGTCTCGCTGGTTCTTTCTGTTTGTGGATTTTTTTGTTGTAGTTTGGATTACTAATTGATGTAAACGGGTTGTTTCTGGATTTTATTTTGTCTGAAAGAACTGCAAAATTACCTTCTGCATTTGCTCAAAAACTGCTGTGTAAATGGAGTGAATTGGATTCAAAGTTGATGTCACCAAAGTAGGGGTCCTTATTCGTTAACATGTTCTGCAGAAAGATGGTGTTTCCAAAAACATCAGGATGATACTCATAAATATTTCTCTCTCTTGTTTTTTGGGTGGGATCTGTATGAATTGCTGATCGTAACCTTCTTGGAAGTCGAATGCAGTTCTTCCCTGAATCGGATAGAACTCTTTATACGCTTCTAGTCAGTGCCCCCGTCCCGTCTCCATGTAAATATCTTTTACTTTCCAGGATGCTTGACAGCAAGTGCCAAATTGTACGGTGCTGGTGTCCTCGGCACCTGTTTTGTTCACAACGCCCCTGTTGTGAGGGCAAACGAGAAGGCTTCATGGTGGGGTCTCAAAGCTTGCAACTTCCGAGTTTCAAGGCTTTCTTTGTTATCTCAGAAACGCCCTTCTCTGACCTCTGGACCCTAGAGCCTATGCGCAAACTCTGTGGAGGGTTAAAATGGAGCGGGTTTTGCATCGTTTTTGGCAAGACTTGTGTGTGAAACATCATTACAGCAAGGCACGGAGCAAGGCACGGGGGGATGAAAGTGTTAGAAGCCCCACGTGATAACTTTCTCTCTTCAATTTTTCAGTCTTCCTTGCTGCTTCTTTCTCCTTTTTTTTTATTGTTCTATATAATATATTTTTCCATGCTTTTGCAGAGGCTGTCTCCCAATTCTTTACTCACTTTAGGCATCTGCATGTCATTGGTTACTTTTTTCTCTCAGAAAAGGAAAGTTCCCACTCATGATGGTGTTCCTGAAAGGTCAAATTCCCCATTGATGAGTGTACCTTTACTGGTTTTGAATATATTTTATAGACACATAAATATAAGAACCCACATGAATGCGATTGCTTGGTTGATTTCGTTGATAGAAGATGCGGCATAGAGTATTAAATGTAGAAACCAACCTACCCAATAGAAGCCCTAGACTATCAATGAATTTACATCTTATTATTGCAGCCTCTGTTTATTTTCGTTCGGCCATTATTGAATTTAGGGCTGCGAAGAGGAATCCCAAGTTGGGCTTCTCGCCAGTCGAGGTCAAATGAGGCGATGTCTTAGCTACCCCAAACTTCCAAGTTTTATTTGTTTTCCTTTTTTTGCCTTTTTTTTTTTTCTTTTACAGGTATGCTATCAAATCTAAATTGCATTAATTCGAAATATCTGTTTAA
The DNA here is from genome assembly GCA_019804595.1 of Bruguiera parviflora. Lineage (NCBI taxonomy): Eukaryota > Viridiplantae > Streptophyta > Magnoliopsida > Malpighiales > Rhizophoraceae > Bruguiera > Bruguiera parviflora. Next base: position 1,887,602 of record CM034048.1, read on the forward strand.
CTTTACTTATTTTGTTATTTCTTTAGGATTTTTTTTTTAAAAAAAAAACCCACTGGACAGAGAATCTTTGCAACAATTTTATGGAATGTCGTATATTGCAAGCATAATGTTTGGTTTTAATGTAATTTGTGCTCACTAGGTTATGCATGCGTTAAATCAGCATTGAGACAGTACTGCTTGGTGCTTACTCAATTATTGTGCAAAGCACATCAATCAACCCTCCCAAATTGGCAGTTCTACCAAACATATAAAAGCCGGTCTCCCCCTTGTCACCTTCAATGTCATAGCGACTCACTAAAATCAAAGTGTTCCTTTCATGCATGCCATAGTTACGTTACGTAACATTCTTAATTAATAACAACTTGAAGTAGGCTATTTAACAAGTTAGTTGTGGCGGCCAATAAATTTCCCACATTGTCATGGAAGTTGTGGAGCCTACAACTTTGTCCCTTTTCTTCGAAAGGAAATTATGGATGGTAGCTCGATTCCTTTTTCTGCTAAGTTGGTACAATGCTACCCTTGAATTTTATCGGAATTGTTACACGAGGGGACAAACGTAGGTCTACCATTTGTACTATGATACTCACTGTTGTTTGTACATTTTAATTTGTTCATGTATGATCTCAATTATCATCGGTACCACAACTATATGACCAACGATTATAATAATACAATACACATGTGTGTTTGTCCCACCTTCAATCACTTGTATTTGTGTAACGAAACCCGTATTTTAATCTTTTGCTCTATATTTCCTCTTGGATGTCTTGTGTGGTGTATCTTAAACATTGCAAATTACGATTATAATTCCCTTATAACATAGGTTGAACACATGCCTCCGACTTTATTTATTGGGAGTAATATCTAGTATCCTATAGTCCAACGTTAATTGAACATCTTCCCTCCTCTTTTTTAGGACGAATCAGTGGGATGCTGGAGTTGACTTTGCTAATATGATTTCAAATTTTTGTGCACACATGGCTTACCAAGTATTTGTCTTAACAAACACATTGACCTAATTTGATCGAAAGAAATGAGTAAAAACAAATATAAATCTCGTGCACCACCATGTGCTAATAATGAATCAAGGGCTAAACCAAACCTTTACCTCAGCCAATAAGCTCCGAAACGAGCCATATGCCATGTGCCTTATTCTTTACGGAATATAATCGTAACATCTGAAGTTGAAATTTGCAAGTAGGTTAGTTGGCATGAGAATATGAAATTTCCTGAAATTACATAAATTAATGGTCTTTAGCGTGAAAAAACCCTAGTTGTGAGTTTTAAGTATTATAATTGATGAAATCGTAGCAGAATCTTAGGGGATGTCCTGATATTGCTTGACATGGTTGAGCATTTCAAAAGTCGTGTGTGGGATACACCTGCCGAGAGTAAGGAAGCTGTGATGAATCGGAAATACACGTGTGGGCATTTAAAAAACAATAACAATTATCATAGCAGCGTCGGCAAAGGAAACTTCCTCCCTGACAGGGAGGCAGGGATTAGATTGCAACATCAATGATAGTGAAGCGTTACCCAGGAATCGGTGCATTTTTATGATACCCTGTAGAGTGTGGTACTAACCCCATGCCACAGAAGTGAACCGAGCTCCCCAGTTAGAATTTATATATCTGAGACGAGATAAGCAGGGTCCTTGTCGGGCTTCTTGTTTTCAAAAATATTTGGTAGCGACAGATGGTACAAGAACACTGAACAAGTAATGGGACACAGAAAAGAGAGGCTAAGACAATGGGCCCAATTTAGTTTTCTCAATCAGTGTCTAGGGGCTAGTGGCTACACACACGCCCATAGAGATTCAGTTGGGTTTGTGGGCCGCTTTTAAGGGGAGACTTCGAAGACCCGCTGGGAATTACTTCGCCAACCAAGACCCAAATCCGAGTTCCGTCTTTGAGCAAGCCGCGGACCCGGCCCAAGATTTCTGTCTATTGTCTTGTCTTGTCTTGTCTTTCAACTGCTCATAGTTACAGTAACCGTGCCACAATGCAACATTGACCAAATTATTCCATTCAAACAATTGTTGCACAAGACCAATTATCTGAAGTAATTGATCTATGTATCTTGTGGGGAAAGAAAGAAATAAGATTCGAATTCTCTCTTATCGCTCTCTCATTGTGCATATGTTTGTATGTATATATACATATACATATATCACTCTCTTCACACACTTCAAAGAGAAAAAGGAACTTCCTGTGGGAGTAAGGACAGTTGATACTTCATTATCATTATTGGGAAAATAAATGTAGTCTCCTGCGATGCACATGCAAAAGGAAACGAGCCCACGATAAGGAGGCATGCTCATTGGAAAAGAAACATATAATACTGAGAGAAAGAGGCAGCTATCAAATAAAATCCCAGATAACAAAACAACTCCCCAGCTCAAAATACAAAAGCTCTCCTCAAAAATCTCCCAAAAAATATCGAACCGAGCGTGTATACATGATAAAGAAGTTCAAATACAGGCAATAAAACCGTCCATGCAATGCTGGGGCTAAAATGACAGCCGGTAATAATATTATCTGCTAAAGTAACAGCAGCAGAATTTAAAAGAAGGAATGAAATTCTGAGTTCTAAAGTGGTAACAAGAGGGATAGCCATCCCACAAAGGCCAGGATTCCGATCATCTTCTGCATGGACAGGATCTCTACTCCACTCTGCAATGAAAACAATTTTCCAGAAAAATCTTAGTTTAAATACTACTTCAAACACATAAAGGCTACGAAGAACTTGAAAAGAGTGAATTTATTGGCGGGGATGAGATTCTGTAAGGGTCAAGCGGTTGGAACTGATACTTGTCATTTTCACCTCCACGGGAACCTCTGTGCATATCAGAAAATTGACAACGACCCAACCAGTAAAATTGTGTAACGTATATACCTGTTTAAATCCAAATTTCAAGAAAATTGAAGAAACATCACGGGTTTATCCTTATCTGTAAACATTATTAGTGGGGCCACCAAGCGCCGCGGATCTTGATCCGCTTTGGTCGCAGATGGAAAATCAAGTTGGACTCGGTTTTAGTGTTTCTGGGCCTAACCAGAATTTCTAGAACCCAACAAGTTCCCAATTTTCTTTTTGTTTTTTGTTGCTCCTCCAGATGTTCCAAAGTCCATGGGCGGCACAGACCTAGCCTGCTACGGTTCCTGTCCTTCCTAATAAATTTCTCCTAGCATAAGGCCTGTCCGGAGGTCAGAGCAGGTCCTACTCAGCCAGGTCACTTCCCTTGGGATTCTGCTCCTCGGGCTTTCCCCATCCACAAAGATACTTCCGTACAATTTCGTGCATCACCGCTAAAGCTGTCTGTCACCACATCACTGGCTTTCCAGCTAATGTCAGTACTTTTCTCCCTTTACTTTCCAGTTAAATCTGGCGAAAGGCCTCCGAGTTGCCCCACCCAGACACCATATCATCGGTCATCACGTGAAGCCGCCTCACTCGCAGCCAGGAAAAATGGGGTGATACTATTTCCACCCAAGAATAAGTCTACATATCTAAATAAAACACATAAAAATAATAAAAAAATAATTGCTTAAATTTATTTGTACGAAGCCATTTTCATCGCCTAGATACTCACGTCCCAGGAAAAAAAAAATGACATAAAATTAATTTTCTCGTAAAAACAAAGCTAAACGAGCACCTAGGCCCACCGTGCATGTGGTTGGACTTTAATATGATGAGATCAGGTCAAACTTTGACTTTTTAACTCCTAACGACTACAGATCGATCTACATGCACACTCTTTCTGAATGGTCCAGGCTCTCGACCGAGGCGACACGAAACACCATCCCCTGGACTTACGTTAGGAATCCACAACATGTTTTGTCTGTTAATGCAAAGCGAAATGCACGCGAAAATGGGCCGAGATCTGTTGTACTGTAGTGCATAAAGGAATAAAGGAAACTGAGACCAGGAAGACGTACCATGTCAGTTCCTCCTGCTGCTGGTCCCGGAGAGGCTGCCCCCAAGCCCGGAGTCGGAGCCCCTGTAGGTGGCGCCGGGGGACTCGATGCCAAAGGCGATGGAGCTGTCATGCTTGGGGAAGGAGCCGGGACCGAAGCAGGTGGAGCGGCCAGTGGAGCCGGTGGAGGAGTAGCCGGCGGTGGAGTAGCGGGAGGAGGAGTAGCCGGCGGTGGAGTGGCGGGAGGAGGAGTAGCCGGCGGTGGAGTGGCGGGAGG
>CM034048.1:1891804-2119107 GCA_019804595.1 Bruguiera parviflora
CAGCTTTCTGATTCGCCATTTTGGTACTCTCTCTCCACGCACCGTCTCTACGCATCGAGAGGAAGAGCGAGAGAGAGGCAGAGAGAGAGAGAGGAGTGGTGACGACGGTGGAGAGTATAGTGAGAGAATAAATAGAGTGCGGGGGGGAATTTTTGAAGGAATTAATTCAGTGATTGGGTGGGCCCATTCCGCCACCAAACAGATCTGAGGCATCTGATCGTCGAGGTTTGATGTGGGTCCACTGTGCTGTGATTAGCGATGTAGGATCACGATGCCGAGATGGGCAGCCAGCCAGCTGGGGCTCTTATGCAACGCTAACACGTTTTGTAAAAGCCCATTCAATGATGCTGATGATAATTTCTGGGGTTTTTAGCTCTCGCATCCTTTTCCAACAGAAGTTCCGGTAGAGTAAAAAAACACAATGAGTGATTAAGTGGACCGCATGGATTATTATCAATGATTATATTAATTGAGTTAGTTAGAAGTCATCGAGTTGGTGCGTGGTAAGTCTTATCAATTTAGTCTTGAAAATCTCAGCAATTCGTAAAAAACTTGAAGATTGCCTTGTATCATATAGCACGGAAACATATGGTAGAAGGCCCCCGATGCCCTCCACCTCTCCCAACTGCGCGTCGAGTCTCGATCTAAGTAGATAAATTTTCTTTTTTGGGACGATCAAAAGAGTTCGAAATTTTTCAAAAACTCAACCCCACTTGGACAAAAATTAATCTCACCCGAATCCTCTATTCAATTTGTATAAAGATTAATTTATTTAATTCACGTAAAATGTTAATAACGTGTTATTTGAAATATTCAAAATCTTGCATTCAATTCATTCGATCCCTTGAGATTTTTATAACTTAAAAGTTAAAATTTTAAAATTGGGTATGCAGAAAACATAAAATGTTTTTTCACTCAATTCTTATTTTATTTATTTTCATTTAATTGTGTGTGCCTTTTTATTTTTTTTACTTTTTCAGGAACGTTGTTAGGTGGTCGTCGCCTCCACCGAGGTCCGGGTCCTGTGTTTGAAGGTCGTTGAAACGGTAACTCGATGCCGATTGAAATTTTCCCTTTCTTACCTCACAAATCAAGGATAAGTATGATTAGAGAGGTGGATATTGCACATAATTATAATTACCGAAAGTGGTGGACCCCGCATTCATGTGTTCCGATCCCGATGGGCGTTTGGCAATGCTCGTGTATACAAGCTGGCAAATGTAAGTTGTACGCCAAAGCTTTGTGGGGGGCCTTCGGCTGAGTGATGCACCCAAATTTTTTGTTCCCATGTCGGGCCACCGTTCAATTTTTGCCGGGCCCCAATGTGCGCTGTCACGCCGTGATAGGTGCCATGAATGAGATGGGAGTTCTGGTCAAGAAAAGAAAAGAAGAAAAAAAAAAAAAAAAAACAAAACTAGAGACTGGGACCATAATTTTTTAGCCAGACCGTCAACAAAGTAATTTTTCTTTTTGTTTTTTTGGTGAATTCTTTAATTTTAATGAAGATGGCCTATTTTGAATTGAACTGGATAAATGGACTGAATTGTTCAATACAATGCCCAAAAACTGATTTGTGATATTCTTTGTTATTGGGATTAAAAATTTATAAATAAAAATAATAAGAAAAAGGGGATACGGCCATGCTTTTTCTTGATGGGCGTTCACATATCTTTTTTAAATTGGTTACGATCAGCGGGAGGACTCGTGTGAGGGACAAACCGTTGCTTACAAAGTACTCCATTCTTGGATAGTTGGCACTTCGCTTTCTGACTCCTATGAAACTAACATTCTCTCTCGTTACTCACTGAGTTTCAGTCCTCTTATTAAACTCGAAAAAGACATTGCTAACAGCTATCCCAAGCTAATTTTCCAAGTTGACTTTAAATTTGTATTTAAAGTTAACACGCAACGATCTTACTTGACAAGAGAAGCTATGCGCATTAAAATTCTAGCATTTCCTCAAGTCACCGACGGCCCACTCTGTAAGAGACCAGATAAAAGTAGCCCGGTACCTTTATTCATATTCTTAAAAGGAAAAAAATTTTATGAGAAATAAAAAAGACCCATTACGTATTATGTATTTAATGATCCATAATTAATGAATCAAAAAGAAATAATAATAAAAAAAATCTTTCAATACATACACACTGTACCAATTACAAATTTAAATTTTTGTTTTTTAAATCTTAAATTATAATTTTAAAAATATATGAAATTTATAAAAATAATGAGATATTATTTGTATCGCGCGTCTTATATTTCAATGAATTTGTTATTATTATTATTATTATTTATTTTACCAAAATAAGTAGGAGGAGCCAACAAAATAAATACGATGTGCGTCGGTGGGTCCTGCCGGTAACCAGCGTAGAGTAAAAGATATCGATGAGGGCGGAAAGGTTGGTTTAACAATCATGTCTTGAAATATCAATGATGTTAACTTGCTATCCTCCCTCACTCCCCTTAAAGTTGACTTAATGGGTTCTCACTTTGCAAGAAAGGGGAAAGTTTTCAAAGGGAAAGGGACTTAGAGTTGCATCATAACTACACTAATCATTTTGGCCAGTGCCCAAAATGTCGATTTTCTCTTTCCAGTACACATCCTCCGAAGCAACGAGAGAAGACCTGTTGCCAAAAGACCCCCCCAAAAAAAAAAAAAAGGGGGGGGGGGGGGGGAGGGGGGACTGTTGCAATCAAGCTGCCCACATTCGATGATTATAAAAACCCGCACCCGGCGATCGAAGAACTTTGTATATAAAAGTTGACTTACGTCTCCATAAACATCTCACTTAGCGGCCCCCTTTTTACATGCTCTTAGCAAATGATACCGCCCGAGTCAAATCCCACGTAAAAAATGTTATTTAGAGTTAACTAACTACTCATACATTGTCTCTCTCGAACAAAAAAAAAACATTACAATGATTAATAGCTTAATTTTAAAAAATAATAATAATGACTCGGAGTTTATAAAAATGATTAAAAAAAAGAGTTTTTAATATATAATTCATGATCTGGTAAAATCTCTTGATAAAAAGCCTGGACAAATATCTATCACAACCTCGTCAACATAAAGCTTGGCGCGCCAGATTGAGAAATTTCCTTCCGCCACCCGGAGGAAACGCTCCCTTTTATAGAACCCCCCACGTGGTTATTGGGCTTTAAAAACAATCTTTACAAGACTAAACTTTACTTAGTTCTCAAAGCCCACACGGACCGATCACGGACCCTAAAGCAGGGTATTTCCGTCATTTTGTACACCGTACGTCGGGACTCAGAGCTGGCTCAGCCGAACTTCTCCCTCGCGCTCAAACCCCCCCCCCCAAAAAGCCCTTTTTTTTTAAATCCCTGCCTGCCTGCTCGCCTTCCCATTCTCCTTTACCAAAAAAAAAAAAACAAAAAAGAAGAAGAAAAATCAGAGAGGATTAGCACAACGCGTCTCAAGACGGCGAGGGCTGTCCTCGCCTCTCTTCCCCCCCCCCCGGAAACGGTGCCGTTTCTTTGTTCAAGACTGCATCCTCCTCCGCCGTCCCTTGCTATCAAACTGCCTTGCATTACTACTACAAACCTACGGATGGTGCGCAATGAGGTGACGCGTGCAACGGCGTCGTCGAACCCGGCGACTGGGAAGCGCGAGCCGCGTGGTATCATGAGGCCTCGCCGGGTGTCTCCCGAAATGGCCGACCTTGTCGGTGCCTCCGAGATTCCTCGTACCCAGGCGCTTAAGCTCATCTGGGCTTACATCAAGGACCATTATCTTCAGGTTCCGTTCCTTTTCTTCTTTTCTTTTCTCTCTCTCTCTTTTTTTTTTGAGCTTGTAATAATTATACCCTTTTTTTTTTCGGTTCAATAGTTTATTAATGTTTGTCGTTTTTGAGTCACAAGGTTTGGTTTTTGGGGTTTCTCGATTAACTGTTGTCTGTTTTAAGGCAATGGGGTTTTGTTTTTTCCCAATCTTTGTGAGGGTATTCGAAAGAAATTTGCTCTTGCAAGTGCGTATCATTTTGTTCAGCGGGATTTTGTCTCATATGTTGAGTTAGGATCTTCAGGTTATTTTGATTGGCATTTGCGCGTATGCCCTGTATTTGCTTGAGTGTTTTTTTTTTAAGCTATATGTGTTATTGTTACTGTAGTAGACAAAATAACGTGTGATATGCCATCATCTTTCAGGACCCTGATAACAAGAAGATCATAGTTTGTGATGAGAAGTTGAAGCAGATATTTGGCGGCAGAGATCAGGTTGGATTTCTTGAGATTTCAGGGTTGATTAGTCCTCACTTTCTGAAATGAAGTTCAAGAGAATCGAGTTAGGACACTGGATGGTCTGTTTTTTGTGCTCTAGGTTGTCTCTCTCGGAGAGGATTAGTAAGTTCGATGCTGCTATTTCGGCATTTGGTGGCGTTTTTATCCTTATTAGTACTTGCATATAGAGTTAGCTGTCCTAGGATCGTTGTTTTTGGATTCCCGGAAGTAGGCTTTTCAAGATGAATTCATTATCGGGGAGTCCTTTATGCTTATTTGTATGAAGAGCTTAAATTTTGGTTGAATCATGTACGCGGTTCTGTTCCAGGCTAATTCTGGCTATTGTGCCTATCCTATGCATGGCTGTATGAACACTCCCGGCTTTTGGGTCTGCTGTGTCAATAATTTCTCTTTCACCTGAGATCAGTCTTTCCAAAAATAAGATAAATGTGTTGAAAAGCTTGGCTTGCAGCTACAGGGCCGGGTAATGCCAGGCTCATCGGGGAAAGCCTCGGGCCTTATGTGGCTCTATTGGAAAAGCAGATTTTGTGTATGTAGTTTTAAATCCTCATGCCTACGGTTTCTCCTCGCGCATTGATTGCCAGCGTTAGTATGTGTATGTGAGGGGCTCTTTGGGGGCGTTGTGCGTAAATACCAGGAAACCAAGATTAGCGGGAGGCGATCGACAAAACATTCTACTTAGGAATGGAACACGCTTGGTAAATTGGGAAGATTAAGGTATTCGGCTATAAATCAAAAGTCCATAATTTCCAGTGATGTAGTTTTTCCCGAAAATATTGGGTGTCGAAGGAAGCGAATGATAGAAAGATTGAGATTAAAGATTTGAACATTCACTAAATATTCCGAGTTTCACAAGGGAAAGAGATTGTTGATTCGTGATGTCAATTATGTGTGTATAATTCCTTCAGGAATTGTTTGGTGGTATGACTGAGCTCGCTTGAACTCAGCGAGCTTGTTTTCAAATTATATCATTACAAAGGTAAGTTCAAGTCGGTTCCATTCATTAATTGAATATTATTATACTGAATTTTATTTAAAGTTTATTTATTAAACATCAACTTGTAACAGTATATATATTCTCTCTCTCTCTCTCTCTCTTTCTCTCTCTTCTTTTAACTCCTTCGTTTATGTTGCCTTGGAAATTGACCGAGAAACGCAGATATTAAAGGCCCCGGGCTTTGGTCGTCTTTACAGAGACCGTGCTCAGCCCCAAATGGACCTGTAACACCAATTCTTTCCGATCTCTTCGTGGGCGTTCGGCAAAGGATGTCCAAAGGGCCTGTTTGGTTTCCCTTAGATTTGTAGTTCCCTCCCTCTCGTCTTGTTCCAAGGTTCCCCCACCCACCGGGCCTGTTGTGTGTATTCGAGTATTTATCTCTCTTACTCCGACACAGGCTCAGCTTGAGCTTCAGTTCGAATTCAACACTGTATCTCATCGTACTCAACCCCCAGAACTCTCTCTTTCTCTCTGTGCGCGCGCGCGCGCGCGTTTATGAAATATAAAGGCTGAAAAACTAGCCTTTCCGCTACTCCTCCCAAGGTCACCACCATCGAGACCCATTTTTTCTATACAAAGCCACCAGTTCCCTCAACAACATCAACAACCCACTGTACCCATTTTGCCCCCGTCTTCGCCACCATATATGACCCCTCTTCTTCAATACTTTCTTACTAACCAAGCCTCCATTTCTCCGAAATCCCCCGACCCGCATGCCCAAAATTGCCTGTCTTCCGTGAGGTCCCGGGACCCGAACCGTGGCAAGCCCTGGTACAACCACGGCCTCTCCAGCCAAGGTCAGCGAGTTCTCTATGCATTAGTTGATTCATCTTTTGAAAGCAGCGAATTAGATGGGTTCTTGAATCATTTATTTTAAGTGTTATTTTCAGTTGCGGAAATGCAGATTCTTTGAGCGTGGATGGATAAGGAATAGAGACGATTGCTGGCCTGTGAGGGTCTTTGCAAGAAGAAGCTGCCAGAGCTTTTGAAAATACGAAATTAGCAGGCTTTGCACCAGATAATGTTACCTACAATGCATTATTAGATGTTTACTGGAAGTCTAGGCGGCATAAAGAAGCCATGGAGGTGTTGAGGGAAATGGAAGCCAATAGTTTCTCCCTTACTATTGTGATTTACAATTCATTGATATGAGCTTACGCAAGAGACGGGATATTGGAGGAATCAATGAAGCTGAGGACCCGAATGGTGGAAAAAGGGATTATGCCGGATGGGTTTACGTATACGACTCTCTTATTGGGATTTGAAAAGGCTGGAAAGGATGATTCCACAATGAGGGTTTTCGAGGCAAACCAAATATCTGTACTTTCAATGTTCTAATTAAGATGCATGGTGACAGGAAGAACTTTGCAGAAATAATGAAGGTTTTTGTGGGCACTAAAGCGTGCCATTGTACACCAGATATTGTAACTTGGAATACGCTTGGTTAGTTCCGGTTGTAAGCACATATAACACTTTTGTTGCAAGTTATGCAGCTGACTCAATGTTTGAGGAGGCCATTGATGTTGTACGCTTCATGATCAGGCATGGGTGTAAGCCAAATAAGAACTCGTCCAACTCAATTGTAGATGGGTATTGCAAACGTGATTGCCAGACTGATGCAAGCATGTTCGTTAGCAGCCTTCACAAGCTTGATCTGCATGTTTCTGGTGAAGAAGAAAGCAGGCAATCAGAACCTATGATAAAAAAATAGTCATAGGCAGTCCTTTGTTAATGCAGACGACAAAGTTTATGGCGGGCCTTAAACCTTTGACATGCGGTTATTTGTCTTCTGTTCCCTCTTTTTTAACTCCGATCTTATACTTTTGATGGCTATCAAGATGACCGGACCAGCAAAGCTATTGCAAAGCGTTTAGTGGCCAAACACAGGAGAGTAATGCGGATCAAATTCTGAGGGAATTACATGGATCTCTACATGAACAAGTGGGAAAGAGGAGGCTGACTTCATGGTATGCACAATAAGCTTCACTGCATTGGATCATACTGATATGTGCAGTTGATTTGTCTGTGGTTGTCAATGTTTTTGTTTTAATACGTATTTTTGATAAATATGATTGTATTTCACTGCACGAGACTCTCATGCTGTGAGATGTAAGGAACAATCATATATGTATAGTCTCATCCACTTTTCTTACAGAGAGGTTGTTTCTGCAACCTCTCATCGGTGTTAAGTTTAATAACTGATTAGTACTATTTCAAATTGCATTTGATCGAGTGTCTTGTGAAATTCTGCTAGGCTGTATCTAGAATTATTTTCTTACTGATTACCAGAATCGCAGCATATACAATTTGCATATGAGCTTTTTAAGTGTAGGTCTTCTTCTCTCAAGCAATATGCTTGTGAAAAATATTGCTTGTGTTATTTTTGTGCGAAAGCTGCTGACTGTTCAATGCTTTTGTGCAGATTGACTTGGATTTCTGAAAACATATGGCACGCAAATATCTAACGCATGAAAGCAATAGTTACATACCTACATGTCATGTGTATCAACAAGATTCACGTATGAATGTGGAATTGCTTCCTGGCGTTCGATTTCCTAAACTCGGCGGTCATGGAAGAAAGGTTAGTTGATGGCGGGGAGCTCACCGGTTTGCTGTTAACTTGACTGGTGCAGAAGCCTCACTGTGTATTTGCGTTATATCCGGAAAATCTCCGAGACAGCATGGATCTATTATTGTTTATCCAATGGGCCGCGAGAGATGCAAGAAGAAATACATACTCGTAGGCAGGCACATAGGACGGATTGCCGAATGCCCATTCCTTGCTTTTCGTCATTGCCAGTATAACTTGTGAAGTGGGGTTTCAGCATTTACTCGATTGTACAGGAAAATAATGCGTATGTAAAATATCTCTGCCTGTTCACATCGTGTGGGATGATTGTATAAAATAGCACTTCTCGAATGTTTTGTGACCAATTACGACAGCTTAATGTCATGTATATTGAAAGACAAAAATTGAATCTACTGACTGTTAGTACTGTCTAACCTCTTTGCTGCCTAAACACAGCAACAGCAACAACCGAAGAGTTTAAAATTGTATAAAAATATTTATCTCTAGAAATTTCTTTTTTTTTTGTATAAAGTATTATAGAGATTTTTTATTTTAAGTATATATCAAAATATTATTTATAAACATTTAGATTACGTTATTTTAAAATATTTTTTTTAAGTAAATATAAATCAATCACACATTTTATTTGTATAATAACATTAATTACCGTTTATATAACTCTCTTGTATCTTCTAATCTTTTAACGTTTCCAACCTTTTTATTTATCTCTCAACATTTACCGTTCATTCTCTCAATTTCTTGAAACTTGCTTAATTCGTTATCTCGTGCAAGATAAACTAAATACCACACCACGCGAATTAATACGAATGAAATATAACTCCATAACGTTAAGGTGTGACCCAAGCTTATTTCATATACCCATATTTTTCTCTTGGTTATGAAGTGAAAAACACAGGCAAATGTGATCAATGCTTTTGATTACAATGCTCCTAAATTCATACAGATCATGTCAGAGATTGACAATCCATTGACCATTTTCGAAATTTCGCTTATGATATTGAGAAAAAGAGAAATTTATCCTCAATTTTTTTTAAATTTTTACAATTAAATTTTATATTTTTAAAAAATTTTCACATATACCATAAACATTTAAAATTCTTTTCGAGGGTATTTTTCTAAATGAAATTGACTATTTCTTATTCAAAAAAATATTTATTTGAAAACAAATTTAAATATTTAAAATTGGTGTAAAAACAACAAAAAAAAATAAACTGTAATTATAGAAATTTATCAGAATGTAGGACCAATTTTTTCTTTTTTCATATTTTATTTTTTATTTTTTTGGCTCATCTCTATCCACTCGGAAAAAGTCTACAACAATTGTTTTTCCATCAGTATATCTACCAATCTAGCAAACCACTCACGTGCACAACTGTGCTCTTTTCTTTCTGAAATCCCGTGTCCGACAATCTCATGCTATTAATGTAATGAAAGTCAGTGTTAGCTCTCCCAAGGGATTTTGCTTTTCTTTTTCATTTTTTATTCCTTTCAAGAGACTGTGTGGAGTAGATCCTCCTTTGCTTGAACTGTGTTAAGAGAGAAAATATCAACAGGAGCAGAGATGCAGCCAATAGCGCTGTGCTTCGATCTACCATTAGAAGAGCTCTTTTTGTGATCAAGATAAATTACTATCACGGTGATGTCATCATGAAAATGCCGCCTTGCACCCCTTTCAATTTTCTTTATGTCATTGTATCTCATCTCTCGTTTCTTTGCAGCTTCCTGAAGAGCAGCTCTCACCAATCTCTTAGCAATCCCCTGCACAAGTATCACACAAGTCAATGGCATTGTCAGGCGAACAGCTTGACCTTGCCTAGGATCATCCAACTCTAATGCAGGTTAAAAAGCTGAAACAAAGGCGTATTATGTGAGCAACCTAAAATTCTTGAAAAATCCTACTTCAGAGGACAGGACATGCTCCTGAAGAATTAAATATGCTGGCATACTAAGGGTGATGAGTTTGTTTCGTTGCATCTCCACAGCTTCAGTCAATCTTGCGGGTTGTGGGTTAGCAATAGACACTGAATAATTCTACTTCTAAAAAGTCCAATCAAAGTATCATAGAGTCAAAGTTTAAACAACCTAATGTCATAGTTTAAATAAGGTCCATAACTAAATCTCTATGATAATAGCAATAGATCGGAACTTACAGCTCTCGGGTTTTTGAAGACAATCTCAACTGCTGCTTCATCACTCAACTGTTCCCACAAACCGTCAGAAGCAAAGATCAGGAACAAGTCTTGTGGCCTAAGTTGTCTAATTAGGATCGAGGGTTCTGCTGTCATTACAGGCCGCTTCAAAGGAATGGGGTTTCCAAATTGTTGAAATATAGGGTCTCTATTGAATTCAGGCTTCTTAAGATACATGTCACCAATAGACCTAGATACCTGAAAAAGAAACAGAAAAAGAAAAATGTTCAGACGAATATTTTCCACCACCTGCCTTAGGATTGTGAGTCAGTTCTCAAGAAAATAAGACAACCGCTTTAATTCATAACAAAATTATAATAGAAAGTTCTGAGTGCCCAAAGTAAGTTAAACTGGAAAAAAAGTCCAGGAATGAGAATAAAAAGACATCTTGTGTTTACATTTATTAATCATCATTTTTATCCTACATTGGTTCTTCATTTGCATGCATCTCATGCACGTGTGACCCACTGCTTCACTTGGCTGCATGAGACGCTAAACCAGGAGGTAAGGCATAAAGTTCCTGGATAAGTATGAATGGCACAGACATCTAGATTTAAGACAACTCTACTTGCAGCATTTCCAATCATCAAGTGGATTCCTGTGCAAAAACTGAAAAAGACAAAAGATGATAATGTAAAGAGAATCATAATTGGATGCTTTTGAGATAGTAAGTAGAGATTTATCCACGTAAATGCATCCTGATGCACGGGGCTCTCACACTACAAGATAGAGATTTATCATTGTAACCCCAAACAAATCAGGCAAGAGGTACAGGTACAACCACACTGCTTCCCGAAACACTTGAAGCCACATTTTATTATCCCCAGTCCACGAATTTCAATTAGTCAAATTCTCATAATTAACAAGCAAAGATGTAAGTTTCAAATCATATCAAGAATGGAAGGACTGTCCTACCTGGATAATGCCCTTAATCCTCCAAACTCCACGTGTATGAACTACAATACGTGAGTCATCAGGATGAAGTGCCTCAACTTCCTTCCTCACTTCCTCAACAGAAACATTGTGATCAGTGGATAACCGTTCTGCTATTACCAGAGTTTTCTTATCTTCAGAGAGTCTCCGGCCAAGGACTGCCCTTGAGTCCCCAAGATTTGCAACATACAAGACATCATCTGATATCGCACCAACCAAACAACATGATCCAACTGAAGCAATTTGTGGCTTAAATGGCAATGATCGCTTTACTAAATGGCAAAATTCCTCCTCAGTTGCATTAAATGCCTCCTTAATTACATCTGCTGATAACCCCCCTTGTTCTGTAGCAAATTCTGCACTCAAAACAAAAGGTATTAGAGATAACTATAGAAACAAACTCACCTAGGCATAATTGTGATGCTCTAAAGCAAGTTGACTCCAAATATGCTGTAGCCGAAACTTCCTAAAAAGAGTGAATTTTTTATTTATTCACACCCAGGAAACATACCCAGTGTTCAACATCCCAATATTTTCCCAACAGGCAAACAAGGCACTTAATTCAGTTGACTGAAGAATCCTTTCAGGGGAAAAAAAACAGAAGAAAGAAAGGAAGAAAGAAAGGAAAGAAAACCCAACTCAATTAAGCCGATTCCTAGCAACATAACGAATAAAGTTAAAACCTTTTCAGCCTTCCCAATTATATATAACCCTAATTAAACATCCCAATATTTTCCCAACAGGCAAACAAGGCACTTAATTAAGCTGACTGAAGAATCCTTTCAGGAGGTTTAAAAAAAAAAAAAGAAAGAAAGAAAGAAAGAAAGAAGGGAAGAAAACCCAACTCAATTAAGCCGATTCCTAGCAATATAACGAATAAAGTTAAAACCTTTTCAATCTTTCGTATTATTTACAACCTTAATTAAGACAGGAAGACCATAAAAGCAGAAGCTAAACCCTAAACCATAAAAGCAGATGCTAAACCTAATAAAAACAGAAACGTCTTATTAGCAGATCCTAAGAATACATATAAAGATTAAACCAGGCTACGAGAGAGAGAGAGAGAGAGAGAGAGAGAGAGAGAACTACTGTGCATAAAAGGGAACAAATGCTTGTTAACGAATCTAGAAGCATCAGGCCCACCATGGCCATCATAGACGCCGACGTAAGTGGCGGACGGAGACGTGAAAACTTGGCTCTGATCCTCCAAATTAGAGTTCGCCTGCACCACCGCGATCGAGTAGTCCCCGGAAGCATGCGGTCTCAAATCGGCATGCCAGATCAACCCATCGCCACCACCGCCTCCTCCGCCCGGTCTCCTCCCAAAGCAACGCTCCAGCGGCCTGTAACATCCTCGCAACATCCTTTCTTTTTCCTCCAATGTTTCTGTAATGTTCTCTCCCACCCTTCTCTATGAAAATTGGATATATATATATATATATATAGACCGCGGAAACTTTAGTGGGAAAAACGGAGAGGTACCGCGTTAAGCAATAGGAGGAAGGAAGAAGCAGGATAGTGGTTCTCTTGTTTTTTTTATATTTTTTAAACTCCGCACGGCAGGCTTAGCAGCCTCCTTTTTGTCCCCTATGCATTTGTTTTTTATTTTCCATTTATTATTTTAATGTAATATAATTATAATATTGAAGCTTACATGTATGCTTTTTTTTTTTTTTAATTATTATTATTACTTTGGCAAGTTTTATTACTTTTGCTGGCGGTTGATGTTATTATTATTATTATTTTGGCTTCTTCTTCCCGTCCCATTTGCTCTTCTGAGTGTTAAGCCATCCATGCCTGGTGGAAAACCCCTTTTTTTTCCCCTATTATTATGTTCGTGTTTAGTCTTTGTATAACGGTTTTTGTTTTTTTTTTTGACTTTTTGGCCTGAAATTTTTAGACTTGTCACCAAATGGCACCAAAAGACTAGCCTTAAGAAAGAGAAATGTTATGTTATTTATGATACGAGTGGAAGTGTACCAGAAAAAATTTAAATTTGTTGGTAGATGGGCTTCATAATTGTCCATCTGTTTAACGTAGGTTTGGGGTTGGAATTGGCCGTTTAGTGATAATGTGTGGTATTGTCCATGGATTTGAATTCAGCTTTCTGCTCACTGTTTTCTAGCCCATGGTTTGTTTATATAGTGGAAGTTAAATGCGTCTTCTTTACACGGTAAAGCAGGACCATACTTACCATAGGAATAATTCAACTGTACATTCATTCAGTAGGGTGCTGAATGATCAATCAGAATGAAATTAATGGCAGAAGAGCGAAGGACATGGATGAGAATATAATAGAAGGATTGTATTCCATTTTTGTGGGAATATCAATCATCTACAACTAGATTCTTGAAACCATCCCTGCCTATTGCAGAACTGATCAAAGCTGCCGGTTCTGGAAACAGCTTGTACCTTCGCTGCTTCGCAGCCTGCAAGTATTCACTGGTTAAACGGAAATCTTTCTTAAAGACCATCCTCATAAGGCTGCTCGAATATCCTCTCACCACTAGCACTCCTCTATGGTGATTATCCATTGGACTATGGATCAATTCTGGATAAGCAATAAACCCATTGAGATTCCAGAAGACTATCTCAGGAACAGTCTTGTACCCCCCTGTTCCCGTAACTTTTCCATGCCTCCCCGTAATCTGCCATCCAACTTTCCTTTATGGAACCGGTGAAACTCTTATTTGTGAAAAGAAAGATCCTTTTCACCACCCTATGTTGCTCAATTTCTCAGTGATTGCAACCAGTAAAATTCTATCATAAACTTTCAGAAAATTCAGGTTCTCCTCAGCACTACAGGCCAGTCCAATGTACAACCTAAGCCTTCAGAATTGTCACATAACGCAACAGAAGTCCTCAATTTCTCATGCTTTGGCAGGGCTTTCTCGAGTTTCTGCCAATGAAGCTCTGCAGCTTCATATCTCTTGTTCATCAAAATCAATATCCTGTGCGGAGGCAATAGCCCGTCGTCAAAATCGATTGTCCATACTTATCCTCAATCTGCACGTATTGCTTTTCCAAAAATAACTTCCTGCAGGCTTGAATTGCAACCATAGTTGATTCCTGCCTTTCAACACCAATGCGATGTATTTGCCCAGAATCTTCCAGGGTTTTGCATAATGGAACAAGAACTTATTTCTGCAAGTGGTTGCGAACTCTATATGCATATTAAGGCTCTTCTATATCTCTGTATTCTTCATATTCATTTTGGCAATTGAGAGATAAGCCTTTGCAACCATGCTGATTTTCTCAGTTTGACCTGCATTCATATACTGGAGATCAGATCTTAAAAGCTCAGCGAACATTGCTGATATCCTGTCATGCAGGTGGCGATATCGCCCAGTCTTTCTGGTATCTCTTTAAGCCTCTTGCAGCCCTGAGGAGGTCCTTCGGTTTATTAACAAGGCAACCATTTGTTTTCTTCTTTGATCTCCTCTTTAAGGTTTTCTTGGTTTCTTCCTCAAGAACTCTCTTTTTGTCCTTCACTTTCTGTCTCTCCTCCTCTCTCTTGATCTTCACATCTTTCTTCTTTGCAGTTGTCGTATATTCAACCTTCTACAGAATCGGACACAAAGTTTCCAAAAAGTCTTCAAAACCATCCAAATTCACCACCCAAGGCACTGACATTACGGGTTAGTGTAAAATAGTGGTGTTGGTGCAACCACAGCAGCGCTGACGTGAAACCTTCTTTGCCGGGCTCTCCCAAACACCTAAGGAGACATATGCTCATTTGCTTATCAGTCATGCTCTTTGATTCCCCGGAGATTGCCGAATAATTTCCAAGTTTTCCCCTCTTCTTCAAGCGTTCAACAAGCATGCTCCATTTAGATTCTGCCCCTTCTCTGCCCTTTTCGTGCTTCAAAGCAGCTACAATTCAGTGAGGAAGCCCCACGTTTCTTCCCCAACCTATCTTGGCAGCAGTTCCAGCATAAGCCTCGAATCTTTCCCTCCCCAGCATGCAATCCCGGAAGAGTAGCTGATACAACAGGCTTGTGTGAAACCAGGACAAGGGCTTCTTTCATCAAGCGATTTCGAACCCCATAAACATAACAAGCAGCCTGAATACTACTGTACTCAGGACACGAATCAAGAGGGAAATTTCTCTTTGCAATGCTTTCACAGATCAGTGTCCGTTTATCATGCAAACAGATATACTGATCTTCTCAATCTGTCCTGAGTTCAAGAGTTCTATATCAGACTTGAGCATCATTGCAAACAGATCAGCCACACAATTGTGCAGGCTCTTATATTGCAAAAAAAATCCTGATAAATCTTAACGGCCCTTCTAGCCCTTGCCGTATCCTTCCTCTTCCTCAAACCCTTTGCTTTCTCCTTGTCCTAGAACTTCTTTTTCACACTCTTCTCACGGGATTTGCTCCTGTTATAGTAAACCCCATAATACGCACGTACTCTCCGTTTGCATTTTTCTTGCCGCTTATTCTCGAGTTCTCGCTTCAATATCCGGTACAGAATCTCAGGAAATTAGCCAGATTAGAATACAGGGCATAAGGGTGGCTCCAGTGGAGCCAAAGAACAGCAGTAAAGAAGCCATCTTTATTAGGCTTGCCATCAACACCATCCAACCCAAGATGACAAACGAGTTTGAGAGCCGTTTCTGGGTCTTGATCCCAAGCCTGAAACAGCATGGAGTTGAGGAAGTCGGAGGCCGTACTGGCAGTGAGACTGTAGAAGAAATTCAGGCAAAGGTGTCAATTTCGGCAAGACAACTGGTGGCGAATTCAAACTTCACTTCGACCTGACGGGTAAAATTCGAAACGGTTGGGCTTGTTTTGTTGGTGGCAGTGATGGGGTTAGGATTTGGTGGGGCTTGTTTGGTGTTTAATGGAAATACTGGCAGCGGGAGAGCCGTGGACCTCTCTGGTGGACAGAGGATAAAGGATTGTGTAGATCTCTTCCCTGCTTATCCGTATCTCTCATATTTCCTTCCGTTTCTTTTTTTTTTTTTTTTTCTCTTTTTATTTTCCTTCAAAAAATATATTCCTGCAGTATTTGACAAAGAATAATGGCAGATGGTTTTTTTTTTCCCCTTGATTTTTATTTTTATTTTATTAAAATAATGATACAGATAAATATTTACCACTATTTTTTTCGCTTATTTTTTATTTATCATTTTGTTATGGTTTATTGAATAACAAAATAACAAAGATTAATCAAACTATTTATTATTATTATTTTTTTTTTATAAAAAATATCTTCTATTTGTATCGGATTAATAATTATACTTAAAAAATAATAAGCTAAAAAATTGTAGTCATTAAAATAATTTTTTTGACTTAATTAATATTTTATGTCAAATGTGAATTAAAATAAAAAATTTAAGTAAACTTAATTAAAATAAAAAATTATTAAAAAATAAAAAATTTAATAATAATAATAATGATAATCATAGCAATACAATAATTGTGTATAATATAATTAAAAAATTATAAAATAAAATAAAATATTACATATTTTTTAATCATATTAATACCTAATTAAATTTAAAAATAAATTTATATTATCTAAAATTATAAATATCTTACACTTAATACAAAAGAGTATAATGGATATTTTACAATAGATAATTAATTTGGACGCAAATTGGGTGATAGTGATGTCTCTTATTCGCATCTCAACGAGGAACCCGGTAGAATTGGATTCAAAAGAATTCTGAAAAAATGAGAGCAGCAGTGCTAGTGTTGACCCGGTCCGGTCCGGTCCGGTTCCAGTTTTATTCCACTTCACTTTCGGTTTAGGTCCGGTTCGGTCCGGTAACTTTAGTTTGTTAAATCACCGGTCAGCCGTGCCACTATTTCCCTTTTCCACTACTTGTATTTTTACTCGGCGACCAAACAGAATGGTCGCGCGCGTGCGGCGACGATCACAGCCGACGAAAGAGCCGCCTCGGCTTCGAAGAAACGCAAGGCGTTAGCGACTTTATTTGAGTTTCAAAATGGCCAAAAAAGGGGCAAATTGTGATTAATTTGAGGGTGAAAATTAATAATGGGAAGGTCCCGCGACCAACGGCCAAAATGCAAAAATGCTTCACGTGAAACGGCGTCGTTTTGAGTGCTTCCAACCAGGCTGGCTTCGACGGGAACGAAAGTTGCATAATTATTGCAGGGAGGTAACAGCTTGAAGTAATGAAAAGAATTTTCTTTTACCTGTTTTTTTTTTTTTTTGGTTTATTAACTTTTTTTAAAAAAAAAGAATCTAAAATAAAAAAATGTTTTGATTTTATATTGTTGTGTTGAGAAATAAATGAATTCACGCTGACTTGACTTTATTTTTGTTTTTATAAAAGAGAAAGTTTATATTATTTATAATAATTCGCAAGATCACAATAATTCAATATTCTAATTAATTAGCAGGTAGCTGTCATTCATTTGCTTCGGTCAATGGGGGGGGGGGAGTATCAAGAGGGGTGATCGGGCTTCTCAAGTGCACCATCATCGCTCCTCGGCCAGTAAGTCTGGTAGAGAAAATCTGAACGCTTTGGCACATCATCCATCATCCTCTCATTGCCTTTAGGGACGTATATGCCGTTGATGGGGTGAGGCATCCAGTACGGTGATTCGCCGCCGCCCGGAGGAGGATCGCCTCCTCCTTTGATCGAGTTTCTTGCTTTCTCGGCCGGTTGGTATGATCCGGCTGCCTGGCTAGTCCGGTAAAACTGGACTTGCTTAGCATCCCTCCTGCGTGCAGTGGTGATAATGGCATCCGAAATTAATATTTCGCAGAAAAAAATTCTGATTGCCCCGTTGACCACAGGTCTTGGCAATCTAATAAAGAATAGAATCAAACAAGTGCAATTCATTGACTCTTACACTTTTCAGAGTAAGAAGTGTACCTTTAAACGAGAATGAACTTGGTTGAACTGTTGATAGATTGAATTAAGAAACAATGATTACTTGTTAATCAACTTGTTAGAGTATAGTTTATGGGCTAATCTCGGTAATTTTATTTAACGATCAACTGGTGTAGGGTCAGAGATGAAACCGTTAAAGCTGTCATAAAGACGAGGTCGCACTAACAACTGAAACATGTTCTACTGGGTGGAGGGGCGGGATGGAGGCATAGTCCAAGAGCTCTGTAATTCTGAAGTCCCACCCAAATAAACCGCATATTTGAAGGAATTCTAAGCGTCCCACTTAAGAATATCTGTGATCGAGTAGTCATGAGTTCGAAGCAACACAGACAGTATTCTCTATCTGTGGAGAATTTAAACACAAGGTGTGGTTACACTTTTAGTCGACGAACCTTCATGGAAGAGGGGGTAAGAGTTGAGATAATTATCTCTCCTACTTGACAGTTTTAAGTTTTTGACGAATTTAATCATTGTTTTCTTCCACCTTTTCCTTAGTTTAAGAGGGTGGGAAAGAGAGGGTAGAATCCGTGGTTATCATCAAGTAATGAAGAAAAAATACCTGAGCATCAACGCATAAGCTTTAATTACAATCCCAGTCCTTGCCATGTAAGATCCTAGGGGGTAGAAGTACACAGAAAGCACTATATATATATATATATATATATGCTGCGTGCGTGTTTGCAGAACCAAATAGCCTGAGGTCCTTCTGCTTATGAAGCCTACATGTTTGTGCATCAATTTATAAGCGGCGTCGGCGTATGGTGCGGCCCGAAACTTCAATCCAAACACGGAGAAGTACGTGGGAATGAGTTCTTGAACAGACAGTGGCATGTGAAACTGAGGAATCGATATATGAACTTTTCGCCGTTAAATATTCTTTTTGCAACGTGAAATTTTATCAATTGGCTATCCTTTCTTTGCACTTAGGTTACAAGCCTACGGTTGCTTGCCATTGTTGGCGAAAAGGATAACGAATTTCGGCGATTAGAATATATATGAATTACTTTTGCCAAAGAATGGCTGCTGTTGTGACGTGTCTAGAGTCATCTGGGCCCTACACACATGCACGGGAGAAATCAATTTCTTGAATAGATGGTGGCATGTGAAATTGAGGAATCCTGCCAAATTAATTTCATATATTTCTCAGTTTTTTTTTTATAAAAATTTTTAATATTATTTATAATAATCTTGATTAAATGTGCATAGCATAGCGTGACATACCATAAAACAGCACGACATGTAATAGACCATACATACCATTTCTGTCTGTTTCGTATTTTTCGGTTTTCCGTCGACCCAAAGGCTACATCAGTGAGTCGACCACAAGATCACCGGACGTTGATCGCACGCCAGATAATCACTCCCGAAAGCGCCGCTTATTGCTAAAATGCGACCGTTGCCCGTTTGGTGACCCCAAAACCCTTGCCCTGTAACGGCTATTTTTCTCATTTCAAAAGCCTCCAAACCGCCCCAATCCCCACAATCAATTCACTGGAATCACAGCGACTATCAGAAAGAAGGAAAGAGAAAAAAGAAAAAACTTTGTGGAATCACATCAACAAAAACCCAAAAATATAACCACAAAATCAAATCGTTCTCTCTCTCTCTCTTCGTTCGGTCTGCAATTTTTGAAAGATCTTCGATGGTGCGCAGTTTGGGAATGGATATTGGGTGCTTGGACATGGGCTGTGTTACTGTCTCAGACAAACAAGCCACTCAGCATAGTCCCGATCCCGATAACAAAGATTTCGATGCCACAGAGAAGGCCTCTTCTGCAACCAAGACCGGAAAGGTAAATTTCTCATATTTTTCCTTTCTTTTGTTTCCATCATTTCGATCTTTGATTTCCAAGATTCTGTTTCTTGATCGCAATTACTCTTCTTTTTGTTCTTTTCTTGATTCAATCCAATAGTCTTGGCGGTGGGGGGGCGCTTTAATGAGAGCGAAACCTTATGTCCTGCAAGTGACCTAATATGCTTCTCTTGTTGATTTTGGGGTTTCATTTTCTTGATTTCTTGATATTGGTGCCGTTATGTTCTTCACTGAAAATTGGCTTCAATGTTTTCTGGGGTCTCGTTCTTTTGTCTGCGATTGTTGGGAATTAATAAAAAGACCCTTCCACATCTAGTAGTATGCGTTGATTTTTTGGATAAAATTTAGATCGGAATGCCATCCATACAACATAGATTCGTTACTGCAATTCGTCTGGAAGAATTTCTAGCTTGAATTTTCATTGTTTCCGTTCCTACGGAAAAGATTTGGCACATGAAATGGTTCATTGCTTGTGCAAGCAGAAGTTTTTCCCTCTTTCTGCCGTTTTTTTTGGTTAAGTCTTGTGGCCACATTTCCTTGCGTGCTGTTCTGCCCAGAAGGTTGCTTTTTGTCCCTTGAATTTTACATTTCGGATATGAAGCTTTCTGTTATTGAAAAATGCAGAGCAAATCGCCAAAAGGTAATGGCCAATCACCATTGAATGCTCTAAACAGATTTACGTCGCAAATTAAGAAGCCATCTCATCGTAAGGGTTCTCCACTCAACTGGTTCCCAAGAAGAAAGGTGGACTCCTATCTAAAGAGGAAAATCAAAAGGCTGCAGGTTATGTTATATACTTGATGTTCTATTTTTTCTGTTAACGTGTAATGGTTTGTTCACGAAAGATACTGGTTTCTCTACTGCTTTACAAATAATTGTGTTCTTGTTCCAGGAAGCAGATGGCATGAATTTGACTCTTGATGAAACACTCGGTGATTCAAATCCACATTATTCAAGAGTACTGAGAGAAAAAATAGCAGCAAGGGAGGCTGCACACAGGGCAATCGAGGCCCGAAAGGCTGCACTGGTGGAAGCATCTTGGTGTCGTATCCTTCGAGCTGCCAGGTAACCTTATATTTTCATAAACTGATCGTGCATCAAAATTTATCCGTTCTTCTTCATGACTTTCAGTTTCCACTTGTCTTTAGGATCCAGAGCACAGATGCAGAAGCCCAACTGCTAAAAGCAGAAGAAATTGCTGCCGAAGCTTTTGAAGCAGCATCAGCCCTGGGAGTGATCATGTATGACATACCAAATTGTCCTCAGAAGCATTGCCAGATTGAAACCTCTACTGCTAATGGAGGGAACTCTGCTACACACACTGTCACAGCATCTTTTGAAACTAAATTCGAGGTAGATAAACAAGTGGCTGCAGCGGTTAAAACTGCATTTATTAAGCTTGCAAGCTGTGATTCCTTTAACAAAGAAGAATTCAAAGATCTGTTGCGCAAAATCAGCCAGAACCCGGATACAGATGATAGAAATCAGGAATTGTCAGAGTTCTCTTTAGAGTATGAGTCCGAGCGTGGGACAGAACTTGAAACATCATCTCAAAAGGATGGTTTTTGCTCTCAAGAAATGGATCGTAAGTTGCCAGTTCTAGACGCAAGACAGAGCAAAGGCAAGAGGAGGCAGTCTTTGGAGAGGCTTAATGTAATCAAGCTCGTGGGTTTGATGCTTGAGAGGCTTAGAAATTTGAATGAGGATGAACTTTCTTCTCTGGCCACTATAGTTGCAACGTGTGGTCTAAATGCTGTATTGGCAGAAGTAGAAAGCAACAAGCTCCAATGTCCAGTCTCTGCTGCTGATAATCCCTCAAGCCAAGCTCCTAACTTTCCCCGAAGGCTGTCTTCTGTGGGTGCGGCAACGGCGAGACACTTAAACCTTGAACACTTTATCGGTGGGCATATGAGAAGGAAACAAGTCGAGCCAGAACTCCCAAGTCTGGACAAGTTTCTGGTTAAGCACAAGTCAAGACTTGAAAGAGAGGTAGAAGAAGCTAAGCAGAGCAGGAAGAATGAAGATAGGGATGGAAATCAGGAGAACACAGATGATGAAACAGAAAGCAAGAGGGTCAACGGAGATCACAATATACATTCAGCTGAGACTATTCCCGACTTGGGAAGTATCCTTGTGAAGCAGTCCTCAAAGTTTGAGAAAGAGATTGAAGAGGCAAAGAAGAACTCGGGAAAGGATAGTGAGTTTTGTCAAATGAAGTCCATCAGCGATTTTACTTCATCTGAGGCCTTTCCAAACCTAGAAAATTCGTTTCCTAAGCATTCCTCAGAACTGGAACAAGAAGTTCATAAGATGAGGAAGAACCCCAAAAATGCATTTGATGTGAACGGTGAGGAACCTGGAGGAATGGCAAATGAGGTGTTTATAAAAAGAAAAGCAGATGTTCTGGCAGTCCCCAGCCTGGATAAGTTTCTGGTGAAACATGTATCTAGGCTCGAAAGGGAAGTCCAAGAAGCAAAGAACAGGAGGCAAAATGACTCGGTTGAAAAATGTCAAATGACTTGTGCGAAGCAGGAGCTAGATTCTGATGAAGTAGAAGAGAAAGAAAATTTTCACTCGAACAAGGACGAGAATGGAAAATCTAAAATTGATAAGATTGGACAAACGAATTCCTATGCATCTCAGATTTTGAAGCCTGAAGCTAACAAAGCAGAAGATAGCTTAGACAAAATCTTGATGAAGCCAGTTCACAGGCTGGAAAAGGAGAAGATGCAAGCTGTGTCACTGGGAAGCAACTATGTCACTCGTAGGCATCAAAGCAGCCAAACAGATGCAGACTGTGAAGGCTTGGACAAAATTTTAGTAAAGCATGTCTCAAGACTAGAGAAAGAGAAAACGAGTCTCCATCTGAATGAAGAATGTGTGAAGGTGGTGAAGAGAGGTGGCAGAAATGTGCATCTACAGACATATGAAGAAGGTGGCTTGGATCAAATTTTGATTAAACACAAGTCCAGACTCGAGAGAGAGAAGATGGTTAGCGCTCAGCAATCAGCAGATCTGACTAGGATCTCTGATTCTCGTAGACAAACAAGGGAAAGGGAATTGCAAGAGGCTTGGGGAGGCTTGAGCTTAGGGAACTCCTTCCTCCCACATCTTTCTAAACTTGAAAGAGATAAGGCAAGTTCTCCTATTCTCGTTCAGTGAAATTCTTGCCAATCTTCTTCTTGCCTTCAATCAGGCTTTTTTTTCTTTTATTTTCATTTTATTTGCACAATCAGATTGACGAGAGGTGATTGACATGTAAACTTTCTGTTGGTCCTTTTAGGCCGCTTGGATCAAAGCGGAGGAAGAGGAAAGAAGGAAGGAGCAGTAACATTTTCCCAAGTCATCCTGATACCTGACCAATTCTTCCAATTTAATTAAAATTGTAAAATGGGTGTATATTCTTGGTTTTTTTTTTTTTTGGTTTTTCTTTTTGTACTGGAGGACTTCGTTTCATTGCAATACGATGCATTGGCTCATATTCAGCTTTGATTTGCAGTGACACCGAAGGAAGCTCTTTCAGAATAAAGGAATTCTATCATACTTATTTAGAATGCTCAAAATGAATGTATGAGAATTGAAGGAATTCTTTTGAGATACTGTATGACTGCATGCCAACGTTGTTCTTGTGCTTGAGAGTTCAGCCCGGTGTGCATCAATTTGTTATCTTCGGACATGTTGGACACGGAGTCCGGCATTCTGCTGTGCAAAAGTCGATCATTTTCATCGTTTTGAGCAACCCAACGACCCCCATTTTGCAGGGCAAATACGATTCGATGATTTTACTGCCATCGGTCACACTTCCCAATTTTTACAAAAGGGTTCGATTAAGAGGAGAGAACGCCAGGGTAAGATACAGAAAAATAAAAAAAATTATGATGATAAATTATAACTTACCATTTAAATCTCCCCTATCCACCCTGTTTACTAATTCTGCGCCCCTTCTCATTTTCGTTGACAAAATATAGATGGGGCGCGAGAACATGGTGCAACCAAACGCAGTGGACAAAGGAATGACTATAGGCTTAAGAGCAAACAGGACTGTGTGACGAAGTTGAAACCATTTTCTCCGATCCAAATTTCCGGGTCCAAAGCCACATCTTCCTTGGGAGTGTGCCGCACGTCAAGCCTAGTCAGGCCTTCCTTCACTTTGCTAAGAATTCTGCTTTGTGACTTATGCCTAATAATTTTTCAAGATGGTAATGATGCATGTGATAGTAAGAATAATATTTTATTAATTTATAGCATTTTAAAAATATATATAATTTATAAAAATAAAAAATTTAAATTATAAAACTTATTATTTAACGTGTCTCTTTATAATAATAAAAAAAAAACTTTCAAACTAAAATTAAAGTGACTCTAATAATTAACTTTCAGTGCTCCAGTTTCAGGTATTCAAAAGTCAGATAAAGTTGGCTATGAATATTGAAGCCCCCCACTGACAGGGGGACCCCGTGCTGACCGTGAACCACTCATGGCCAGTGTGTCAGGTACTTGACTAGACGCGCAGCCCCCCTCCATTCTCCTCCTCTCTCTCTCTCTCTCTCTCTCTCTCTCTCTCTCCCTTTAAAGTTCGAAAATTTGTATTAAAAAATCAGCACATTCATTGACTTGACCCACATTGTACTCTCTCTCTCTCTCTCTCCCCGACACATTTTGATTTTTGTCTTTGCTAATTCTCCAAACTGCATCCATCTGTTTTTACATCCTTCTCTTCGAAAATGGCTGCTCCTTCCCTTCTATACTTCTTTGTTTCCTTCTTTCTCTTCATCTCCTCTTCTTTGTCTACCAATTCTGAAGGTAACTATTCATCTACTTTTTAAAATTTTGTATCTTACAAATTTCATTTGTTTGCTCCATTTGTTAGTATTCTGTTCTGTTTGTTTCAAACCCATCAAGAGGAAAAACAAGATGCAATTCGAAGAAGATTATTTTTGTACCCTTTATCCAATATTTTTATAAAAGAATTAATATGTTCTGTTTTGGAATTTGGGTTTCAAATTTGCTCTTGCTTTTCTTGGCTAGAAAACATATGGTTTAGTTCTCAAGTTCTGATTTTTTTTTTTCTTTGTTGTTTTGTGCCTTTGCTGTTTCTTTTGCTTCCCTTTTCTCTTCTTTTTTTTTTTTTTAATGGTGTTACAGGAAATGCTCTGCATGCTCTGAGAAGCAGGCTCTCTGATCCAACAAATGTGTTGCAGAGCTGGGACCCAACCCTGGTCAATCCCTGCACCTGGTTCCATGTCACCTGTGATGTCAACAATCATGTGATTCGTTTGTACGTTTAATTCTTTCTTTGCTTCATTTGCTTCTCCTCCACCCCAACCAATCTCTTTATTTTATTTTTAATTGTGGTTTTCTTTTGGTTTATCGTTTGATCTTATGCACTATTGAATTTCAGGGATTTGGGAAATTCTAATATTTCTGGGACTTTGGGACCGGAGCTTGGCCAGCTCAAGCATCTAGAGTACCTGTATGCGCTTTTTACATAAGTTTAATTTTCAAAAACTGCTTCTAATTACCAATTATGCTTAATTGCAGGAATTAAAAAGTTGTTAACAGAAGAAATTTTAGACCTCTAACTTACGTTCAATTTGAGTTTTGGCTTTCTGAAGACAGAAGGAAAATTTTGAGCTCATGCACAATTCTTGTTAAAAGTGACCCAGTTTCCTTAGGACTTTGGGATCCA
The DNA here is from genome assembly GCA_019804595.1 of Bruguiera parviflora. NCBI lineage: Eukaryota > Viridiplantae > Streptophyta > Magnoliopsida > Malpighiales > Rhizophoraceae > Bruguiera > Bruguiera parviflora. Next base: position 1,917,149 of record CM034048.1, read on the forward strand.
CAGATCTCTTGCTTTCCTTTTCTTGGGAGCCAACCAGACTGCATAGCATTTTCCTTTTTCCATTTTGGGCTGGAGTATGGGCTTGTTAGTATGAATTTAAATGGGGTTGTAAATATCTTGAATGGATTGCAGGGAGCTTTACAGAAACAACATAGGAGGAAAAATTCCCAAGGAGTTGGGAAATTTGAAGAATCTTATTAGCATGGATTTGTACAACAACAGATTTGAAGGAAAAATACCCAAATCCTTTGCCAAATTAAAGTCGCTCAGATTTCTGTAAGTTATTTCGCCTTTGATTGGCCTATATAGGTTTAGATATTTTCAATGCACAATTTCGATAGTTCTGATCCTAATTTGGTTGGATTTATGGGACAGCCGTCTAAACAATAACAAGCTATCAGGATCAATTCCAAGGGAGCTCACTTCTCTTAAGAACCTCAAAATTCTGTAAGTATGAGGAAAAGGTTTTAGAATTAAGGTTTATTCTTGTCTCTTTGATTGTATTTTCATATCTTCCCTTTTTGTTGTGTTCAATTATCTTCGTGTGCAGTGATGTATCTAACAATGATCTCTGTGGAACAATTCCAGTGGATGGTCCATTTGCCACTTTTCCAACAGAGAGGTATAATTTTCCTGTCAAATTTGTGTTCTATGGGATATATCACCTTTTGAATTACTGTGGAGTTACTGAAGGATTGGGTAGCTGAAGCAGAAGTAGTTTCTTAATAAATAGGTTTATATGAATGTAAGGCTCAAATGAAGTTACCTTGAAGACATTCTTAGGCAATAAGTAGGTGGTGAAATCTGCAACTGATAGAGAATCAATTGTAACACCAACCATAGATTGTTGTGGAAGAAAGACATCTTATGACCACCACCACATCAATGAAAATTATTTTTAGATGTCTACTCGTTCATTCGTATCCGTGCTCCTGCTAACAGAATGCGGTCAATACCGAATTATAGAGATAGTTTGTTGCATATGATGTATCATGATATGAATGAGTTTTGGTGAAAACATGAACTGCACTGGCACATGGATATTTATGCATTAGTTCATTGTTTATCATCATCTCCCAGGTAACTAATTCAGTCCAAGAACATGTATGTATCATCGCCTCTGCTTAGGCTGTGCTTGGATATTTCTTCATTCCGTGCTTGTTTCCTGGATTTATTTCAGTTTTGAGAGCAACAGGCTTAGCGGACCAGAGCTGAAAGGCCTTGTACCTTATGATTTTGGATGCTGAAGGTAGCCTGGATAAGTCTAAAATCGACGTCCCAATCAAGAATGCGATGGCCCTGTCTATGTTACTATAGCAGCTTATTAAGGCGGATTAGATCATGTACTTCGACATATGATAACGGCACAATATTGGCATGGAGTCCGGTATTGTCTTATGTGTAAAAGAAATGAAAGCAAGTGAATAAGAGATGTTGGTCCAAGACTTCCAAGTTCACAAACAATTATCTTAGAACCACCAATGCATGTAACCCAATTATGTTGGCTCTTGAGTTCCTATAATGTGGCAACTAAAGAATGAAATGCAGAATGATGCATCTTCGAATTTTGCCAGTCAAATAAAAAAAAATTACTGGAAAACAATTGAAGGTAAACAGGAAAAAACAAAATGGTGGTTAAAAGGTGATGGTCCAGTTGGACTAACCCATCGGGCCATGTGGTTCCGGATGACACCAGCTCGTTATCCTTCCACCGCCAGGAGCGGAAGATTTACGCTGCTCTGTGAAACCAGCCTAGCGCGGTGCCCCTCTCTCTAGGAACCACGAGACCCCAGGGCCTTCGCCCGAGTCACGTTGTTCAACTCGCGGCTTGGAACGGGCGAGCCAGGAGCTCGTCACACCGAATCCAACCCTCTGGGCTGAGTTAACGTCCCACCACCTTGTCGCCCCCACTCGAGTAACAAGCTCGCGCTACCAAGCTCGGCGACCACACGGCAGTCACGCTGTACCATAAACCGAAGCTAGTTCTCGTTTTTTGTCGATGTGGGAATGCGTGCCCACGTTCAGGTGAAAATGCTATAGTTATAGCCTCATCGCTTCTCCCCGACAAGTCGGGAGAAAGGAACCGTTTTTTTATATACCAAATTATAATTTTAAAAGAAACACTTCGACTGAATTTTTTATCAAATGCCAAAGCGTATTTTAAAGGAATAGCATGAGTAAATAAGAGGAAAAAAAAGAAAAAAGAAACGCTTAAGTGGTAATATTAAAAAAGAACTAGTAGGTGCGATGCCAGTTATTGAAAGCACATTACATTGGTTAATTTTATCGCATTTCTTCAAACACAAGGTTTCATTCAATTGGGTGGCAAATGCCAATGATGCTTTTGATATACAAGACGAGATACAATTGAAGAAAACTGAGAGCAGTGGCCCATTTGCCCAAGTGCACAAGACTTATTTAGACATTCAAATTAGATATTTAATAATTTCAATTATTAATTATAATTAATTTATAACTTTGTTATAATAAATAATAGTAAATTGTAATTAATCTGAATGTCTAAATCGTTTGTTTGTGGTAATAAAACTCTTTACCAAATAAAAAGCGCGTAGAACAGTCCGCACACGTGGCAGAAGATTAATGAGAGAGAGAGAGAGAGAGTTACACATATCAAAAAAACTGATGGCTTACCGTAACTCCCGGCAAAGTCTTCAGTGTCTCTTTAAAGAAGAACTGAAAGAAGCCCAGTCTTAAACCCACCAGCGAAAACCCCCAAGGCGCAAAGGAAGACGAAGAGAGAGAGAGAGAGAGAGAGAGAGATACCGGAGAGAGAATGAACGGCTCCCTTTTAAGAAAATCTAGCGTCCTCCGCGGGTTACGCAAGCAAACGGCGACCGGCATCATCGACCCGACAACGATCCGTCCAATTCTCAGACACCGGCCGACAGGACCGGCGACAAGGACGAGTACTTCGCAGTCGAGAGGCTTCTATGGATTCTCTCATATTTTCAGGAGATTGAGGGATTGCAATAATGAGCTCTCTCGGCCTTATCTTTTTACCTCTCCTTTCTCGTCGTCTTCCTCCTCCTCGTCGGCGGCGACGGCGGCGTTTTCTAAAGTGGGGCTTGTGAATTGGTACCTCGGGATGGTGAAGTCACGGCCTATTCTAACAAAAAGCATTACCTCATCGGTTATTTATGTTGCTGCTGACCTCTCTTCTCAGGTACTAAACCGACAAAATTACTCTGTGCCCACCCTTTTTTTTTCGTTTATCTGGTTCTTTTGTTATTTAAAGTTATCTTTCCTTCAAATTGGTCTCAATTTTTTATAATTTCTTTTGGGAAGAAAATGTGGTTGATCTTGTTTATTAGGTAGCTCTCGGTATTGTAATACATGACTATTTTGATGGAAAGAATATATTTTTATTCGCGTTCTTTGGTTGGTCCCCTTACCTACATACGGTGTTTCCAAGTGGAAAGGCTTGAACTTTCTTAGATCATCTTCTGATGTCGCTTCAAATTAAATTATTTTTCCTTTCCGGGCTCCTTGCTTTTTATCAGAATATTACAACTATGTGAGTAGTTCAAACCTGGCTTGCTTGATGCGGCCTGGATATGATGAAGGGCCTTCTTTGGTTAAGCTGTTGAAGTATGAGATAAAGTTCTTTGGAATTATGGGCTTACATTGACCCTAGAAACAGTGGGAGGCTAATTTATGCAGAACCAATATGAGGGTTTGAGTCAAAGCAGATGAAATGTAGGGAGCGGCCTATTCCCCTTTAGTGGGCTTCATCTTCTATTCCTTGTTGTTTTCCTCTGTGAGTTAAGTGAGATGCTGGACTTGCTGAAAAGAAAAATGAAAGCTCTCATCTTTCTCCTCGCGGCCTTTATGGTTTATCTTTCTTCTCTAGAACGTGATGCAGTGGAAAGCTCTTGTCTTTTGATTCATAAGGCTGGACATCTTCACTCTGACTTCTAGATCTCTTTTACTTGGTGATTATTGCCCCAACTAGATCTGGTTGCCAGTAATTACTTGCATGAACGTGAAGCCAAGTCCTGGTCATTATTTGGGCAAATATGTTATCTAATAGCCCAGGATTACCAAGTTATCCATCATATCTTTATCTTCTTTACATCTTCAGTTTACTATAATCATCTGCTGATTCTACCTTCCAGAAGCTTGCTTGCATTGTAGCCTTATAGGCAGTTCTCCCTGTTTAAGTTTGATGCCTCAGAAGACACATAATCACAAGTCATGCTTTATAGGATAAACCAGCAGAGCCATCCAGGAAAATAGGCCCAAAAGTAGTTTTTTATAGTTACTTGAAAGTTGAAACTCTTGGCTCAGTGTCCCAGCAAAACATATATTCGGGTCAGCATCCTAGCTGAAAGCATCTCTATGTCATTTCTCTTCTGTGAAATCTGCATTAAATAAAAAAATTTGGCATAGCCTTTCAATACTTATAGGATGTGATTAGAGTTGAAAGATATATGAAAATGATATTATCAATTGGTCTGCACTTTAATTTGGGATTAATTTTGCATATATATTATCTGAGTCATTTCATTCAATTTTTCTTCAGACAATTATGTTGCCCGCTTCAGAGTCTTATGACTTTGTGAGGACATTACGCATGGCTGGATATGGGATCATAATTTTGGGGCCATCCCTTCATTTTTGGTTCAACTTTGTATCGAAGATCCTTCCCAAGAAAGATTTGATAACAACATTTAAGAAAATGCTCATGGGACAGACTCTTTATGGACCTGCCATGACTGTTGTCTTCTTCTCCTTAAATGCATTCCTTCAGGGTGAGGATAATTCTTTATCTGCTGCACTTTTTAGGCTGTTTGGTGCTTTAATGTCACTTGCAATGAAGAAATGTGGATTGATTTCATGGCTGTTGTGTTCGTTAATGGTTTTCTTTAAACAAATCCTCTTCTGCGAATCAAGAAAATATCTCTTGTATTGTTGATGACAACAATCACGTGCCAAGCTCTGATTTGCAGAAGACTGCATAAACTCTACATGCCGGTACAAAAGACTTAGTCTCATGGTAATGCCTTTTGTTCTTTCCATCACCTGGCTCAGGTGAGAACAGCACGGAGATTGTTGCCCGATTGAAGCGAGATTTACTGCCAACAATGATGAATGGTGTTATGTACTGGCCTGTTTGTGATTTTATCACATTCAGATTCATTCCAGTCCATTTACAGGTACTTTTATTTTCATTACCCTGCAGTCGTCAAAAATGTTCCCCACAAGATGTGGTTTTTGTACTTAACGACTTCTGCTTCTGTTGTTTTCACTTCACAGCCATTGGCGAGCAACTCATTTTCATATATATGGACCATCTACATGACGTATATGGCAAGCCTAGAAAAAGTAGGCGCCACCAGCTAGCTAAGGGACACAATCCTTGCGAGACCTCTCATATTAACCAAATTCTTGATCTGACCTCAAAAACCGCACACACCCTGCACTGCTGATTGCATTAAAAACCGTTAGGTTTTTATTTAAACCAAACCCGCAGAATGCCTTTGCTGGAACGCTTTTATGGAGTCTGATGCATAGTCATCTCGGGAGTTCCATTCTTCTTTGGTGTAACTGAGCAGGAATGATAATGTTAAACCATGTTTTCTTATTAAAGTAGTCAGTTGAATGACCAAGACTTTGTAATTGGACTGGTAACTGTGCAGGAATTGACGGGTAATACAGCTAACATGTTTAGAAAGAACGAAAACCACTTTACTAGTTCTTCTACCATAACTCACAGCATAGGGAAGTACACGAGCCCCCTTTTGTTCCGATAAAGGGATGCGTTCAAAGTCCTGATCTCAATACTTCCATTGTGATAAATGAGTAGCACTATCTTGTATCTTGAAGACTCCAACGAAGTATTGATCTCCAACTGGTAGAGCCCGATCCAAAGCTGCAATTCCCTCGGGTCCCATTTTCATTAAAAAGGATTAAGGAGATGCATTATACGTAACTTCAAATAAAGGCAATCCTATGCTTAAGCCATTGTAAGTGGCATCCCGAGGAAAAAGATTACTGAGCCGGTCGTCATCTCATTCTATATGAGATCCAGCTAAAAGTCACGAGTGGATGTAATAACCTTATGGAGACAGTAGACAGCATTATCGATTGCTGTCACCAGGAAAAGTGATCGGTAGATCAAGAATGTGGCACCGTACTAATTGATAGCAGTTGGAAATGCAACAATAATTTGATATTAAAAAATCTGTATGCCATTGATAATTCAGTAGATTGTGGGGAGTACATCGATTGATGAATGGTGTAAACTTTGTCGAAGCTTTAAGGCTCCTCTCTATATGACTAAAAAATTACCATATAAACATGTTCTCCTTCAACAACCATGATGGCGAGCAAATGTGTCTTTGCAATCTTAATCTAAGATTCCCACAGCTACCAGGTTATTGTGAAGACAGTAACTATCAGTCTGCCCCCCATGGCATTTAAGGCAACAATCTTGATCTAATGTTCCCCAGTTTTACCATGCCAAAGATCCTAAAGCCTTGTAAAGGAGTACAGAGCAAAATTGAAGTAAATGGATGATCCGAAACTGAACAACCTGAAAGTGGATGGACATCCAATTTTATCAACTGATCAATTATTAACATAATGTTGAAGCAGGTATTCATCTTTATTCAGAAGCACGTAAGGAGATTTTCTCAAGTTGTAGGGGCCAGTCTTCTCCAAGTATTTGTGGATTTGACTGCATTGCAACAAGAAAATCCAACAAAGATGCACAACGAGATTCCTTTGGCCTTTGCATGTATCCCCCAGACAAAATCCCATTCAAACCCAAGTGCTGATTGCCACGCCTTGCAGCAGCCAAACTCATACAAGGCTCAATTAACCTCTTCAAGAACACATCCAACCCATTGTTCAACAGGTTAACACACTCAACTGACACACCAATACCCTCCATCTCCAACATCCGCTCCAAACGATTTCTTAATGTTCTTGTATCAGGTAGCTCACCGCTGTTCACACAGTTCTCCTGAGGATATTTACTAAACACAGAAATATTTGAAAGAGTTTTACGAGCTCCACCAAGCTTCATGGAAATACCAATTGGAGCAGTGACTGGACTTCTGCTTTGAACACCTGGACTCCCAGTCACCTGCTCAACCTCTTCCCCTTCTTCAACAGAAGCAACCTCTAGTGGAGGCCTGCTACCAAGTGAAAGCAATTCTGTTGCACTTTGCTGCTCTTGAACCCTTGAACTCAGTTCTTCGTACACTACACTCTGGGGCTTTCCAAATGGGCCCAAAGGACTTGGACGATCCCTACACTTGCGATCCCGGTTTACAGGAGACCTCCCCTTGCGAGGGGAAGATGGAAAAGCATCTCCATAAAGTGACTGAAGACAATTTCTCTGATACCCATTGACAGTTTTTCCATTTAAATCACTTCCCAGTTTTCTAACACTTTTAGGTGGGGGACCTTTTGCAAGGCAAGCATTCTTGATTATCGATCTAACAAGGTGGTTATGGAGATGGATGTTTTCTCTACCAATAATCCTGACACAGAACTTATCGAATTCACACTTAGTAATACTAAAACTAAACAATCTCCTAAGCTGATCAAAATATTTATTAGCTCTTTGATGCCCAATCTTTTTGATAATCAGAGACTTGAGCTCCAAAGTATCAACTCGTGTATACATTTGATTAGACACCATTATTTTTTCTTCACTGCCAGAAATCACTTAAATTCAGCAATCCTGACCTGTCAATATTTGGGCTTCCAAGCAAAACCCAGATCGTAAAAACATTCCCTCCGTAACACACAACCCTAAAATCCCAGTTCCCAAAAGAATATCTCCACCTGCAAGGTAACCAGAAACACATCAGCAATTCGACAAAAAAGCGCACATGTTGCCTACTCTAACGAACCATAACGGATCCCATATATAAATTTAGCTCAAAAACACAACTTGCAAACTTTTAAGGCGAGGATAGTAACAAACTGCAACAGAGAAAAGAAAAAGAAAACAGAAGAAATTAACTAAGTGAGAAACAGAAAATAATAACCCAGTTTGCAGTTAAGAAATACAAATAAACAGGGGACCCCAAACCGAAATCGATGCAATTAGGGAAAAAATAAGCAACAATTTGGAAATTATAAAAAAATAATTAAAAAAAAAAACAGTCAGGATTACGACAAAAATCGAAAACCCAACAGACGAATTGCGAATGGAAGCAAGGCAGATTGATTGAAATACGTACCGAACAAGGACTAGGGTTTCCTTTCCTGTACAGTTCTGTTAAAAATACGTACGAAAATTTTTGGTGATCGATGCTGTCTGCGGTTTGCCTACTTTTGGTGGGCGTACAGGGAGAGTCAGACCAAACTCTAAAGGGGCTTCGTGGGCCTTGTTGGGTTCTTTTTTAGGACACAACCACCCATTCGCTTGTGCGAGGAAGCCCTTGTCGTCTCGCTGTTTCATTATCCAATAACAGTTTTCATGTTTACTTGTCCCTGTTTTTTACTCTTTTTATCAGGAAAATACTCGATCATCCAGGTCCAAGTAAATTCTGAAGTCCAACGTCGTGACTTTGTGCATCTAGGCCCATGTAAGTTTTGGAATCCAACGTCATCGTACCTCTAACATAGATTTTTGTCTATTAAAAAATATAAAATAATAAAAATATTCATATCCAAGCTAATAGATATATATATATATATATATATATATATTAAATCATTAATTAAATTATGTATATGACTTGTAAATCTTGATTATTAACTTGTATTTTCCTAATTACACTTGGCAACCCTAGTCGTGGTAACGCTCGTCAAGAAATAAAAAGTTCTCATTGGTAAATTTACGAGGTAAAGAAGAAAACATTAGAAAGTAAACTTTGTACACGAGAGAATTGAGACTCCCACGATAAAGAAGAGCTGTCGCGAAAACAGGTTTGCATAACTCATCCGAAGTTGGGTGTTCAGTTTTCTACTACTTCTCCCGAAAACAGTTACTTGCAGCACGTTTGAGCCGGTAAATATGAATAAATGCTCTATATAGTCAATCATTAATCTGGAAGGGTTCAATTTAATGCAATATTTTATTTTATTAGGAAACATGAAATATCTAAATTAATAAAGAAACTTTCTTTTAATTCAAGAGGTATCTGAACATTCCAAAAGTATTCGAGTCCTACAGCGAAGTGTTTTGAGGCATCACTTTGCCGCAATGTAAATAAAGGTTGTTTTCTGGGCTTATAACAAAAGGGGTTATTTTCTTCTAAGTATCAAATATCGTTTTCAGGCAGTAAATAAAATGTATCTTCAGCGCTCACTTTCCTCAAATTTTGGTTAATATATTCTAGTACGTCATGCTCTCCCTTGATTGAGGGGACTCCGATCCTGTGGTGTAGCCATCTGGCAATTTACAAGGCAAAAGAAATGGGTCCATATATTTATCTAAACAGGTTAGCCTGTTCAATCTAAATCTTAATAATTGTTCGTCGGGTAAAATTTTGCAAGGCATTCTATTCCAACTCCAAGGCTACTCCCCCAGAATTTCTTGGCCTTTCTGGTTAGGGGACAAATCTGAAAGAAGGCTAACTGAAGCCTCATTTGCAACTTCTTGATGTGGCCTGCTCTTCTGAGTAATATTGGAAGGCCCTGGTAGCAGTTCTGCATTAAATTTGGTCCACTTTCTAGGGTACAGCCAGAACCCCAGAAGAATCACTGCACCGCTTATCAAGAATGTTTTCACAGAAGCCAGACCCACAGCAAGAACAAGCAATACAGTAGGAGGAAGGCAAAAGCATGTTTTCACAGAAGCCAGACCCACAACAAGAACAAGCAATGCTGCAGGAGGAAGGCAAAAGCATAGTTACATTTAGAGTTCCGAAAGGGTTCCTGCTTAACAGCATTTCTGAAGAGGGCAGGACAAGTAATCCAGTTCGACGTCAAAAGCCCATAAACCGGTCTATGGCATATCAGCACAACAAACAACCGAAAAGAGCACAGGAGACGTATCAACCGGACAACTCTCAAGTCTCAACATGTGGTTGAATTATGAAATGACAAGATCAAAAACACTCACAAAAGGAAGTAAGCCCAGGAACAAAGAGATATAACATTGCGCGATCTTTGCATCAAAACATAACTAATCATTAAACACGCATTCCCTCATTCTGTATACTAGCTACCAGCTACAATATCTAATCAGAACCTTTAAGCCCAATTGCCTGTTGAACGTTCAGCCATCATCCAACCATCCGGATGGGAGGTGCCTCGCCGAATTTCAATAGGTAAGCCGTCTCATACACAGGTCTCAGCTGGACAATCACTTGAGCATCCAAATAAGCATCACATGCGAAACACCAGACCGACAGGTCACTGTACTTCCCAAACCAAACCAATAAAAAAGACACAGACACAACAAAAAACATACTTCTGGACATCAACAACGTTGCAATCCAGAAGGCGAAATTGTAAAAATAAGAATAGCGTACTAATAACATTAACCTGTAGCTTAGTGCCAGACAATGGTTCGTTTGCTGATAATGTTGCAGCATATGCTTATTCACGAAACGGCTGCAGAGCACATCCTTACAGCTCAGACACAACCAGTTCTCCCTCGGATGTTCGCACCTTGTTTTAGATAATAATCAACATAGTCAGCTTGCCAGAATCTTTACCAAAAAGGGAAATTTCATGAACTAGGGTTTCGAGCTTTGACAGAAGGGGAGGGCTAACCTGTGGCAGGGAGTAGTGGGAATAGGGATGTGAACGAGATCGGAGGATAACGAAGCCAGGTGATCGCACGACGTTCGGGCCTCCACCCAACCCGATTCGTATCCGTAATCGAACTCAGCGTCCTCCTCCTCTCCAAGTCCTTGTTCCTGTCACATACCACAAGACGAACACGCCAATTGCTTGGTTAGTTACAGTTAATCGATCCAATAACTCCAGATTCAATTTCTTGATTTTTTTATTTTTTATATTTCTTCTCGATATTTTCTTTTACCTGAGAGGAACCAGAAGCTTGCTCCGCCATTTTCGCAAGTCCGCACTCCTCGGGTATTCGGTGGAACAGGACCGGAGCGGCAGCGTACTGATATTTGCACCGTTGGCTTCCCATCCCGGCAAACGGTGCCGTCTTCCTAGATTTACGAAGTAATATCCACAACGCACCGTTTTAGTTTTTTAATTATTTATTTATTTATTTATTTCCTTTTGCCCTAATTTTCCCATCGGGTTCCAAAGACCGACCGCACTTAGAAAACTAGGTTTTTTTTTTTTAAATTATTTTTTAAAAAAATTATTTTTAAGAAACCCTATAAATATTCATCTTGCCTGGTGCTGTGGAGGTTGATTTTTAGGGTTTCGATTAAGCTCGCCGGCGGCTCTGCATCGTAGGAAGTTGGAAAGAAGCAATCGGCGAGAGATGGGTCATTCTAACGTCTGGAGCTCTCATCCCAAGAACTACGGCCCCGGTTCCCGTGCCTGGTACGCAATTTTCCTTTCCATCTCTCGCTTTTTCCGTGTTTGGTTGCCGAGAAAACGAAGGAAACTGATTTCCTCCGAGTGATATCATGACAATCGAATCTTCTTCTATATTTTCTAGTTGATGAAAAAGTATAGTTGCGTTCATCGCCTTGAATATAGTTGTTGTAGTTGTTATAAGCATACGGTTTGTGTGTCTGTGAACGGTTTCCATGTTTGGAATTTAGGTCTTTTTTTTAATCGTTTTGTTGTGCTATTCAGGGCATTGAGCTTCTTGACTATTTAAAATTACTGTGCTCTTCGGTCAAATAGCCTCGTTTCTGTGGAACCTAGTTTTGAAGTTTAGGTGCGATGAATACCGTGGAAAGTGTTTTACGATTGTTTAGTTTGGCTGTGGCTGTAAACCTCAGGGTTGCTGATGCATGATTGTTTATGTGCATTTTAACAACGATGCTGTGGAATTGGTTGAGGTGATTCTGACTTCCCTTTGTTTTTTTGTTTTAACTTCTTGTCGATGTGATAGTCGTGTGTGTGGGAATCCCCATGGGTTGATCAGGAAGTATGGGCTCATGTGCTGCAGACAGTGCTTCCGTAGCAATGCCAAGGAAATTGGCTTCATTAAGGTGAACATACGTATTTTGAGATTCTGTGTCATTTGTTTTACAACTTAGTATCTTATCTTATTTGAATAGCATTCAATTTTGGTGGTAGGATCTCACTCAGTGCGTTGTTCTCTTGCAGTACCGCTGAATGATACGAACAGTCCACAATTGTCTATGGTGCATGTCTGATTTGAGCGGTGGCTTCAACATTTAAATGAGTTTTAAGACAATGTTCTGTTTAGTTTCTGTTGTTGGACTTTGAATGATGTTAAAGAAAGGATATATTGGGATCACTTGAAATTTTGATAATTTCCTGTCTGATGATCATCTCCTTTCTTTCTGCATAGTGTTTGTTAGGCATGTCTTCAACTGTTCTCAAAATGCTTTCGACTCTTCTGTTGGCCAATTGTTATGTTGCTGCAGTAGGCCACTGTGGCAGCTGTAACAGGTGTGTGTTCGTCCATAGGTTTGCATTGTTTCTGGCCTGCATTCTTTCATCACTTAGAATTCGGCTTTCTGATTTAAAATGAGCAGAAACGTGCTAGTTTTCCGGAACACACTATGGTGGAATCATATTTATCATGAAAAAGATCTCTAGTAATGATTTTAATGGATTTGTACTTTCTTCAACCTGCATTCCACCGGATGAATGGGCCACTGTCGGGGGGTTCGAATGAGATGAACACGAGAGGGGAGGTCTAATGTAACTTGGGGCCAGTATTTGATTCTGCTTGTTGGGCTTAATAACGAGATATTGGGAATGGAAGGGAAAATGACTCTGCTGGTAGAGGACGAGGCTTGAATAAGGAAACTCGGAGTTTTTGTATACCGGAAACTGCGAAATTGACGAGAACTGGACGAGACAAAAGATGGATGCAAAAAATGGAGTGACAGTGAAAGGCCACGAAAACATAATAGAAAAACGAGAACATTTTAAGGGGGGCATTGAATATACTTTCCCCAGCCTGCATCCATTTGAGTCATTTTATTCCCCGCGGTATTTTAACACCGCTGTTCTTCAGCCTTTGCGCTTTTCTCTTCGTCGGCGGGACAGAGTAAATGGGTCATTTCAAGCACTCTTGAAGGCCTCGGGGACCATCTTAGGATTTCGACTGGGCGCTCTGGTGTTTTGAGTTGGCAGTGACAAATACTGAATGCCTATGGATGTAGGCTGCTGGTCCCGGACCCGGATGTTGGAACCACCATTTTGTACACCAATTTCCCGCTTAAGTTATTCCTCTTTCTGTGGTCTAGCATTTGTCATCAGGATTTTACCTTGGTATTTTTACAACTTTATCGCTGCCTCTCTGCTACCATATATTTCTTCCATGCCGTATGGGTTTCTCTGGTGTTAAGTTTGCAGTAGTTTTGTCGGCGGGTGATTAGCCATAATTTCCCAATTTAATGCTTTATGTAGGCGTTAATGGCCATCAGTGGAGGCATCACTTTTCTCTCTTTATTAGGTCTTGTTTAGTTGTCGGTTTTAGATGCTCGGAATAATAATTAGTTATATATATATATATTAATTTTTGAACGTTTTCTCAATGTCCTGGTACGTTTTGGACGTCTTTCAAGGGACCCAGTTTTTGTTCCAAAACCATGACATCAATAATAAATATTGACGTAACTTTTTGCTTTCAATTGCATTAAATTTTAGGAATTGGGAACCTGGATCACTAGATACATCGTATGATGTGATTTTGGCCCCGATCGGGATGATGCTCCAATATGCTTTTTGTGCCAAATTATGTCAGACGCAGAAGAGTAGACAGCAATGCGCTACAATGGTTAGGTGTAAGTTAGGGAGACGAAAAATGAAAATAAAGCATTTTTTAACAGTTTTAACTGGTTATTTTAAAGAAAATGATTAAAAAAAATTTTTAAAGACTAATTTTATATTTATGTGATTTTGGTTTATCAGGATTGAGCCAAATATTATTCCCATCGTTTAATATTCTAGTATGTTGCAATTTGATAATGATAAGATTAAGCCTAATGAATTCAGCAAAAGTGTGGTGCATGCTCTGACGCATCCTTGTTCTCCTTCAAGTAGAGTATTGGTGCTCCTTTTCATATGTATTTCAAGGATTAATCGTAATATTACCTGTTCTATCATGAACTTACAGTGATATTAATCAGTCTTCATCTTTCCCACGTCATCATAACGGCAATTCACAAGACTTCTTGCTTTGCCAGAATCCGGGAAGGACCCCGTCTGCCATACCGTAATTGTCTCGTTGCGCTTGCAGATCACAGTGGATTAATTTTATTTCTGCATCAAGGCTCGCCCCCATTCCAATGTCGCAATCGATCCCTTTAATTTTTCATGGGCTTAGTTGAAGTTACTTCCCTTTCTTTCCCGGTCACGGCCTCGAAATTGGCAATTGTCTTATTTTATTGTATTCTATTTTAGTGAACTTCTATTATAGATGCATATGTTTGAAGGCAGCAACTAAACGGAGATCAGCTTGTTGAAAAATTGTCGGTCATCCCTCACAAATCTAGCAGTTAAAACTTAGGACGGGTCAATTCTCAGACATCTTTCGTGTGCCTTCTCAATTACTGTCCAGTCTTCAATTCTAAGAAAAATGCGTATCATTGGTCTCGATCACGAACATCAATTTGAAGCACATAAAATTTTTAGTTGCTAATTTTGGTAATACAGGCTATGGCATTTTTCGTTTTTATGGTGGAAAGGAGAAGCCATGCTGTAAAGCTACAGGTCCAAACGAAATCTGGATGTAACCCAATAGATATCATAACTTCCAGAATGGGCTAACTTAGGCGAATTAAACAATCACTTAGTGGGTGTCTTACTTTGAAAATAAAATTGTAGCATTGAGTATGAATGAAGTCGCTTCAAAAACAGAAGGTTCTCAACTCTCAATATCATCATAGTTGCTTTTACATATAGCCATTGCTTAACGAATGGGGTTCTGAAGGGCATTTTTAAGGCCTTCCCAACCTAGAACAGTACAGGGGAGTAAGGTCAGATTTGATTCCTTCGCCGATGGGTATTATGCATCAGTAAAATTATGTTTTGCTGGGATGGACACACGCACACACCCAAAAAAAGAAAAAAAGAAAAAAAAAGGGACATTTTGTATAATGAGATTTATGAGATTTAAGGGGTAATATAAAAATAACCGAGGGGCGGGCAAAAATAACTAAGCATTTCGATTTGGGATGACACGGGAATATAACAAATAAATGGTAAAACACAATTCATGACTAAACATATCGACAATTAAATATTCATGCATCTGATTTTAATTTGATTTGACATTGAATATTGTTATGGGTATGTGTACAATTTCTTTGAACCCTTGCAACTGACATTTGATTTCTTCGTCACAATTTCATGAATACAAATTTTGGTCGATCAAATAATTTTTCGAGAGTTATCTATCCAAAACAAAAAAACAAAAAAAAAAAAAATCTTTTTAAGGGTATGGGCATATTTAGCACTAGCATTTTGCTTGGCAACGCAAGCGTAGGAACTAAGGGGTTGGTGCATCACCTCGGTTGCTAACGGCTGACTCTCCGCAGAAGGTCAACACTATATGTAGCCTGTAGACAATAAAAAAGTAAAGCAATATTAAGGTACGGGCGTGTGGACTGTTTAAATGCTTCTGTCCAATTAGTCGCGGCTTTAAAGAAACTTATCCCCACTTCTACTGGCCATCTGGTTTCTAGATCATTTGGTGATAATAGCTAATAAATATACGTATAGTTTAAAAACTATCTTAAAAGAACTGGCAGACGTTGACTCAAATAACAAGGAGAAGCTATGATGTCTCTTAAATTTGGTTAGGCTAACCTGGGGTGGGCATTGTGGAGCTATTACCCGAATGCCCATAAACCCTGGACCAAAGGAATCCTTACCGTGCAGTCTCATGGTCTCGCTTTAAAGGGAGCTCTTATGCCCCACTGCTGCATGGGAGGTTGAAAGTGGCATCGACCAGAAAGAAAATGAACTTTATTATATTTGCTGCCTCCTTTTTTCTTTTTTTCTTTTGAACGAAATATTCGTTAAGCCATGTTTTTCACGTTTACTGGTTAATTGTTATTTCTGAGAAACTTGCAGATGACAGTCCAAGCTATCTTTTGAATAAGCCTTAAAAATCATTCGTCCTCGCCCGTATGATTGATTTGTATGTGATTTTCAATCGAAGTCACGAGCAAGCGTCTCAGAAAATCAGAATCCCCAAATTTGTTTAGGTTCCTCCATTTTGCGGGCAAAACTGACACTGTGTGCGATCCTATAGCTGAAATTGCCAACTTGGTCGCAACACAAAAGAACAAGATTGAACTGTCGTGATCCGTGTACTTAATTAGCCACCCAACCACAATCATTTTATTTAATCTCCCTTTCGGTTCATTAAATATAATTTCACGGCATCACAATCACTAATTCTCTGGAAAGTTTTAAGAGAATATATATATATTGTTTATTTATTTATTTATATTATTATTATTATTATTATTATTATATTTTAATTTATTTTTTTGTTTAAATTGTTTCGGGCACTGGACCATCGAACTACCGGCCAACAGCATGTATTGTAATGCGGTAAGATAATTGCCAATTGTAAGGTGAAAACCACTTCCTAACCATAAGATTAGAAGTTGATAAAACAGAGACATACCCATAATTAAACTAAACTAACATGAACATAACGTCTCTCCAAAGATTCACCAAAACCCAAAAACAGCCCCACCTGCTGTGACTCTCCACTCTCAAAATCTCACCTCACACCCGCTCGTCTCTCCCTGGCTCTCTCTCTCTCTCTCTCTCAAAACCCCAGAAAAACCAGAGAGAATTAGAGCAGTGGAAATTAAGGATAATAGACCAGTAACCCGTTCTGGGTTTTCCATCTGTTATTCAAAGTCTTGACCTTTACCCAGTTCTAATTGCAGGGTTTAGCCATGAATCCCAGTTTTCTGCCAAACTAAAATCCAAAATTTCAAAGAGGCAATGTGAGACACAGAGGGACACCAGATTCCTCACTTGCACCCCCACATAATGGTCATGGTGGCTGCTGCCGTGCCTCAAGCAGCAGCAGCAGCTGCTACTTCCACTACTACTGACAGGACTTCTAGTTCAACCACGCGGCCCCCACTTCTACCATCAGAGAGAGATCAACAAAACAATGGTGGTGGTGGTGGCCACATTTCAATCAAAAAGCCCAGAGGAAAACAAATCCCTTCTAGGTACCTCTCTCCAACTCCCTCCTCCTCTACCACTACCACTGCAACTACTACTACTACTACTACTACTACTACCAGTTCTTCGGCTTCATCTTCTTCATTTCTTTCAAAGAGATTCCCTTCTCCTCTGCTGTCTCGTCCCACAAATTCCAGCCCACATCGTTCCAAAGCAGCAAACTTTACATCTTTTTCAGCTCCCAAGAGATCCCAATCTGTGGATAGAAGGCGCTCTGCCACTCCACGGCCAACCACGGCAAACCCAGATAGTAAACAAGGCATCGCTACCGAAATGTCGGCTGCAACCAAGATGTTGATCACTTCTACAAGGAGTTTATCTGTGTCTTTCCAAGGTGAAGCCTTTTCCCTTCCAATTAGCAAGGCCAAGGCTGTGACACCGCAAAATGCTGGTAGAAAGGTCACTCCAGAGAGGAGGAAAGCGAATTCTGGGAGAGATCAGGTGGAGAATTCGAGGACGATGGACCAGCACAGGTGGCCCGGGAGGAGTAGAGATGGGAATTCGAGTTTTGGGGAGAGAAATACATTATTGTCCAGGAGTTTGGATTATAGTGGCCGTGTTGATAACAGGATAATGGGATCTGGGCTGATGGGGGTTGTATCGTTGGAGCAATCTATGATGAGTGAGGAGGGTAGGAGGTTGAGCTTGGATTTGGCTGGTGTTAGGCAAAACCCAGATGCCAGTTCAGTGAATGAGTCTTCTGCTACCGGTGATCTCACCGCATCTGACACTGATAGTGTTTCCTCCGGTGGCACTTCAGGAGTGCAAGAATTTGGCAATGGCGTGATTTCTAAAGGAAGCAGTGCGGCTCGTGGCATTGCTGTTTCTGCGAGGTTTTGGCAAGAAACCAATAGCAGGCTGAGGCGATTGCAGGATCCAGGCTCACCATTATCTACTTGTCCTGCTTCCAGAATGGGTTTTTCCTCAAAGGCGACTTCTTCAAAGAGATACAGTAGTGATGGTCCATTGGCATCTCCAAGAACAATTGCTTCTTCGCCTATTAGGGCAGCAACTAGGCCTGTATCACCTAATAAGCTTTGGACTTCTTCAGCTTCCTCTCCATCAAGAAGAATTTCTAGTCCTTCTAGGGTGAGACCAATCAGTTGTGATTATGGTAGCTCGCCCTCAATTCTTAGTTTTTCTGTTGATTTGAGGAGAGGAAAAATGAGGGAGGACCGCATTGTTGATGCACATATGTTGAGGCTTCTTTATAACCGTTACTTGCAATGGCGGTTTGTAAATGCAAGGGCAGATGCTATGTTCACGGTGCAGAAACTGAAGGCTGAGGTATGGTAATCTATGTATTGTCTATGTAGACATGATTGCTTTCTTTTTATTGATTTTAGTTTCTTCTGTACTAACTCAGTTAAGTTGACTTGGATTTTGTTCTTCATACATAATGCATACCTCATTTGGCAATGTAGACAAGATAATACTATGTTTCTAGCTAAATAACAAAGTTTACGTCATCAGAAGTATCGCATGATGAGATGATAGGGTTTTCGACAAAATGAAGAGGACATTTAGAGTTTTATGATTTCTGAAACTTTCGAAGGAAACATGGGACCTCATCCTTGTGATTAGTTTGATGGTCTAGATGTTCCAGTGCTTTGTGTATGAATGAAAATTCCTCAAATGCTGTTATATCAACTATCCCCAATTGCTCTGTTCATGAGCAAAAGCTAGGTAAAGTTGCTGGTGTTAGGCATGCTGTGATTGCTTTAAAGAAATGTCTAGAATTGGATTTTCAATGCATATAACGCCCCACATCTGATGTACAAGTGTGAATGCAGATTATGTGTTGACCAAGACATTTCATTTATGAGTACTGTCATAGCAATGGTTTGGGATGACACTAGGTTCTTCATTTGAGTCCACAAGAGACCAGAGCACAATACTTAAGAGGACAAAATGTATAGTTACAGATTGAAAGTTTTACTTGTCTAAAGGTGTTTCTGTTAATTCCTTAACAGGTGTGTCCAGTTTTCATTATTTTTGCTGAGAAGTTGTGTTTGTCAGATGCCCATTTGATGTTGTCTTTCATTATTGTGGCCGACATTTTAGAATGTTTAGGGGATCTTGTTGTTGGCGGGCAAGGTAAGGGGAGGGTTGCCTTCAATGTTCTGTTGGATATAGATTTTAAGTTCGTCAATCACTGTTATTAACCTAAAGCTGTTCCATGGACAAAGTGCTGCATATTATTCTATGCAAACTAACAAAATTGTTCCAGTAACTTCTATTTTTACCTTTGATTAGATATATTTCTAAGATTAGGGAATTGGAAAGGAACTGCACTGGGTGCTTATTGTTCACCCCAGATAAACTATTACGCATCTAATGCCTTTATAGGAATCTGTGCAGCAATTGACTTGTTAATAATGCTTCTGGTTTTGAATTTGTTGATGCTTCATGCTTGTGTTAGCAATTCAAGAACATGTTGCTGCTGCTGAAAGAAAATGCTGTATTTATTTTATTGCTTTTTTGGGGTACAGAATGAAAATGTTGTGGTTACTTGTGTTATCTTCTCTGTCCTCGAAGTACATTGAGTACAATGTAGCAAACAACTATCACATCACCTGACAGTCTTAGTTTCATTCTTTGTGCCAGAAAATTTTATGGAATGCATGGGTGACAATCTCAGAATTGCGGCATTCTGTCATTCTTAAAAGAATCAAGTTGCTATTGCTAAGACAAAAGTTGAAGCTAACTTCTATACTCAAGGGACAAGTAAGATTCACATATTCATTCAAGTGTTATTAAAGTAATTGGATGTTCTAGTTGGCAATAAGCAGCCTATAATTATCATTTTATTAACTTGACATATTGGTATGTCAATGTAGATATTGAAATTTGTGCATGAAGATATCTTGTTCATAGCTAAGGTTCAATCTTCCTGTGGATGCAGATTACGTATTTAGAAGAATGGTGTCTTCTAGATAGAGACCACTCTAGCTCTTTGGAAGGAGCAACTGAAGCTCTGAAGGCCAGTACACTCCGTCTTCCAGTCGTAGGAAATGCTGTAGTAAGTGCACTCTTTTGTCTCTGAAGCTAAGCTAAGCATGTGATGAACATTCAGCTTGAGAAAATTAAATTTTCATTTTACATTACAGGCTGACATACAAAATCTGAAAGATACTGTTGGTTCAGCAGTTAACATGATGCAAGCAATGGCATCATCAATATGCTTGCTGTCCTCAAAGGTAATTTGTCACTTTACCAATAATTATACTGAATGATATGAACTCAAATGTAAAAAAGAGAGAAGAAAAGGAGGAAAAACCCACTAACTTTTCAGGTTCTTCTCATCATTCTTACAAAAATCAGGAGATCCTGAAGAAAATTAAAATAAACTGTTAAAGAAAATTAATCAGAGTAATTATTATTATTATTATTTAATTCTCAAGAAAAAATAGAGTTCCTAATTTTATTGCAAAGAGATCCTACCCCTTTTTAGCTTTGAAAGAAGAGGAAAAGAGAGAGGAAAAAAAAAAAAGCCAATTGGCATCCCACACTTCCACTCATGAATCAAGTAACAATGAGTGTACTACCTTTCCATGCTCATGCACTGTCTAGTTCCGAAAGTTGTGAATGATAGAGTTGATATTGACAAGTAAGTCCTAGTCCAGTTCTTCGCTTATTAGTTGTTCAAAGTAATTTGATTCGAATTCCATTAAATCCTGATACAGTGTAGGCAAATGAGAAAAAAGAAAAAAAAGGTGTCATTGAAAGTGAATCCTGTTTTTAAAGATCAGTGTTCAAATCATTTGCTGTTTGCTTATTGTTGTACCTTGATGGAGAATGCTTAGATATATACTAAATTTTGGGAACTACTAGGTGGAAGAAACAAATTCCTTGGTAGCCGAACTTGTGAATGTGACTGCAAAGGAAAGAATTTTACTTCGACAATGTAAAGATTTCTTGTCCACATTAACAGCCATGCAGGCAAGTGCACCTGTTTCCTTGTGCCTGCCAAATTATATAATTTTCCTATCCTCCTATACTTATTATATATTTGCAATTGTTGCCTAAAACAGGTTAAGGACTGTAGCTTGAGAACACATCTAATACAACTGAACTGTTTACCGACTACTGGCAGCCTGACAGCACATGTGTAGAACTGATATCAATTGACCGCTCACCCCTAAATGTTAACATTACACTCGACCTCTTCTTGTTTCCACCGGGTGGACATGCACTGAAGGTAATAAAAATGGATTAATAGTTAAGTCTGGGATTTACCTTTGGCATTTGCCAAAGTAGTTATGGTCTCATCTTTCGTGTATAGCAGGGTGGCTTTCCTTATCAATCAGCTGTTTAAAAAAAGAAAAGTACTGTGTGTTGTGCACGCAAAAAAAGGAAAGCAATGTATTGTGTGTATATATGTAACGGTTACAGTTCAGCTGTGTAGTTCTTTGCCTGCTTAGTTCCCCACATACACCCTGAATATGATCTTGTAATATGCTTGATTGTTTCTGGTAATCCCAGTGCCCACTGCCTCCGAGTTTTTAGCAAGCCAAACTGTTTTGCAAATGATGCTGGAATGGGCACGCCAGGATGGATTCCCGCTTTCTTGTCCGAACCTGAATGCTGCGGCAGCAGCCATCTGCCAAAATTTCTGCATTAGGTCTCTCTGTGTGAGATGGGACAACCATGAATGCGTGTAGGTGTCGAGCAGGGACATGAATTATATGCTGCACTCTTTGCATATAATTGTTGAGGAAAACTTGGGAGCGTAGAATACTTGGGAGGTAGGCCGAAAGGTGCCCCCCGTGATTGCAAATGTTCAGGGGCATGCATAGGCCCTGCAAGTAAATTTATAATACGAACCAAGGAGGGAATGAAAGACACAGACGATAAGTACTGTGCTGATGGCGAGTCGCCAACTTTAGAGTCTAGGCCAGGAAACCGAGATGCCGCTGGAGACCAACGAGTCGGGTGGCCCAGATCTCCAGCAAGCTTCTCCCTTCCTCCCCCCATTGTCTGCCAAGCGACACCTCAACGCCAATTGTCACGGGGTCATTACTCTCTCCTCAAAAGGCAGTCTTTTTGGGGTGTGCAGCACCTACGCTTATATGTCCTAAGATTCCCTTTTTCTTATTCGATGTGGGAGACGGGTCTCATATACCCGTCCGTCACACTCTCTCCCACCGAATTCATCGAATTTCTCGTCGAGAATTGGGATCTCCTCTTGCCTGCTTCCTCGTCGAAAATTGAGACTTCCTTTTGCCTTCGAGAATTGGGATCTTCTCTTGCCTGCTTCCTCGTCGAGAATTGAGACCTCCTCTTGCCTACTTCTTCTACATGAAGCGCTTAGGAGGAGACATCGGCATAAGGGTCGGGGTTGGCTTTGATACCACTTGTCACGGGGTCATTACTCTCTCTCCAAAAGGCAACCTTTTAGGGGTGTGCAGCACCCACGCTTATATACCCTAAGATCCCCTTCTTTTTATCCGATATAGGAGACGGGTCTCATACACCTGTCCGTCACACAATGCCCCCCAAAAAACAAACCATTGTGCATTTATCCCTCCTCTGCCGCCTTGTCATTTATCTTTACTTGATTCCCAAAAATTGACTAATCTGGGAATTTGGATCGTCGGTTGCCTTCAATATGTCGGAAGTTGTGACCTCTGATAATCTCTTGAGGGGCAAAAATTAAGAGTCGATCACTTCCGTCTAACTATTTTTCGAATCACATCCCACGATTGAAAAAGATCCTTCCGTCTGTTTTATTTTTTTATTTTTTTTTTCTATATTTTTATTGTGTCGGTCAACCGTTAACCCGTGTCATGTGACGGATGAGGCATGAGGATTTGTACGGGAGTCCGGGATGTCCGGAAGAGAAAAATGGTTCGAGCTCGGTAAGCGACACAGTTCTGTGCCTCAGGCTCGGAACGCCTTCCTAAAGACTGAAAATCATTGCCGAGTCACTGACCATGTGATGAGAAAATCAATCTTTTTTGGCATTTTTAATTACTGCAGTAATCACAATCACAGATTGCCCTCCTATTATAACAACCCTTCTTTTGAACCGTCCAACTGCACTTTGCTCAGATAGAGACACTCTTAAGTAGGTACCCCACATTAGACACAAAAAAAAAAAAACAAAACTACTCATTTCTACTAAGAGACTGAGCGCCTCCAATTTCTGGAGGGTGTAGATTTAACGTCTTCTGGGTTTGCAGAACCAAGACTCCCAGATGAATCTGAGCCACTCTTCTCACCCTTTTCGACTTTTGTTGACCAGAGCTTTGTAAAGACATTCTTTGACTTAAACAACCACTTGTTACTCACAGCCATATCTACACTGTTCCTACCATGATCTCCATTATTTCTCTCTCCATTACCCATCTTCAAGGAAGCTATCTCCCTCTTTAGGGCCTTGAGCTCCTCGGCAGTGGCCACAGCATCCCAATCTTCCTCCAGGTTAGGAGTGACTGACGTTGAGCTCCTGAGAGACACATTATTTAGATCCCTGATGCCTTTGGGAAGATCCGGAGTGCTGCTGCCCGACGAGGCAGCCGCCCTGACCTGCTCGAAAAAGAGCACCTGCACAACTACCCGCAATGGGAGTCTCTCATTCTGCACTGCATGCATGCATGCATCAACTGATAACTTCCTGCAGTCCATCAACTTGCAAATGTTTTTCCTCTCACTCTTGCAAATGCTTGGGTGCTCCTGCATGAAAAAACAGGGGGAATGGGGAATCTAGATGTCAGCAATTATTAAGCAACCGGACAGTACACGCCCAGATGGTGACACTTACCACAAGAGTTACAATTCTGCTCAACCATTTAATCAAAAGAGAATATAAACATGAAATACATTTTGCATTGTTCAAATTTTCTGCTTTGAAATTACAAAATATTATTCCAAGTTTTGGCGGATTCTTACCTTGAGATACATGTCAATAGCTCGGTAAAGTGCATCATGAGCAGGCCGGGAAATCCCCGAAACCATCTCAGTCAGCTCAATAAACTTTGATGATGGTAGGTTGCAATCCTTAGCAATTTCAGCAAGGTACCCATCTATAAGTTTTGCCACCATTAGTTTTGCAGCATCTGACAGAATCCCAGGTCTTCTTGTCTCCTGAATCTCTTTGCCCTCTTCTGTTGATTTAACTTCAGCATTCTGATCTCGCAGCAGGAATTCTTCCACTATCTTCTTTACAACATCTACATCATACATCATGTTATCACCTTCCTCTGCTTGTATCAAAAGATCGTACACAGAAGCCTCTTCCAGTTGCTGGCCTATTCTTCTAATTAGCCATTCCTTTGCCACATCCCCTGATTCCACATATATGGCTGCTTTTAATAACTTGAGCAAAAAACTGCAAGAGACACTACCTCTGTCAGCAGGCAACAGCCAAACAATTGTATCAACTATTGATCGATACTTTCCAGCTTCTGCAGATTGGATCATGCTATTGCTCAAGCCTGGTAACCTTCTATAAGCATAAGCTTTCAAAGCCTCTCCAATCACCTCGTTGGAAACCAGATCTTTGCTTCTAATTGTCATAATCACACGCTTGTACAAATCAATCTCAAGTTCACACAGATCCTCAACCCACCAGTCCTTTGGCACTGATCGATTTCTTACTCCACTCAAGTTTGTATCATTCCCATTGTCCTCTGGGAGTTTTTGGCGGTTGTATGTATATGACCAGTCGACTTTTGAAACATCAACACAGGCCTTGGTAGCTACGGCATCAACGCAATTGCTCGTTAACTTCAGTTCCTCTGATAATGGCAACAACAATTTTGTGGTCTGCAGAACAATGATTGAATCCTTCCAACTGCGGAAAATGATAGAGCTAAGGAAGACATCAATTTTGAAAATGAGATTCCCCTTTTCAAAAGTCTCATGCATCCCAAGGTACTCAGCAGCGCATCGAGCTGCAACAACATTGTAAGCGTTAAGGGTCACAGTTATACCATAACAAAATTTGGCACATGTCTCAAAGGCAGCAGGTCCACCAGGAATCTCAGAAACATCAACTTCATCACTGTTATCTCCATTACAAGTAGCAACTAACTTCTGCAAGCGAATACTCTTTGAGAGAAGAGGAAACTGCACCACATAATTCCAATGTATTAGTCTGATAGAAGTTTTACCAACATATTCTGCTGATGATTGGCAATGGATATGCCAGACTCTTGATCATTGAAGTTCCATGTCAGCACCCAGATCAATTTGGAGAAAAACAAATTGATAAACTCTGTTCATTGATGCACTTGAAGGGAAAACAGTACCTTCTATTTTTAGGTTATTTATTAAGTATGTCAAATTGTACACTTGAGGAAAAGCTGGTGTTAGATTAGCATTTGGTTCCATGTTCCTTCAGACCAAACAAATCTTTGGCCAGGATATTTTTGTTGTTGGTATTGTTGCTGCTGCTGCTCTGTGACATTCCATTGACTAATGGTATCAATCAGCTTAGCTAGCAAAGTCACATTGCCTAGCAAGTAAGGTCATTTAGCATCCTTCAAACACTTCAGAACAAAATCACACTATCACTATGTTGGGAGGATTTGAAGAAGGGGGAGGGCTAACTCTAATAAGCAGTCCACAGCACAATAAGCCCACATTGCAGGCCAAGAGATAGCCAAAAGTATCATCCAATCCACATATATAGAACATACAGGTGTTAGCTCCTATCACCCATAAAACACACAGGTGTCAAGTATTTACAACACACAAAGGTTTATGGTGCTAAAGATAAAACCATCTGGTCAAATTATGTTAAAATGTTTACTTTATTAAACTGAAAGATAATTGTACCTTGTGCATATAGAACTTCACATCCCCAACATTAACAGTTATATCAGGAGCCAGCTCGCTAGCCATATACCTGCACATGAAATATGGTCTTCCCAATAAGAGTCATGAAATACAGATGTGCAAGTACACAACCAATGTGTTCAAATGGATGTAGAGATTCCAAGTAGTTTCTTTTGAACCTACTCAACTTCGGAAGCTGACAAGACCTTACAAAGAATGCAAAAAATTTAAAATACTCTTACGGCTTTAAAAAACTAGACAATAAAGGAAACTATAGGATTCATCTTTTTGTCTGTTACACCTATCGAAACCAGTCAAACTTCTAGCTTCTATCGAGTTGCAGACCAGGCATTCACATGTAGAGATACTGTTAATAATAGAAATCAATTGACAATAGTAGTACATAATAATAAGAAAATCACTGGTAAGATCCCGAATGTTGATTTCCAATTGAAAACAATGGTGCTCTACAAATAAGAGGTCTGTTACCTCATCACAATCACAAACTATATCCCGCAGAAAAACATTAAGAGTGGGAAAGTGACCACAAGGAAGGGAGAGCAGAGAAACAAGGGAGGAGAGAACAAATCATCAATAACAGGATAGTTTTAAAAGAAACAACAATGAACCAGACATAAAATTGATCATAAAAGATTCCAAAGAAATATTTAATAAGAACATAGATCATGCAATGGATATAAGGCTTCAAATAGTCTCACCTGACATTGTTCCCATCTGTCTGAAATGAATCTGGCTTTGATCCAAGCTTCATGAACTTCATATTGGGAAAGCAAAATGATCCAACTTTTCTTGTGACCCCTCAAAACAAGCTTTCCCCACCACTCACCTGAAAACTCCTAAATCCAATACTTTATGAATTACACTCACTACCACACATTCCCAAAGAAACAAACACATAACCTCGACTAGAGGGAGAAATTTCCTTGAATTGGAAAGGAATACCCCAGGTGTGGGGACCCAATTCCTGAAATGCGATAGACTCTTTGGCCTTCAATAAAGTCGGTGACGATTCAAAAAGAGCTTCAAAGATATATACTTCTAAGCTATGACCGAATCTTGACAGCAATCGAGGCAAGTAGTGCGACTAAGAGAGAGAGAGAGAGAGAGAGAGAGAGAGAGAGAGGATATATGAGTGTGTGCTTTCTAAATAGAAAATTGAGAAGATGGGATTGAGTAATTTTTCTTCTTTTTAACAAAAGGGTCTCTTAGAGAACAAGAAAGCCAAAGAAATGGCTGTTGCCTAAATCGGCAGCAAAGCCCACGGAGTCCGGGTGCAATGAACTAGCCCAGGGGACATCGCCAACAGGCTCTCTACACTAAACAATTCACTGATCGTAGACACCCAGAAACATAAATCTGATTCCACCTCACTCCTTCACTATTTCTTTATCCTTTTCCCTCTGTGAGTACTCTGTTACTTGTGTTTTTCCCCCTTTCTTTATTGAAAAAGGCATCATCAATGAGAAGCCTTGAGCATGACTAACAATACTTCAAGTTCCAAACTTGATTTATATAAACAAGTTGTGTATATGTGTATTTTTTTTACCGTTGAAGTTTGAAAACCTGCAACAGCAAACAGCGTCTTGGTATCAGTTGAAGAAACCACCGAAAACGGAGACAACAAGCATCTACCTTTAATTTCTTTTAAAGCCAGGGCATGGGAATAAATGTGAAAACCATAAAGTGAAGGATGTTATGGTAATGAACAATCGAACATCAACTACCAACCAAAAAAATCACAACAAAACTGAAAATGAACTCTCAGTAATCTACCGGTATATACAACAAAAATAAATTAAGCAATCGTTACCAAAGATTTAAGTGAAGCCTTGTGTGAAACCCTCAAGACCCATTTGGAAACCCAAGGACAAGCCCCCAAAAGCCACTCTCCGTGTAAAACCCAACAAAACCCAAGACTACCATAGCATCCAAACCAACGCAGAAATGAGCAATGCTACCTAATTCCTCGAAGGAACGTTGAAAACCTTAAAAACCCATTTCAAGAATATGTAAAACCAGCAAAAGGCCACGCCTTGAAGTCATCAGAAGCTCAAGAAAGCGTTAAACCCTTTCAGAGAACAAGACAAACGATCTCAATAGAAGAAAGCAAAGAGACTCACCCAGAAGTTTCCTAGTAACACTGACAAGTGACAAGAAGCTACACGAGTCTGGGGTGCCAAACCCATTAACCAGGACAAAAAATGTTTAAAAAAATGGACCGCCCAAAAGTGTCCACAAGGAAATGAGCTGTTTCTTAGTTTAAAGAATCCCAGAATTATAAATAAAAAAAAAAAAAAAAAGAAAAGTTCAAAACTTTTTTTTATTACTAGAAAGAAAGGTAAGCTGCTGCTACTCAAGAGATGTTTTATCAGACTTGCTTGTAGCCTTTGTACCTGCACTACCTTGTATAGTTATCTTCTGGCACAAAATAAAAGCCGTTTCGGAGTTTCTTTCCTTTTGCTTTAATCTCTGGGAGGGGGAGCTGGAGAAATTCATTGAATTTTTAGAGGGCATTAAAAGGCACTCAGGACTCCATGAGTAAATGACCACCTTAGCTATGCACGCCAAGACTGACACACAGCTTTCTTGTTGCCACTACCTTTTAATAAATGAAGTGACCCCCTTTTGCTTGCTTCCTAGTTAACGCATTATTGCAGCATCACTCTTCCCGATTCTCTGCTGCTCAAACAATAACCCAAAATTCCACGAACTGTAAATCAGGAACAATGAAAGGCAATGCGGAAGTCTGACAACATGCACTCATACACTTTTTTTTTTTTTTGGTGCAAATCAAGAAATTGGTTAGAGCTACAGCTGTAAGTATAGAATATGAAGTATATTTCCCTTTTTTATTAAGAGTAGATTTGTTGTTCTTATCATTAATTATAATTATTGATACAAAATTTAAAATACACAATAAAAATATATATAGTGAATTTATGTACTTAATTTCATCTTATTTTTCATAAATTTCGCATATTTCTTTAAAATTTAAACCCAAATTTCTAAAATAGATGTTTAAATATTTAAAGTGCAAATTAGATTGTTAATGCAAGTCTCGCAAAACAAAACATCTTTTAATCTAAATGATAAATAAGCTTAGAGCATGAAGTATCCCCCACGTGGAACTGGTCTTGCAAAGTATTGATTATTTGTGATCTTTTAAGCCTTGGAAGCTATAAATAAGTCGAGCTGGGACAAATAAAAGCGAAGCTATGGCAGATTGGCCTCAACCAATCTTGACTGGTTCTAGGTACTGCCATTGTCCCATGATGCCCAGACTCGATCCAACCTGAAAATCACCAGAAGCAGCGGCATATTGTCCCATTTAAAATTGTCAAGAAGTCAAGGGCATTTTCATATTCCATTTGAACACATTCCTACCCAAGAATCAGATTTCTTTGCATTTCCTTGGACACCTCATACTCTAGTTACATACCTTTCATAATTGAAACTCACTTATTCTCTCCTTTTCCTAAAGGATTTTAGGTGGGTGTGGCGGGTAGGTATCTAAAGTCTCTCATGCACACATGGTGCTGACTGTTCAACATTAATAACTGCTAGATACTGCGTAGTCAATGAAGACTTGAATCCTTGGGAAACACTCGATTCCTTTTACTTCATGTCCATCATACAAAGATCAAGAAGGGTTTTAGCCAGTTTGGTCTAAAAGTCACTGTATGGTATGAATCGACCTTTAGGTGCGATTAGTCAACTAAGTTGTACACCCATAATTTAATGATCTTAAAAGAATAAGGTCTCATGTTTGTAGTTGTGGAAAATTAGTCCCCTGTGCCAACTTTGACCCACCTACCCACATGTTGTGAGTTGTTTGATATGCTCAGTCACATTAATTTGGTGCTAGTTCTACCTTTAATCTCTTTTTAGGTCATTAGCTCTACAGGCTTGAAAGGATATCACTCATTTTTAGGAGAATTATTTCAACATCCTATTGATAGCTTAGTGTCCCTAACTATGCTAAAGGAAAGCAAATAATAGGGGACAATATGTGACAACACCAAACTAGAAGGATCCCATATAAGCCTCAATTGTAAGATATTTGTGTTTAAAGATTGCCCTTAATTAGCTAGCAGCCAGCATACTTTTCTGCCTCTTGGCCTAGTTTAAATGACAACCACACTTACAACTCATATTGTGTACTAACAAGAGATAAAACAAATAATCGATTACTTTCGATTGTCTCTAAATCCACGCACATGGCAGCCAATGACATGTTGTCTAATTAACAAGATTTCTTCAAAGCGTATTGCATATGACTGATCAAATAAAGAAAACTCTAATCATTATGGCCATCACTCTTGATTTTCAAGCACATAATCGAGGTCTGGATCATGCAGTAATATTCGCTTGCATGTGTCAATTAGTTAGGTGGCTGTCGATGCTATGATGCATCTTATGGACAGTGAGATTAATCGAAAATGGGGTCACCACTGGCAAGCTTGCTGGTTGCATCTCGACCACGTCTATTGGATCAAGATTTGCACAATTAATACATGGAAAGTAATTAAAAAAAAAAAAAAGCACACAGAAAACTGACACATCGGATACTTAAAAAAACAAAAAAAGTTTGGAGACGTGTTCTCATCAAATAAAAAATATATATTTTAGTACTTGCCTTGGAATTAATCACCAATTATAGGTCTAATAGTATCGGTAATTAGCAAGTATCCAGTGATCAACTGGTCAACCCACGTTGATTGAGATTAATAGTGTAATTGTGTTGATTGTACGTACGATAACATATGCTGTCATCATTAGTAGTTTGCATGAAAACCAATTGACAACTACAAACCAATCTTCACGATGATTAGCTTTAATTGAAAACCCTTTAACATGCATTGCGACAAATCATGATCACTAGTCATGGCTTCGCTTTTAGGACCATTCAAAATGCTTAAGGCCGACCTAACGGCTTTTCGCCATGTGTAAAGATATTATCCGACGACGTGTTGCTTCGTCATTGCATGTTGATTGTATGATTCAAACCTACCACTTTTGTGCTACGTCGACCTATGAAACTCATGCCGTTGGCAGTGAATTAGCAACCCTTTTTGCCAAAAGAGACCGGAGAAGTCGCCTCTTCTTTTGGGCTTTCGTCAATGTGGGTAGACCCATAAAGTATGAGCATACGCACGTTGAGTTGGGCTTCAAAATCTATGGACCTAAGTGCTAGAGAAAGCTTGGTTCAGATTGCTCGCAATCCACATGCAATGCATGGTTCTTAAAGCGATCCCGTCAATGCTGTTACTCAGTTAGCCCATAAAATACGGCTCGTGCAGCCCAATAAAAAGCCCGATTTCAGTCAACAAAATAATAATAATAATAAATAAATAACGCCTGGACAAGCGATGAACACGAATAATCAATTAAGTTATCTAAAAGATATGCACGCCAACAATATTTTTCAGACAAAGCTATGAATGAATTTGAATTTAACAGACTCGAAAATCGTTGAATCAGCAAAGTTAAGCACTTTTAGAAACATAATCACAATTTCCGAATGAAAAAAAGTGCTATTTAGTCCTGCTATTGTATTGGTGTCTCTACATTTGGAAGTATGACATCCTTAGGGCATTTTTAATATTTTGGCCTGACTAGAAAATGATTAAAGCGTACATCATATATATATATATATATAAACATTCTCCGTCCGTCGGGAGCATCAACAAACGAACACAACCCCCCCGGCCCCGTGGGGGGGGGGGGGGGGGGAGGGCAGGACCCAGTCCAGTGGACAATTGTCTAGGATCCAAGCAGAGCCTTGACTATGATAATCTTGGTTTGGTAAGATGAAAGAGGGAGTTGCCTAAAGTTACACTATTATCACCCATAATCCATGACCAACCTAATATTTAAATATAAAAATATATAACTTTTGAAACAACTTAATATTTAAATAATGCAACTTGCAATTGAAGCTGATCAAATGGTGCAACAACTAGTCATAAAACCAGCAAGCATCCAAACGAAAGAACCAAACAATCGAATGACCATATTACAATTGGTGCCTTTCTGTCTCAGTATTATTTATCTGTGGCCTACCCAAATGGAACGCAGTCGGGCCAGTCGCTAGCAAGAAATATCTTATTGCTTGTTTAGACCACGAGATAATCACAACTAAAGAAGTTGAAGTCATCAACAAGGTCAGGTTCATGAACCATATATTGCTTGGCCTTGAGATAAGTTATTTTAGAGTTCCGCAAAGTTTCCATTTGACCTGGCGTCACGTAAAATGGCGCTTTCTCTTGACGATGATCCCGGTGGCTAAAGAAGGATGTACGAGTAGTGTTTAGCAATCTGTTGAAGGTTCACGATCTGTCTGCATTTGCAAGTGAACAACAATTTGTACAAAGAGGCCAATTAAGATTTTTTTTTATTTAAAAAAAAAACAAAAAGAAAAAGAAGACTGCCAATGACTAGTTCTACAGATCCCATGTTCACTACAGCAAGAAACCGGCAGCCTCGAGAAGAATCAGTGATTTCGCCTAATTATAAGCCAATCATTTGTACATTCATTAATATATTTTTATAAAGTTGGCCGTTTAAAGGTACTGCCTAGCATCTAGGTGTGGAGTTTGTATTTTTGTTTTTTTTTTTTTTTTTTCGGTTTTCCATTTTCGTAGGCCGGGATGGATTGTGATAATTACAAGGACACATGGGCTCCAACTGTTCTTTTTCAAGTACCTAATTTCGACAATTCAAAACTTACTGGCATTCACATTTGCCTCTCACACGCAATGAACCCCAGCTTTTGCCTCTCTTTTATTCTTCCTAGTTCAATTACTTTCCAAAGCCTTAATCAACGCCTTATCCACTAAATTAAAGCACAAGTTAATGTTATACAAATAACACTAACCTGGGCAACTGTCCAACCGAAGGTGTTTGTACACCTCTGTTTTGGTGCCCAAAACGGCCGAGAAGAGACAAGTACGGCACGCATTGGGTTTGGACTCTTCCAAAACCACTATCTCTCAATGGCTCTGCCTCCGAGGGATATGTTTGTTCCTTACGTAAAAGCACAGGAATTATGGAGCAAAGTTGAAGAATTGAGTTGCCTTGAATGTTTCCCTTTGGTCCGTCTTTGGAAGGTATCTTACAAAGCAAGATTTTTTTTTTTTTTTTTTAAAAAGGACCTCCGTCCATAAAAATTTTATAAATCTATATATATATATATATATATATATATATATATATACACATACTATATAGTTCGCGAAGATCTATATTCACCGAAAATTGTAGAACCGCGTTGACAGACACCCGATCGGATAGTGAGCTGGAATTATACAGTAGGTGCCATAACAAAAAACATGCGCGGGTGTCCTTAGCCACGTAAAAGATGTAGAATCATCATGGCAACATGTGCGTTTAACAGCATGATCCACATGGCAAGTTTACTTGCCTTAACATGGGCTGGTTTTCGCTTTTGCAGAATGGGTTCACTTGATGAACTTGAAGTCGAGTTTAAGATAAGCGGTTGAGTCATATACATTAATTAAAAGTTCAAAATTTGTGACAATGAATATACAAAAATTTTATATTTGAGTCACTTCATAGCCTAGTAAGAACACATGGCCATATGTCTTTTTTTTTTTTTTTTAAGTTATTGGTAAAAAGGCGACCTCCCCTCCACTACCACAACCACCACTAAATATGGGCTGCCTAGTGCCTGCCCGCCTGCTGTGTTGTGCTGTGCCTGCGCTGTTCACGCGGCAAAGACTTTTGCTTCATTGGAAATTCAGGCCAAACGAGAGAGAATACTATTGAAAGACTTGACTTACATTGTATTGCAATCCATTGCCCATATGGATCTTGGGTTTTTATGCAATGTACCTGGAACGGCAATTGAGCTTCTTTTGTGTAATTTATTTTCAACAACTTTGTAACTAGGAGTCAGACCACTATTTAGTCTCCTAAGTCTTAATTATCAAGCTTTTTTTTTTTTTTTTTGAAGGGAGGGGGGTTTGGTGAGTGCGAACTCGGTTTAATCTGGCGCCTATGGCAGGGCAAAGGGAGCTCAAAAAATAATAAAACCGTCAAAATAGAACAGGCAGCCTAACGAAAAAAAAAAAAACAAAGCAATATTTGTTTACTTAATTGAAGAAAATAAAAGGAAAGCGCGTTTGGAAGGGCTTCAACATATAATTGATAATAATAATGGTCTGTAATTATCAAAATTAATAGTGAAACGAATGCATGAACAAATATTGAGGAAACCTGTCATGAAGGGGAAGATTTGATTTCATAATCACGAAATTAAAATAGGCGTGCATACAATTAAGAACAAATAAATGAATTAATCAAATGATGATTAATGACCAAATAGCATTACAAGACAGTTCAGAAAAAAACAAAAAAAAAAAAAAATTCCCTGTACAGAACTAATCCGTCAGAGCAACCTAAAAAAGGAAAAAAAAAAACTGGAAATTGGAAATTCAATATGCTTTCTATTAATTCTAAAGTAAATCTAATCTTGAACCGTAATCAAACACAATTTTGCAAGGAATCCCATGATCAGTTTCTTCTTGCTCAAGAAACAATCCTGGTTTCTTTCTTGGCAAAGGACTCTCCACTTCTTGGCCTTCTGCTTCCTTGCCGGACACGAATTCTGTTATGGCTGGCAGGTTCAGGTCAAAGTTAAACCCACCGCCTCGGCTTTGACTTTGACTATGGCTCACTACGCCGCTGCCTCCCCCTCCAGATGAAGTGATAGCGCTGTTGCTGCCGCTTTTGTTGTTGTTGTTGCCACCGCCTTCATAGTGGCAGCGCTTGTGGCCTCCCAAGGCCTGGCCAGTGGGGAAGCTCTTGTGGCAGGTGGAGCACTCGTGGGTCCTAACACTGATGGCGGAGGCGGAGGCGGAGGCGGTGTTGGGTGTGGTGGAGGAGGTTGACGGGTTCTCAGCGGTGGCGGCCGTTTCGAAGGAGGAAGCCGATTTCCTGTGGCTTGCTTTGTGTCCGCCGAGAGCCTGGTAAGAAGGAAAAGCCTTGTTGCAAACCGAGCACTTGTAAGAAAGAGTCAATTCTGCCGGTTGCGGCAGCGGCAGAGGCGGAGACGAGGTTTCTTTAGTGGTGGCGAGAGTGGACTTGGCGACCTCTCCACCGTCGCTGCCGCGAGCAAGCATGAGAAGGCAGAGAGCGAGGTACTCTTCCTCGGTATTAGAAGCATGAGGAGGGGATTCGCTGCGAGGTCGTTTGGACCGTTTCCTTTTGGTCCATGAATCTTCGTGGTGGAAAGAAGCGGCTGTGTTGGTGGGTGAATTCAGAGCCTCAAGAGCCATATTAACTAACCCAATTCTCAATTCTTGATTTCTCGATCTTCAAACTTGGATCTTTTACCCTTTTGAATTGGCTAAAAGAAAGGCTTTTCAAGAGAGAGGAAGACCTGGGTGTGTTGTGTTGTAGCCCTTGGAGAGAGAGGAGTGCCTTGAGTGTGGAGTAAAGAGAGAGATGGGAGGTTTATATATACGTATATGTACGGTGGATTGGAGGTTGAGTGGGAGACTTTGTTAGCCAAGAGTGGAGGCAGAGCTAATGATGGACTACGTAGAGAGAGAGAGAGAGAGAGAGAGAGAGGACTCGTTCCAAGTCAAACCAATGGTTGGCCCGCCTTTTTTAAACTCCCACAAAAAAAAGATGCAAAATTGCGAACAGATGCGTACGTGGTAAAATGGGTTTTGATTAATAGAATTAGGTGCCCAAGATTAGGGTGTCTTTTGGGCGTGCGGTGCACTCCTTACTCCTGGGTCAGCAAATTGAGGGCAGTCACTATTTATTGTTGTTACAACAATATGAACAAGGTGGGATGAATTTGCACAGAGATTGTCTTATTATTGTCTTGTGGTTCTCTTCTGGATTTCTGGATTGCGTCCCTGGCATGTATGGTGAGATCTTTGCATACATCTCACAAAGATTATTTGCCTTTTTCTTTCCATCTTGCTTGCAACTGAAATAATTCTTTTCCCTTTTTTCTTCTAAAGCATGTAGCGCCAAGGAATATTCGAACTTAATTAACACACTATTCCTTCTGATTAATCATCTAAGATTGTTTCTGCTTAAGCTATACGTTTGGATGAGCCTTGCAGTGAAGTAATCTTCTAGCTTTACTTCTGCTTGAAAACAGAAATTATAACTTAACCTTCAAAGAGGGAAAGTCTCTTTTTTTGTTTATATATTTTTGGAGATGAAAGAGGGAAAAAGTCGTTATTCCACTAATAAAATCAGGGGTCTACAATTAAATGGATTTAACAATTTGTTAATGTTAATCCTAACTTGATTGCTAATGAGTTCCGTGGCTTTGGCAGTTTCTTGTTGGTTGGCTACCCAGAAAGACAGCTAATCTTGGCAAGCGACTGGCTATTGATAGCCTCGTGTTCAAACAGAAATCTTAATTCCTATGATTATTATCTACCACCCATTGATTTCCAGGCCTTCCTCATTCACTTCAGATTACCTTCTAGCCCCTCTCGGTGGTAATAATCCAACAAAATATCCAGTTCATTATGACTATTAATTATTATTCAAGTATAAAATTGTGAATTATATATTTAAAATCACAATAAATGGTATTATATTTGGCTCCTTTTTTTTCCCCCCTTTTTTACTCTTAAAGATCATCATATTGATTTACTCATTTTGGTCTTAACAATATCATGCCCTGAACTTAACAAGAATGAAAAAAAAAAAAACATAAAAGTCAATAGATTTAATTTTAATTTTCTAGGCATTTTTGAATCACCAGATTAAGGCTACCCATCGTACCCACCATTGAATTATGGGTGTGGAGAAATCATCATCCGTTTAGTAAAAATACTCGAAATCTTTATAAACCTGGACAAGGGTATTTACGTCAAATAATATATTCAGTTAGCTTAAACACAGTCTCGTGATCAATTGGTGACAGGGAGAGTGAGCTAGTGGCTTCGCCGACCCGCAACTATCACGCCTTACGGCACGCAAAGCCAAGATTTTTTGACAGTGAACACGTGGCTCGTTGCTCGGCTGCTGTCACATGATAAGACACAACCGACAAGTCATTGATCGTAACCTTATCGAGCCGTCATTTGCAGGTATCTCTTCTGAAACCGCCGCGTGGAAGATGTGATGCGGCTCTTTGCCACGTACCACCAGCATCCATTTTGCACGTCCTGCGCTTGAAATGTCCAGCGGTTCTCGGTAACCCAAGTCCCAAAAAGTAATTGAAAATTAAAAAACAAGAAGAAACACATAAAAAAATCGAATTTTAAATAAAATCAGTGGTGCCTAATTTGCTAAAGTCGGTTTGAAAACATGCCTACCCATGAAGAAGTTACTTGAGTGATGTCATCGATGAGCTCCTCTTGCAGGTGGACTGAAATAATGGGAGAATTCTATTAAATTGAAATTCTTCGAAAGCTTTAGCCCCCCCCCACCCCAAAAAAAAAGAACGAAAGAAAAAAAATTCTTTCTAGATCGAAGGCTAATTTAGTCAAAAACGCGGTATCTTCTCCTTTCTCTTGTTTTCCAAGTTGCCCACTGGCTCGCCGTGCTTGCGTTGTTGCCACCTTTTGCCGGATCGCTACCGAGTAGTGAGAAAGTGAATCAGCACATTATATTATACTTTGAATTATGGCCCGCCGTTTAAGTCAATGCCTATAACAACTATTTTTAAGTTGAGACTCGTAATTTAATGATTTATTCTATACAAATGAATCTTTAACTTAATGAGATTGGAGGTGGCTCTAGTCTCAATCATGACCAATTGACCCCCCCCCCCCGGTGGCAAAAAAAAAAAAGGGTGTATTTTGAGGACTGAGGTGGTGCTCGGCTTTACGGGATCTTTGAGTGGAAAAAAAAAAAATGTACAAGGTCTCATTTCCTCGAGTGGCAGTCAAATTACCTCTTCCGTTTGTGCAATTCGGAACATAAAAGGAGCATTTTTATGTTAAATTACTTTTCTCCTCTGGCAATTTTTGTGTTGAAATATCCCTTGTACTCGTACCTGAATTTCGACTAATTTGAATCAGCATCCAGAGACTTTTAGTCGTGAAGGGGTGTATTTGCATCACGTGATCCTTTAGGGGGAATAAATAAATAAACTATATTGCGAAAAACGCCGGAACACCCAATACGCGTCGCTAGGCGACGGCTCCGGTAGTCGACAACTGCCTTCACCATGGGTCCATCATGGGCCGGAGGCTAGCCCAAAGGCTGGATAATGGGTTCTAAACAGACCCGGACACGAGCCCACAAGAACCGAAATTGGATCGTTCAATTCACTGTTAGGGGAGTATTACGCCCACTTGTTCATATTAGCTCTTTGATTGCCTCGTGTATTAAGTTGTGGAACAATCTTCCTTTTTTTTTTTTTTAAATCTTTACATAAAGTTCATTAGTTGGAACAAAAAAAATTCAGGAATACATAACAAAATGAACACGAAATTAGATATAAATTTATTATAATTATTAGTTATAATTAATTATTAGTTATGTACAAAAATATATAATAATTATAATTAAGAATTATAATAAATTCATATTTAATTTTACAATTCATTTTTCGTATATTTATAATAGAACTCTAGGTTTGAAATCCTCGTGTTTATGCTTGAGTTAATTTAGCTCAAGCCATACGTATCCCACAACAGCAGAACGGTGGGGATGTTAGTGGGCAAGGGGCGTCTATTATTGATTATATTTATAAATTAAATTTAGAGTTCATTTATTTAGTTTTTTAATTTTTTATATAAAAAATTATTATTCAAATAGTATTAATTTTAAGTAAAAATTTTTACTCAATTTTAATATTAATAAAGTTAAATCACCGAGCCATTTATAAAATGGAGCCGACGGCTGGGTTGGGTAGATCTACAGTTTCAGGATGGGCTGGGCCGAGCTACATTGAATCATGATGGATCATGGGCTGCCCATTGGCGATTGGACAATGGGTTATCTTGGAGGAACAGGAGCGAACATGTGGCAATGCTTTGCCCAGGCGGCCGAGTAAGAAATTGAGGATTTTAGGAACAAAAAGAAGAGAAAAAAACAAAAAAATGCAATCTTTTTGGTTTTTCTTGCGGTTCTTAGATTAAAGAAGAGCATGGCAACCGGTCTGATGTCGCCGGTGTCAGCCCCAGCAACGGCGGCGGAGCTAGCGGGTGCTCCCTCCATCGGGTTCCTCCCAAAATCTTCTTTTCTTTCAACTTCCGCTCCAAGTACCACCACCAATCTCTTATTCTCGGCTACCAATCCAAGAAAACAGCAGCAGAAGAAGAGACTATCAGTTCAGAAGCAGAGATGCTACTACAAGTCCCCTACTGCTTCTGGGAAGTCTCTGGACCACATACCCAAGCAGTTCCGTCAAGAAAACCTCAAGGACGGATGTCTGTCTCTCGCCCTTTCTCTGACTATAATGTTTTAGTTTTTTTGTTGTTTGCTTCGTTAATTTCTTGTTTATTAGTTTACTTTGTTTGCTTCATTAATTTTTGATCTTGGAAATTATATTAGGTTCTTGAAAATATATGCTCTGCGGGTCGCTCTCTCTCTCACCCCCCCCAAACCCCCAAAACCCAGGGTAGCCTATATATCTGTGTATTGAATGTGGATGTATCCATCTCTTATATGTCTTTTGATGGCAGTAGCGATTGATGGCCATGACTTTCGGCGCTTTTGTTTTCATTGGTAAACTTGTAGTGGGAGGTGTGCTAGATCCTTATATAATTGGGAAGACAAGATAACATGAAGTTTTGTGCTCGGCTAAATCATATGATTGGTTTACTCGAATCAAATTAGGAATAGGAGGTTGGGTTATAATCTCAGTGTTCTGGTTATGAAGAAAAGGAATAATGGTTTTAGGAGGCTATGGTGACAAATTGGAGTCGGTCCTAAATTGGACAGTGTCATAACAAGTTATCAAGTTTGAGATATTTCCGTGTGAAGAGAGTTCTCTGCACATGATCTTTTGTGGACACCTATTCTTCCTTTGGTTAAGTTTGACAAAAATTGTGTTCTCCTTTATTTTATTGAAATTTAAGATCTGCAATCTGCACCTTCAAAATCATGGATCACTCAAAAATGGGGAAAATTATTTTGATTTCTATCCTCCT
Source organism: Bruguiera parviflora (assembly GCA_019804595.1). Lineage (NCBI taxonomy): Eukaryota > Viridiplantae > Streptophyta > Magnoliopsida > Malpighiales > Rhizophoraceae > Bruguiera > Bruguiera parviflora. The sequence continues at coordinate 1,957,339 of CM034048.1, forward strand.
TTTATCTGTTTCTTATTTCTGCAGTGATGGAGAATTACAAGAATGTACCCCGATATCTTTATGGGCTGACCCCATCACAGATGGATATGTTCATGACTGAAGATAATCCCTTCCGTCGACAGGCAGAAAGTGTTACAGAGGTTTTACATTTTAACCATGTCTCAAAATCTTTTATGTAGCTTGGTGCAGTTAGCACTGAGCAATTTCATATGACTGATCTTCTTTGTTTCTTGTTAGAGGTTCATGTCTCCTGGAATCTTGATCTTAGTATGACAAAGCATCTATTTGACAGGACTTTCAAAGAAATTTCGTAATCTGTCTTTTGCCTCTGCAGGAAAGCATCTCAGCCAGAAGGAACTATTTGGACTATGGAGGAATGTATACCCTGTCAGGCATGAAGGATAGGGGTCCTTCAAAATATAGTATGAGTGTGAGCATGTATCGTGGAGGAGGAAGAGGATATGGAAGACCCAGAAGTGCTCCTCCTGATTTACCTTCTTTGCTTTTAGATGCTCGGATATGCTATCTAGGAATGCCAGTGAGTAACTACATCTTTCTCTGGCTCTGTCACTGTCGTTTCTATTGGCATGATGCATCTTATGTTCTTGCCATCTTTCTATGGGAATTGTACCATCTAATTAGTTGGCATATGGCATCTGCAGATTGTACCAGCAGTTACGGAGCTTCTTGTTGCTCAATTTATGTTTTTGGATTTTGATGACTCTTCAAAGCCTATATACTTATATATAAATTCTTCTGGGACCCAGGTTAGTCCTCAGTCTCTTGCTCTCTTTTACAAAATAAAATAAAATAAAATAAAATTATGAAACAGTTGCTATGCCCAAATGCATTCACTTGCTGATATATGTGTACTTGTCTTTGCCAATTTTCTGTTCATAGAATGAGAAGATGGAGACTGTTGGATCTGAATCAGAAGCATATGCTATTGCAGACTCCATGGCTGTAAGTGTCATCATTCTCTGCAGCATGCATTTATAGCTTAGGGTGGATGTGGGTAAAATGAAAAGACCTGGATCCGATTAATAGGGTGCAACTGAGAGGTGATAAAATGTAGCAAGGATGGCTACCAGCTCTTTTCCATATATACAGCCTAAAACCATTGTTCTCTATTTATTTACTTGGACATGGTTTTCATATGTTTTGTTATTCTTTAATCAGTTGCTTAATTTCTTGAAACTCATCCTGAGCCCATCTTTTCCATATTTCTGAAGTACTGCAAATCAACCATCTACACTGTGAATTGTGGCATGGCATTTGGTCAAGCAGCAATGCTCCTGTCCCTTGGAGCCAAGGGCTTTCGAGCTTTACAGCCAAACTCATCCAGTATGATTCAATCCATTCCTGTGGTTATATTACATTTTTTATTTTCTCATCTTGTCTAACTGTATCTGTAGTTATTTGCTTGAAATTTGTTGATTGCTCATTCAAACAGCATGACCATCATTCTGCACAGCATTCATGGAATAGTGAGATTTCTCTTAGCACCAGACACTTCTTACCCATGTTTCATAACAATTTTATCAAATCACAGCAAAACTTTATCTGCCCAAAGTCAATAAGTCAAGTGGACCTGTTATAGATATGTGGATTAAGGTATACTCTCTCTCTCTCTCTCTCTCTCTCTCTCTCTCTCTCCTTGATATTCTCTAACAAGCCTTTTATCAGGCCAAGGAGCTGGATGCGAATACAGATTATTACATTGACCTGTTAGCAAAGGGAACTGGAAAGTCGAAGGAAGAAATTGCCAAAGATATCCAGCGACCCAAATATCTCAAGGCACAAGAAGCCATAGACTATGGCATTGCAGACAAGATAATTGACTCAAGTGATGCCGTATTTGAGAAACGGGTAATGCTTTTTATCACACCCGGCTCTTGCTATTGTTACATTTTGTGGGCTTATTGTCCTCATTGTTGTTTATCCATCTGTATCCAGGATTATGATGCACTACTTGCTCAATCGAAAGCCATGAGAGCAGGAGGTCCAAGAGCTGCTCCTTCAGGATTTAGGTAATTATAATGTAGAAAGGATGGCATGATTATGCAGAGGAAATATTCGATTTAGTCTGGTCTTTATTGATGGATAAAACTGGTTGCTTTGATGGGGTGGCCCTCGGTCAATGTACTTGTGGGTAAATTATGTATCCTATGTGTTCATTTAGGTGTATATTTGGCAATTGCTATGTTAAATGTACGCGTGTTGACAATTAAAAATTAATTTTGGTCTCGATGAAGGCAAAACAGAAAGTAAAGTACGGGATATACCTAAAATTAGCACAATATGGCTTTGAAAATTTCTTCACTAAAGGGGATTTGAACTCAGACAAGCTCCCGCACTCATTTTGGCTTACAGAACTTCAAATGAGGCATCGACTGGTGCCACGCCTCTTGCCCGGTTAAAAATCTAGCCTCTGCGTTTCAACTAAGGCAGCTAGTGGCAGTGAGTTGATGGAATTGAATGGGCAAGCCATAAAATCCTTAAGGCATCCAAATCAGAACTAAACTCAAAATATGGATTTCCAGTCCATCACTTAATTGGGAAAGCGAAATTTGTATGTTGCGGGTTTGTGGATCTACTGGAAAAAATAAGCTTTTGAAAATTTTAAGGAAAAAAACAGCAAAAGTAACGTGACCTACAACCCTCTAATGGACAGTATTAGAAACCCAGGTGCAACGGAAGGAATACTGGAAAATGAACACTGGATCAGAAACGAGGAATGAAAAGATGTTTCAAACAAAGTTCAATGTCAATCTTCACCTCAAGTTCCGGCTTCCTGAGAAAGAAATGAATCTCATACATACACACCCACTACAGATCAGAGCTTTTGCAAATTCAGTCATGCAAGAGGGTTGGTGTACACTTTTGGTTTTGGCTTAACTTCTATTTCATTCACACTGCGAACAAAGATGGTATCTGGTTCGTGGCTGCAAAATAGAACCACAATTAGGATCAGCATGAGATTGAGTCGGCGAGGAGATATATAGAGAGATGAGAATATTTCGTACGGTTTATCTCCCTCTTCATATGTGTAACTTGATGCCACAGCCAATAGACGGCCATCTCTGCTAAATGAAAGTGCTGCAATGCCGGATGGATACTTCGAATACTGGAAAAAAACATAGAAAAGTTACAACAGGAAACAGGCTTTGTGGGGATTAGGTTTAAACTATTCGGTGTCTGAACAAAATTACCTGATACAGCCTCTTTTTGTTGTTGCCATCCCACACATTCACAAAACCATCACAACCTCCAGTTGCAAATGTACCATAGCTGGTTGAATTTACGGTGCATAGCATGGCACACAAAGAATTTAGAAGCATAGCATACAACACAATGAGTGAGATGAAAGAAAATGATGTCAACTTCAGCAATTCATGTGAAAACAGTCGAGCTTAGAAGTAAAACCCAACTAGGATTCTAATAATACACTGTAGCTCTGCCATTTTAAGGAAGGATGCATTCATGCTAAATGTTAAGAACCAAGACCCAATGGAAAGTGGAAACATTTATAAAGAATGCAACTTTCAATCTGAGTTAAATCAATACAATATGGAAAAAAATTGTGCACATATGCTGACCATACAAAAGCTCCAAAAATGCCACTTGCTTCTTTTATGCACACAATGTGTCACATACAGGGTCATCTCTAAATCTATAAGGCTCAAAATTTAGTTATTTGTATATTTGTGGTAGAACACAGTTAAAACTAAGATTGCCGGGTACACAACCAGGCCGGATGATATTGAGTTTGCCAATATAAGTCATAAAGATAACCTCTAATAAAATATTGGCCTATCCTCCATGTTCCATGAGTGCCTAAAGAAACTCAACACTTACACAGGATGAAAAGCAATGGCATTAACTGGATAGACAATATCCCTTCCAGCCTCTGATTTTCGATGACACTTGAATGCATATCTGCACAGAGTCCAGCAAATAGTCAAACAAAATACAAAATTATTTTCTAAGAGCAAGGACATGTCCACATCTTAATAGATTATAGCACTCCCCCTCCCACCGGGGTGTGGAAAAAAGGATACAAATTAATGTCAAGGACCACAAGGACCATAATAAGACACCCACATAAAAACACTGTCCAGTCACACAACTTATCGAGAGGTTGGGGAACAAAACACTCATTGAAGATAAATAGCTACAAGATTGATCCAAAATGGAATGTTTTGTACGACTCAATGTCTCTGAAAAAAGACCAGCATTTAAAATCCCCTTTTAAGATGAACAGAACCACAGGCAACACAAAAAGAGGAAAATAGCAATGAAATAGGAGCAGATGATTAAATTTACATTATGATTCTTCACGCTGCAGAATCTTACTTTTTGGCCTGACTTGCCTCTGAAAGATCAAAAAATTCCATTGCAACCCGCCCTTCAACAGAACTAAGAGCATATCCTGCATATTGAACACATAATAAATCAAGACGATAGAAATAAACCTTGTGCCATGCACCTAGATTACCAATAGGGATGTAAAACAATTTTCTATCAGCCCACTCCACAAGAATACGAAGTTGAACCTACTTCAAGCCAAGAGGATGCTACACAATGTACAAGCAAACAATAAACCACTGCGTGGTGTGTATTTGCCAAAGGGGCTTTGGAAATCTGTTTATTCTGGTGAATTTCTTTATTTTTAGAGATAGCACAAGAAAAGCCTTTTACAACAGATTTTGGATGAATGAAGTATTTGAAGGCAAGAAAAATTGTGTGCCAGCTGTAGAATGAGAACACGATTCTATCTGTCATGGAAATTTTTACAACTCTGACTAAGAAAATTATGTGACTTTATGATTGTGGTCAATACCTGTGCCATTGGGATAACAGCGCACACACCGTGTTTGATATTTCAGTGAAGATTCCCTTCGTTGCTCAGGTTGAGACATATTTCGCAAATCATAAATATTTACATGTCTTCCTGCAGTAGCTACCACTAAACGATTTCCTACAAGAGACAAAGAGTAAACACGCTCTGGTTGTGGATATGTGCCCACGAGAGTGCGCTCCTGTCCACTTGCTCCTCTAGGATCCCAAGACTTTAGTGTTTTGTCCCAGCTACCTGTGATCACTTGTCCTGTAATCAGACAGATGCGAACAATTATAAGTATAACAAAAAGCTGTAACTTCTTGTCATCCTGTACTTTAATTACTATACAATGAATAATGTCCAGCATTACCAAAGCCATTCTGGTCAAAGATGAAACTGCAATATCTAAAAACAAAGCAGCTAATAAAATAACAAGCTACACTATATGCATTATTGGGTACCATTAATTTGCAATCTACATCTCTTTCTTTGATGCTTTCATGTGTAAATCTTAGTTCAACAGACCTGCTGCATAGGAGTATTCAATGCAACGAACAGGTGCATCATGCCTTCCTAAGATATCCTCCTTTCCATAGCTAAAAACCAGCCTGAAATATCAATTACAAACCATAAAATTTAATGCAAGATGCCCACAAGGATGAAATTGAGACCATAAACTTCAATTAGTACTTAAGAATCACAATGACATTCTACACATTCATATGCAAAGACATTGAGAAATGAAGCATGCAGGTTAGCAGAGACAAAGCCATGTAACAATGGTATTAATCAGAAGAAATCTAAAAGAAAGCTCTTGCGTTCAAAGGTCAGGCTCACTGTTTAAGAGAGACATGCAAACGACTTATAATTTCCAAGGGCAAGGAATTTGCTACTTCAGGCTACATTCGTGAGTAATAGATCAAACAAGGGAAATAAAAATCTTGATGGATCTGCACCTTCTATTTTTCTTCCAAAATCAAAACACATGGCCTTGGTAATCTATAATCCTCCCCCCACATTCCGAAAGCCCTCTAAGTATCTCAAGCCCTTTTTATGGTTTGTTTCCTTGTCGTCTGGTACTGCTATGACCTTGGCAGTCGGAGCTAGAGGATTAAAATCCCTGCCCCATTCATGTGAATTCACTTACATCAAAAACCTGTTAATCCCTTTTTTTTTTTTTAATTTGGATAAATTTTTTTTCCATATTTAATCCAGTAGATTAAGCTATTCTTTAGAAAATGGCTATAAAAACTGATAAAATAAGCTCTAGGTAGTTTACAATGATAAGATAGGCCTATGGAGACAGAAATTCCATTAGCTCTCAGTGTTGAAAAAAAAAAATTTAAAAGAGCAACTGACCGGCGCACAGTGCCGTCGGCGCTGGCACTGAACCCAGAGGAGTCATCGTGGAAGCAGCAGTCGAGTACCGGACCGCCGTGCATGAACTCTCCTCGCAAAACATTAGCGCTCGCATCATACAGTCTCACAGTCTGTTGTTTCCAAAACGAAATTCAAAACCTAAAATAGTCAGCACAACAGTGAAAAAAATGCAAAAAAAAAGAATAGAAAAGAAAAGAAAAAAAGAAATCTTCAGCTAGCTAGGGTTTATGTTTACCTTGTCCCATGAGGAGACGAGCAGGTGATCGCTGTGGTTGGAGTACCGGAGGTTCGAGATCCCGTCTGCCGGCGGGTTCGAGAGCTCGCGGCCGGAGCCTGGCGGCGGAAGGACGGTCGTCATTCTTCGGATTTGCCTGAGAATACGGCGAACGAAGGGAGGGAAGGAGATTTGAAAATTGATAGCTGGAGGTGGATGTCATTCCCATTGCATAAAATTCAAAACCTTAAATTCGAATTGTAAAGAGATATAAACGCCCGAGCCCATTTGAAGTCCAATAAATATGTTTATATTGGGCCATCGGCCCAGTAACCATTCATCGCAAGCCCAAATAAATTAATTTCTCAGACGGGGACTTATAACTAACGAAAACGTACGGAAAAAAATGAAAGCCGATGGCGGAAACGAATCTCCATGAACCTTGTGGTTACGTTAGGGTTCGAAAGGAAAAGAAAGAAGAGAAAGAAACGGAAGAAACGCTTCAATAATACGAAGCTTCGTTAGGGTTGTTCTTATTTTCTATGAAGTCTGATCGTTTAAGCAACCCTAGAGGAATTCAAGGAATTTGAGCTTTGATTCAAGTGGCAAGCTCGCGATCTGTCTGTGAAATGGTGGTCTGTAAATGTCGAAAGGTCGACTGCCTGTCTCTCTCTCTCTCTCTCTCTCTCTCTCTCTCTCTCTGATTGGTTGAGGAGATCGTGGATCTGATTCTTTTAGTTCTATCTATGACTCTGCGTTTTGTTGTTTGGAATTTTTACTTGCTGAAGTTGGAACTTGGTGGTTTTTCCGGTCTTCTATAGCTTGATTGGCTGGATTTTGAATTCGTGCTATTGCCAATTTCAGTGCATTGTGCCTACTAGCTAGGGCCTCAGCTCTGTTTTCTGTTTAATTAATCAAATATGATTGTCTAGGTTGTTGATTTAGTCATGGCATTTAACTTATGATTGCAGTGCTCAATGAAAAAACAGCTTGGTTCATGGTCTCAGCTTGCCTGTGACTAGAAATTGGTTTTTGGCAGTTGTTCTGCTGGTTGAGCTCTCTATAATTATACTTGTTTGTTGATTTGATTGAAGACTGATGCATTTGCGCTCCTGCTGTTTCAGGCTACTAAGTTATATTGTTTCGTACACAAGGTCCCTGTTTGTGGGGAATGCATCTGCTTTCCAGATCATCAGATATGTGTGGTATGTGTCGAGCTGCTTTAGTTTGTACTGTGTGTGGTGGCTTGGGCATCAGGACCTTATCTGTTTTCTTATCCAATAGTATGCTTTCTTCGGCCTTTTGGTGTACTAGTTATGGCTAGCTCTGAAAACAGGAAAATGTGAATAGCTAATAGTTCAATTTTGTTAGTAGTTGAAAAGAGAAAAAAGAGACACTGGAATGTGTGGGTGCTACTGGACAAATAGGGTTGGAAAAGGCCATTAGACTGCCTTTTTTTTTGGAGGGGGGAGATGCCAAGGGGGAAAGATGAAAATTCATGAGCAGTTGGCTACCAAGCTGACTGTTTATCCATTATTCAGCCATAATGTGTTACCAGAGAAACTGTTTATTTTCAGATGCTTCTGGAGCTTTCTCAGCAAATTTCATGATTGAAAATTACTTATTTTTCGTTTGTGAAAAGAAAAGATGTTTGGTTTGCCAAACATCTATAGAATGATATTACGGTGTGCTGACCATATAATTTATATGTATTAGGCTTTGGTCCATAAATATTCAACTTGGAAAAGTGCTTACATGAGGCTGTGGTAGGTAGGGCTTACGTTGTATATATGTTGTCATTGTGTGTAGGTTCGGACTTACTCTGAGTGGGTCATAGATGGAGATTATGATTGGCCCCCAAAATGCTGTTCGTGTCAAGCTGCACTCGAAGAAGTGGAGGGCTCTCAAACTACACGATTGGGTTGCCTGCGTATGTGTTCTTGATGATTAGCTATGTGCTGTCACTTTGTTCTTGCATATTTTCTCTGAAATGCTTGAAGTAATGTGCCTTTCTTTTCATGACTTGGTGTAGATGTTATACACACAAACTGCTTGGTCTCACATATCAAAAGTTTTCCTCCACACACTGCACCAGCTGGTTATGTGTGTCCATCATGTTCAACATCGGTAAGTGTGACTAGGTGTTTGGCATTGGCTGCATGTCTTTTTTTCTCCATTAGGCCAAATTATAGCATTGCCCCATCTTTATGCTTTGTAACTACCACTATCAATAGTTACATATTTTAGTGTGTGATAAATTATGTGACAAGAAATTTGGGGCTTTCAATATGTTCTTTCAGCATAAGAAATGTGAAAATCATTCCAGTTGCTGATCTATGATTGAGGGGCCACCAATCTAGAGGACAAAGTAATGCAAACAGATTGTCACAGGGATCTTTTGATGTGGGGTAAAATCAAGCACAGGGAAAAACTTGACCTTTTTTAATTACATGTTTGTTTGCAAGCATGTGAAAATCTTCATGCACTTAGGACTTTTTAATTATGTGATGCCTAAAATAAGTTATTATACAGTTTAACTGTAATCTGTGAGCCCTGTCATATGCTGTGCCCTCATCTGTCTGATATTATCTGTTTTGGATTTCATCAAATCTTTGTGTTAATCACCAAAGATGCCAAAAGATGAAAAAGGGGCCAAAGAGAGGAATTTAGTTTCATGATATGTTGTGTTAATGTTTGGTTATGATGGTGTTTTCCTATGTGGCTTGTCACAATATGTTTCTGTATTGTTGCAGATATGGCCTTCCAAGAGTGTTAAGGACTTGGGATCTCTTCTTCATTCTAAGCTGAAAGAAGTTATCATGCTGGTATATGTCTTGGACTTGTTATCATAAAGTAGTGCTTGCTATAATTACAATCACAATTGATCCTTGAAGGATTTCGTTGTCAAATATGATAGCACTACAGAGTATGTATGTATATCTTGTGTTACTTGTGAAGCCTAGAGCTGCTACTTTTCACTAGGAGTGGATTTCATCAGTTCTTTGTTGTCCTTGTGGCTGCATGGTTTCAAATGGCTCCCTCCCCACCCCACCCCAAGTGGGTCTTGTTTCCTTTTTCCTTCCTTCCTCTTTCCTGCTTAGTCTGCAACCTGAAAAAATAAATATCATTTCCTGGTCTTATCTCGTTGCTAACCATAAAATTCAGTGCCAGAGTGGATAGGCTAGACTTTTGGAAAAGATAAATCTGGCTTCAAAGGATAAGAGCAATCTTGCCCTTCTTTGCCCTCCGGCCCCTCATTGTCTCACCTACTTCCTTGTGCATGCACCTGCACACGCAGTATCTCAAAGACTCACACTATTTCTGTGGTGGTGATATATCTGTTTTAGCATTAGTGGGTCTTCCTTGTCACATGAAAGCAGTCAATTTTAAGACATTGATTATTATGTGACATTTGCTTTGGTCAAAAAATATTTGTGCACTCCTTAAACAAATCATGTATGGTGAATTCAAAACATATTGTTTAATATCAAGTATGAGTTTTTGGAATGGTGAATTTGAAATATTGGGTTGTATAACGTGTATGAATTGTTTTTGGAAGCAACTAAACAAAGCTCCCCAGGAGAAAGATTCTAGCCACATCTTTGTAACCATGAATGATTTTAATCATGACATAAATGAACAGTTTAGTTTAGCAATTTTCCTTGGCTATAATTATGAAAATGATACTTGAAGTAGAAGCCCAAGGTATCAGTTCTCTTTGCCTCTGTTTGGTAAGATTCTCAAGCTTTCCCTTTTCTGTCATGCAGACGGGTTTGGAAAATAACTTATTTGGAAATCATCCAGTCTCTCTGCCGGCAGCACCCCCTGCATTTGCTTCAGATCCACTAGTTGCCATTTCAACAACACTGGCAGCAACAAAAGATGAAATGAAAGCATCTGAAGGATACATGACTGGAAATGGACCAGGAGCTTTAAAAACTTCAGTGTCAGATATTGTGGAGATTGATGGACCCAATTTGGCGGGAAATTATCTGAAAAACTCAAGTCCTCCTGGTGTAAGACTCTCTTCTTTTGCTTTTCGGTTTTGTTTTTGGTTATTGCAGCCAAAATAACTTACTTTTGTCAAAATGCTTTCTTTCATGTGTGGACATGGATGATTTATCTGTTGAAGACTTCAATGTCTAATACCATGTTGTTCTTCAATGCTGCAATTTGAAACAGCCTGGGGCTACAACACGAAAGGGTGGCTTCCATGTTGAGAGGCAAAATTCTGAAGTTTCATACCATGCAGATGATGAAGATGGAAATCTTAAAAAGTACACCCGAAGGGGTGAGCAGAAATGTTTCTTTCCATCTCAGCAAATGAAAGTTATTTTCAGATAAAGTTCAATGGCGTGGTCAATCTTGGAAATGTTTGCATAAGAATTATTATTGTCTCAATTGTCATTTGCTTTTGCATTTGCGTTTCTCCTTGTCATCAGATACGAAGTTGTCCAAGATTGGTTCATCAAGAAACTGTTGCAAGTATAAAGTTCGGCTATAAATACTGCTATAAACAATAGAGCATGGAAATTGAATGGACAAGCAACAACCACATGTTATTTATGATGCATAATAGTGAATGGGAAATATGCACATTTCATGGTGGACTTTGTCATATGAATATAGGATAATTGTATTTGGTAATAGCCTTATAACTGGTACAGTCTGCTTATGGCTTATATTTGTCACACATCATTGTCCTCATGATAATTGTGATTGTGAAACGCTCCATCCACCTCACAATTCATGTTAAATGGTCTGGAACCCATTTTGATGATTTGTGTCTTTTATTGTAACTGTAAGGAAAAATGTACTTATACAGTTGCATCAATGCCCTCGAACTGATTTTTGTTTATCTTTAACTCTGGTTTAATATCCTGTCCCAAGTATAAAATTCTTATCCTTTGTATGTAGGTCCATTCCGCCTCAAGTTCCTCAGAGCATTACTTCCTTTCTGGTCAAGTGCATTACCAACTCTACCAGTTACTGCACCTCCCCGTAGAGATTCCTCAAGTGCAGATGATGTCTCAGAAGGGCGTACAAGGCATCAAAGACCATCGAGGATGGATCCCAGAAAAATCCTTCTCTTTATAGCAATCATGTAATGTTATCAATATCCTTTCCTAACCCACTGACCACAATTTCAATGCACAGGCATGGACTATAGGATTATAAGACATTTCGATTTTGTTTTGTTGCACCAGTCTAAAAAGCATCCATATTTTCCCCCTCGTTGCCAGATTAGTTGTCCAATAAAGCACAATTAATGAAACAAAAGTCTTCTGTGAAAACTGAAAGCTCGATATTTTTTCGCAGAATAATTTGATAAAATCGTTGGCTCTCTGATGGATTTTTTGTTGGAACCATTTACAGGGCATGCATGGCCACTATGGGTGTACTTTACTACAGAATTGCACAAGGGGGTCTGGGAGAAGAGGAGCTGCCTATTGATGAGCAGCAGTGACTGCTATGTAAAGCCGTAATGGATATGGATGACCATGAGCTGTTACCATTAGGTGGATACCTACTGGTTAGTAGTGCCTTTGCGGTTACCCGTTTTGTATGGCTCCTCCCAATGATGTGCACCTTTTGCCTGTCCATGAATCAATGTACAAATTGGGTGAATGTGTATTCTTGGATCCCCAAAGCAGTAAAAATCATTTCTAGGCCATGTTAGCTTCAGCATTTTCGTTTTGGTCTGTTGAGAGTTGAATAGTTCATCAGGTTAAAGGAAAACCGTTTTTGTCTTATTTTGCAATCGGCTATTCAATTAATAAAGATTAGCAAAAAAAAAAAAAAAACAAGTTTAGTGGATCCCTCGGAAGAGTAGGGCACCAGAACCAAAACCCTAATTTCAGTCTTATATCACCTATCTTTTGACTGGTTATGTCTTATTTCCCTTCAATGGTCGTTTTTAACCTAATAGGCGGTACTCTAAATCATTAGCATTGAGATTTATACCCAAATTACCAACTAATTTAGAATTGATTCAACAGTAATATCCATCTTGGTTTTTGTGTGATATCGCAGAAATTTGAGATGCCCATCGCCCCATCAAATAAGCGACACTATATCAGAGCGCTCTTCTTCCACGCAACTCAATATTCTGTTTTTCAATCTCCATACGAGCTCCGCCCCCAACAAGGTTTTGTAGTTTTTTATATTCTAATCTAAGAATGAAAATTTTAAATTTCAAAAATATACTTCTTCTGTTATAAAAGGTGAAGATTTCCGACGGTAAAAGATCCACGCGCATTTAATGCCATTCTCCCCATTGAACGAGGATTCGCATTTTTAATCACAAGAAGACAAACGACGACAGCTTGTACTTCATATTTAAGCGATGTAATAAACACATCACGCAAGATATGCAAGACAGAAGTACGCACATGTGAAAGATAGATATGGACAGTTTGAAAACCATATGGAAAACAGGTTAATAATCCTAACTAAACCAAATCCTCCATTTGATTGAAAATGCACCGCAAGATTCGTAAAAAGACTTATGTCACTGCTACTAATTATCAAGATTTGGGGTTCTTACAAAATGGACTCCGAAGTTTAAGGACAACTTTGGATGGTTATGATTGTGAATGAAAGAGCACACAGAGAATCCTGTAAACTCAATGTGTCGTCTGCTTGCAGGTAGTTTTGAGAACAAAAAAGTTGTGAAAACAGGTGAAATATATAAGAAATAGATATAGGCCTATCATGATTATAAAAAATGTGTTAACTATAATTTAGGATTATTATGAATTAATATTTATTTTGTATTTATTTTGCATATATATCTGTACTAAAACACTTTTAATAATGTTAAGTTTCATCCCTTCACGATCCCTGGCTGGCTGTCTTTCTACTTTTGTTGTCATATTCCTCAAGAAACCTCCAACGTCTTTCCATTGCCAGATCGGAATTCTCTTTTATTCTAATGATCCCCCCACCCCCACCAAATCTGATCACTCACAACCTGCCTAAAATAATCTATCTGATCATAAGTAGAAACACAGTTTGTTAAGTTTTACATTAATGGTCCGCATAATCTTTGTGTGCCTCTTAGAGTTTAAGGCCGGCAAAAGGTTGCCGACGTATTTAAGTTCCATAGCTGAGTTGTGCCTGTCCCCATTACGGACTTATCTAAATTTGTTAACCAGAATTGAGACATTCGTGGGCTAATAAAATTTTGATTGTGAATGAGATATTTGATGCGTAGCTGAAGTCGATGCTTTGCTCCACATTCTCCATTGCTGTTGGGTACAATAGGCCTCACAAGTCTGTTTCCCCTTCAAGCACCAAGCTAATCGGGCTTCTTCCAATAGTTAGAACTAAAAAGAATAAAATAGAGGTCTCATTGGTCGTAGTTTAGCAAAGAAGAACAAGAAAAATGGAGCCTACCGGGGCCATTTGAGAAGGAGAGTGGAGTTGCCTTGGTGGAATGTACACGACTGAGGAGGCTGTTTTCAAGGCAGTGTTGCTTGGTAATTCACCTTCTCCTAGCCAGCTTGATTCATGTTCAAGCTTGGAATTTCCATTATCTCCCTTTTGGTCCAGCCATGAATCTGCAGTGAATGCGCCAAGTTTTAATCAAGATTCATTTTATCCCTCAGAAATAGCAATCACTGATTTGTACAGATTCTCACAAAGCAGTGCTGCCTATGGTACTGCTAGTAGAATTCTTTTACCTACCTCCGATAAAGAAACCGACTACTCGAGCAATCGCTGCAATTTTAGCTGACAAGAAGAGCTTCAAGTCAAGGGATTTATGTGGGGAAGATGCAACAAATACTACCTCAGTTCTTGTTGAAGGAGAGGTTTGCTTGAACCAAGAAATGAACATTGACAGTGTGGAGGGGATATACCAGCCTGACCCTGAAGCTGCATTTCAAGACAACAGCTTGCTGCTCAAAACAGAATCAATTATGCCTGTAAAACCAACTGCAAAAGATAAAGGACATAATCCATCTCAGAATTATGGGAAAAGATTGCGGAATTTAGGAGATGTGAGTTAAAAAAACTAGCACAATATGTGCAGTAGCATGTACCGAGGGCCAAAGTTGTCTGTGCAGGATATCAAATTTGGTTTTAAAAACATCTCTTTATCGAGAATTTTGACAATGCAGGCTCAAAAGAACCAGAGGACTTCATGGTCTAAGAAGAATCAGAAGGTTTCAACTAGCAATAATGAAGAAGAAACCAATGCCGGGCTCAATGGACCAGCCTCCAGTGGTTGCGGCTCGGAGAATGACTCCATTGCATCTCGTGAGCACAGTGGAGGAGCATCCTGTAGTTTCATCCAAAAGAGGACTCCAGCTCTCAACCCGGATGGCAAAGCAAGTGCTTGCAGCGAGGCAGCCACTGATCCCCCGAGCCTCTATGCAAGGCTAACCTCCTTCTTTCCTGCCTATCAATGCAGCAGTAATTGATCAGTCTTTCTTTGTGTCCGGTCGAAAAGAAGAGAACGAATAAATTAGAGACTCAGAATTCTGCAGAACCTTGTCTCCAATGGAACAAAGGTTGGCAACATTCGCTGCCAAATCACAAGCAAATGTCAATCTACAAATTTCTTAATTTTAAATGAAATTCCTGCAACTGTGTTTCTTCGGTACGGTAAGTTGATATCAGCCCAATGCTTGAAGAAGCTGTCCAGTATGTGAAGTTCTTGCAACTCCAGATCAAGGTAGACATCTGGAATCTTTCTTTGGTGCAGAAGTTGGCAACATCATATTTTGTTATGTTAATTCTATCAGGAAATTGATCCCTGGAGGAACTTCCTGTTTCTGCTAAGTTTTGCAGACCCACGGATCTACGCTCCCATCGATTACAATGGAGTGACTACCGGACTTGATCTGAAGGTCACCCCGATGCCGAGACGATTATTAATGGTGATTCGGATTTCTGTTAGCACTAGATTGTCAGAACAAAGTCATTGACCCTTTTCAATGGTTTATTCTGTACGAGTATAGAATTCCTCATAAAATTCACGAGGAACAATTACCGTGAAAATTCATCAAATTCATTCACGCGCTCACCTTAACACTGATATAAATGTTGAAGTTTGTCTGTAGGACACGCATGAACTTGGTTAAGAGTTCAATCATTTTTCGGTTAGCGATCTTCCTTCTAGGCTCGGACTCAAAGAATTCACCGATCTCCATAGACAAATCAATAGAACCATCGAGTAGCTTGGCAAGGCAAACATGCTGAGTAGTTAGGGAAGGACCACACTCTGGCACAACATTTTAGGGACAAGAACGAAAATTACTGGTACATTACAGCCAAATCCCTTCAATATGTCTCGAGCCTAAAACGTCTGCTTCAACTGTTAGGACTTACAGTTTAGATAAACGAGAGAATTTTCTAATTGCACCTCATTATTGTCCATGTACATTAGGCTGGATTAGAGAAGAGCAACTTGTAGACCGCGTGACTCCCACATCACTCGGGATTTGTTAACACATGAATGATCATGGAGTGTCTGCTTTCTCATGCCCGCCCATCGCCGACGTGATTTGGAACTTCCGATTGACTTTCTAGCGGCATGTATTGTGCCATAATAGCTCTGATCTCAGAATCCATGTACGACTGCAGAAAAGCAAGGCAGAAAACACCATAAACTCAAAATAACAAACACAAGTACAGCCTCCATATATAGGCAAAGAAGGGAAACTGTTGCTAAGAACCATTCTACAGATAATCATCCACAGCAGCCTTTGTATCAGAAATTCAGTCTAGGTGGTTCTGGTCAGGTTTTGCGCAATATTTGCCCCGGTATTCATTGCAGAATTTGTGCCAGTAAACCAATCATTTGGAGGTCAATAAAACCCTTCTCTTCTTTGAAAACTGTTTCTAAGCATATTTTAGCATGGTGCCAAAGAGTACTACTGCAGAGTGCACATCCATTCCTAGGCCTTCACAAAGATAACTCGCTAGTTGGCATAACTGACAGTGGCTTTTATTTGACAATGATGCTACACTTATAATAACATGATGTCAGTCATGATGGCTAAAATTGAATGATGCTGCCATTAAGGGCTTACACAAAGCAAAATAGAATATACAAAGCAGATATACAACACAAAATCAACCAATGAAATCTATGTTAGATGAAAAAAAGGCATGCTCCCAGCTTACCCTCAATCTATATTTGTAGACAAGATATCCTCCACCGGCAGCCATAGCCAAGCCAATAAAGATAATCCAAAAAGCAGCCCATGGGGATCTAACTTCAGTAGCTGTCTTGCCTGCAATTTCATGTGGCAGATTAGTCATCTATATAACACATTTGAATAGAAAAGGTCAGTACCATGGTATTTAGGCTTACTTATGCAAGTATCATGGTCTCTGATATACAGGAGATCCCCACTGCAAGTGCAATCATAGCTTCCCCACGTATTTTTGCAGGTACATTCAGGGCACTGACAAGCTTTCTTCTCTTTGCATTCATCAATATCTTCACCGTCAATAACAAGAAGCAACAACATCAAATCACTATTGCTGACAAACATCTGGTCAACCTTGACATGATTTTGATAGTAATCAAGGCAGAAAAGCAAAACCTAGTGACTTAACATAACTCTTTACTGTGGGAATGCATTTTTATTCATATTGATGCGGTAGGATATCCCGATAGCTCAAGCATAATCAGGTTTTTCAAAATGAATGGTTGGCCCCCCTTTCCAAAGCCCTGTTTTGCAAGTACGAATTAATTCATGCTTGGAGAAGTAAATGGCTTGCATGCAAAAGGTCAGATAATTGCCACTTGAACTTGCTTTTTTAAGTTAACAGCTGAACCACACGTGTGAACTAAGCATGAGTCAAAGGTGTGGCAAGGATCATCTCACAAGCCTAATTAATGCCGGCTGACCAATCATCTTGTAGGTACACGTGGTTAGAGTGAAAAGAATCCCCATTTCAAAATAAAACAGATCATAAAAATGTAAGCCCCCAAGCAGTGAGAAGAAACCAAATTCCCCGATCACCTGCCCACTGAAGAAGAGGCAAGGGCTTTTGATACACATTACTGTAGATTCTTGACTAGGAACTTATTTGGCAACAAAATAATATCTGACCCCAAAAACATGATACCATCTATCAGTCTGTTAACGGTTTATGCCTCGAGAAAGTGTTGATCAAAATCCACTACCCTGGTGTAAGCTAATGATAATAATGAAAGCGTCAGATCTCTTACCTTCACAACTTTTCACACCATCGCCTTTAAACCCTTGAGGACATTGGCATTTACCACCATCAATATCCTGTTCACAGGGTTTATCTGAGTCTGAACCCAAACAGATATCCAAAAGAATGATGGATTGGAAATTTAAATATCACTAACCAAACAAGCAGAAAAGCTGTGTCCATCTCGGGATTCATGCCAACAGCCTCCATTATTTATCTTGCACCTCCCAGATCCACTCACTTCAAGGCAATAGATATACAGTTAACTCATAGCACCAAAATAATGAAAATAATCTAATATTCCATTAAAAACTTAGTGTGTGCAGCTGCCTCTTTCATAGATTGTTCAAAAATGTTCCTCACTAATATCAAGGAGGCAAACATCAAACAGGCGGGAATCCTCATTAACATTTTCCATGTGTTCAATAAAGTATGATCCACCAAACCATGGGAAAAAGTACACCAGGAAAAAAAATAAAAAAACACATTTTAAACCGTGGAACAGGGTATACCATAATAAGTGATTTATCTTGTGCTGTGGTGTGAAAAAAATAATTCACTTTCATATACGGTGGTGTAATGGTACAAAGACAGTGAAATTAACACTTACCATATTAAAGACATAACAGCCATGGTAACCTAGTAGCATTATAACAAAACTGGAACTTTTGTCCTGCATAGCCTAATCATTAAATTGCAATAGAAAATGCCAATATGCCAATTTGACTGTGCATATAGAATATGTTCAATTAAAATGTGATTGACCACATTAAACTCGAGCAAGAAAAAGCAGATGGTAACCAACAATGTCTGGGTTGGTTTGGATTTGTACTACATTGTCCCTTCCTGACTATCCTTCTATAAAACATCATAGAGGGCTCATCATATTTGATTATAAGATGGTCAAAAAATTTCAAATTTATTTATCACACAACTACGATATCAGTAGTCCAAATTAAATGATCAGACCATTGCTATTTATTCAAATTTTGGGACAAGCATTGTGACTCACCTTCACAGTGGCTGTAACCATCCCCTTTGAACTGCACACCATCAACGAGGGGGCATTCACAAACCCTCCCACGGAATGTATCCTGAGAATATAAACACAACCATCCACACATTGAACAAGAAATATTAGAGCATACACGCACATAGAAGAAAGCAGAGGGGAGTTAAGCTTCTATTTGTACCTTGCAGGCCGTAATGTTGGCTGCAACATCTCGCCAGCAACCTCCATTGTTGTCTAAGCACTCATTTGTCTCAACATCTGCCACAGATATCCCATTCACAATATGAAATTCAGAATGGCCAAGTTATCCAGGGTAGGCTATCTGCACACAATCTTAATCCCAAAAATAAGGTGAGAGGGAACAGTAAACAGAGTATGTCCCCAACCAACAATTACAGTGTCCATTCTTAAAACTTAAAAAACCTCTTATGCTCAGAAGCTGGAGTCTTTACCAAGCATCAGACGATGGACTGAAACTAGCAACTTAACTAGCACCAAAAAAGGCAGGATAAGACTTACCACCAGTCAAGCAGACAGCTGGTTCAGTTGTTTCCTCAAAACCAGCACATATGGCCTTCAAGACTGCACCTTTCTCCAGCTTTCCTGGAATCACATGTTTTAGTGGGTAAATTTTAAAAGAATTAAAAAAAAGGGAACAAACAGATTAAGAATTGCATGGCCAGACAAAAAGAAAACAACAGGTTGGGAATTGTGGGCACATATTGGCAGACCTCGGTACTGTCGGTTGTTGACAACAATGGTAGGCAATATAGTCACATCACCTCTCGATCCTTTTCCAACCTACATGAAGGTCATTATATATCAAAATTTCCAAGATTATGAGGTGGCAGAAATATTTGCAATTACTTTAAAGACATGAAAAGTACTTAAATGTCATAATACTATTATATAAAGATAAAA
Source organism: Bruguiera parviflora (assembly GCA_019804595.1). NCBI lineage: Eukaryota > Viridiplantae > Streptophyta > Magnoliopsida > Malpighiales > Rhizophoraceae > Bruguiera > Bruguiera parviflora. The sequence goes on from CM034048.1 coordinate 1,976,890, forward strand.
GATGATCACCTGGGCTTCTTGTTCTGATTTCAGAGCAGGATTATCAGAATCAGCATTCGGGTCTCCCATACATTTTTCAATCTTTCTACCATCAAGCCCTGAGAAAATGCCACAACAAGAATAAAAATTGCTCAACAGGATCAGAATAAGTTTTTTCGTTTTCCCCATATTTAATCCCTGTCAATGTAATAATGAATTACTTACCAAGAGATTTGATGACAGCATCGGCACATTCCTTGTTGTACTTTTTCTCCTTCATGGGACATCTGATTTGAAAATCAGTTACATAGTCCCACCACACCCAAGGTTTCTTGCTCTCATTTGCCACTTTAAAAACACATAGTTGCCTTAAATTTTCAAGAACAACATCTTTCCCTTCATAACCTGTGCTGAAATCCTGTTCAGGATCAGGGGAACAATATCTTCCATGATTTATGCACTGTGACTTGCACTGCCGGCTCAAAGTGAATGCCTGAGGACAGTACCAAGTTATGTAGTGGGGTGTGAACTGAGTGTATCCACTTTTCTCAAGTATTTGTGCTGCACCCCGAAAATCTTTCATGTATTCCATCAACATATCACATTTGACACCACATTCATCATTGCTGCTGGTCCATAATTCATACTCTACACGATCATCAGGGTGTGGAACTGCTTCTCTCCAATCAAGATTCACATATACCATCTCCCCACTACTTAGAGCTTTCTTTAATGTTTCACCAAAGGTTTTCTCAATAAGGGCAGAGGGTATTGTTATGTTCTCAATGTATTTTGCAGAGGAGCCATCCTCTTCGGGTGAATCCATGGTTATCAATGCTTCATCAATGTTATCTGCAACAAGTACAGCAGAGGCACCAGCCTTCTGGACATTCCAGACCTTCAAAGCGAAAAAGCAATCTAAGAGCAACAAAAAGGATTCACAGTGAGATTAGCATAATGAACATGCATATTCTTATCAAGTGAAGTGATCAATTTGCAAGCTCTAGTTCTTGAACATGAAGAATGATGGGACGTGGTTCCATAAATTTATATTTTATATGCCTCAATGGAAGCTCTTAACTTTGTTACATGTTTGGATATGTAGGCAGCTCCCATAACTTTGTTTATAATCTGTATTATCGGATTCCCTTCATTACAATTCCATCTTGGCCTGAAAGGTGCTTCTCAGTTTAACCATTTGCATGCCATTTCCATCAAAGTATAGGTGACAGTAAGCACTCGGGTAATGTGATTATTTATATAACAGACCAAGAAAACTGGACCCAAACACAAAACAGTCACTAGAACTTAAAGCCAAACTGAACCTGAATTCTTTGAACTAAACCAAACTAAATCTACATTCTTTGAACCATTCTCCAAAACAAACTAGCGAGTAAAAGAGAAGTAAAAGAGAACCAGAAGGATGAACATGCCCATGTCCACCATAATATTAAAAAAAACAAAAAAAAAAAAGTCCACTCCCGACAACTAGAGTTTTAAAAAATAAAAATAAAAATATCACCAGCGAACCTACCGAAATAAAATGAAACGAAATAAAAAACAGAAACCCACGTAACTGATAGCCACAAAAAGCTTAAAAGAAGCAAACTTGATTTAAATTAGCAAAAAGGGTTCGTCACAATCGACGCAAAACAAGCAAAAATGGATCATAGATCACCTGAAGCCAATCCGATTGGCACTAGAAAAAAGAAAACGGTGCCTCTCCATTCAAGAAATACAAAGCCAATTATGCTTCAAATTGCCCAATGACAACCTAAAAAGCCAAAGTACCAAAAAGATACCTCCACGATCGACCAACAGGAATGTGGGTAAAGCTCCAGGCTTGGACTTGAAGGAAATCCCAAACTCATCGAACTCCTTGCAGCCCTTCTTGTTATCTTTAGGATACACCACAACCCCAGCCATGCTGCCTCCATATTGGGGTATCCCAAAGTTCCCAATCGCACTATCATAAGTCCCCTTTATTTTATCTGGCGATGTCACCCTCAAGCTATTCTTTTCCACCACAAACTTCCCTAAAGAACATGGCAAAATCAATGAGACCAACAAGAACCTTACCCATATTCTCAGAGATGGTCTCTTTAGCTCCATCTCCTTGAAATCTACTCCCGAAAAATTAAAATAAATAAGGTTCAAAACATTTCGTGGGTTTTGCTTCTTTTGATCAATCGATCAAGATAAACTGATAAAGATTCGAGCTTTTCTTTTTTTCTTTTTCCTTCTTTTTTGGGGCAGTAGCTTAATAGAAGGTTAGTTTTGGAATTTTGGAAGGAAACTCAAGAAAGTGGGTTCGTGCCCCTGCTGTCAGGACGACAGCGAACGCACGTGTAATTCGCTACTCTCTAACTCTTTCCCGTTCTTGTTTCTTCCCTTTTAATTTTTTTTGGTCGCGTGAAGTATCTTTTGTCTCTCTGTACATAAAGTTCGTGTCTTCCAAGAGAAAAAAAACGGTAATAAACATCAACGTCTCCGAATCCAAGTTGTGATCTTCAATGATATGATGATTTCTGTATCATTATCATTTTTTTTTATCATTTGTTTAAATTAAAAATAATTTGTATCTCGATCACTGAACAATATACTTCCAGAATAATTGTCACGGGGTTTAATTACTCTATTTATTTGTATCGCAATCATGATATCTCTCTACCATTATCCTTTTCTTTTTTTTTTTTTTTAAAGGCAGAGGAATAACTGCATTGTTATTATTTTTTTATCATTTGTTTAAATTGAAAATAATTTGTATCGCAATCAATGAGCAATACACTTCCAAAATGGGTTTAATTATACTATTTATTTGGCACATAATTCTCATGTTATGTGTGGAGTAGATGAAGATACGACCCGCCATGCAGTAAAAGTTAATAAGGTTTAAAAATATGTAGACCTTTGGCAAATTTGTCGTATCTGTTTTTTATTTTTAACATAAATATAAATTAATTAAACACGCTTTATCCTTTGGATTAATTAATAACATTTTTAATATAATTAACTAGGTCTTTTTTATTTTAAATAAGATGTCAGAACCATATTAAACATTTTTTTTTTTTTTGTAAAGATTAACGGTGGCAATAGTGGTGATTACAGTCAGTTTCGACCACCCAGGAGGGGATTCCAAAGTGTTCACCAAATCCACCGACAGATTCGCAGCCAACTCCATCCTAAGATCCCACTTACCAATCATAAATCCTCTTATCTTTATTTATTGAAATATTATTTCCCCTTTTCTTTTTATGTGGATTCAGTTCAATTTCTTCTAGGAAAAAAAAAAAATCTATCTATAAGTAGACCTAAGAAATATTTGTCTTTTTCTTTGGGCCACGCAAAACACGAGACGATTTGTCTCGAGCTACGTGCGACGTGTCCCTTTTCGTTTGCCAGAAAAAGAAAAAAAAAAAAAAACACTAATAGAGTGCATATTTATTATGTTAGTGGTATTGTGTGATGATTAAGAACGATGATACCAAACTAAGTCTTAATATTAAATTTAATTGAATTTGACTAAATAATTTTTTTTAGTTCATTTTATTATAAAATGGGTTAAAAAATTTATATATATATATATATATTATTGTGATTTGATAACAATATTTTCAGTATTATTTTCCTTCGGCTGACCAGAGATTAGCTAGATGGAAGCGTTATAGGCTTTACGAAACATTGGCCTGTAGTTAAATCCACCAGTAATTTTTGTGGGAGACCAAAAGTTGTCAGTATGCTAGCAAACCAAGTCCAAAAAGGACAAAGAATATCAGGTTTCTATCTGCAGAAAAAACCTTTACTGGGGATCGAATCCAGAAACAGGAAAAGTGGAATTGGAAGTTAATCAAATCCATGGAGTGAATGGCGGCTTGCATTCAATGCCTTTAGATGAAAAATGTCATTCTCTTATGTGTTTTTGAATAACTAACTATTGTCAAGTTTGCCTTCTAGGAATTAAAGGGAATTCTTGATGATGCCGGTTTTCAGAATTCACCTATTGCACTCATGGCAATCCTCTCGGCATGCTGGAGTAGTATCTCATATATTTTGTTCCTCACCTTCCAATAAGCTTGTTCATCAGAATCATTCAAGCTGGAAGCCTCTTTGCATCTCATATCCAACCAGTCACTCACTCTCTTTATCTGGTACATCATTTCAGCTACCCGGCCATCAGATGGTCTGCATGCCATTTGGCCCCCAACCCAATCTAGATAATCCTCAACGTAAGTCAAAAACCACACTCTGCAATCATCTTGCAAGGAATTTGCCAGCTCCATGGATGTAGACAACGCACTCCCCTTCACCCAATGTGCCTGGCTGTCCAAATCGGCTGCCAATCCAACATCAGATTCGCCATTGCTCCTCTGCCTCCTGACCCGGACTGCACCTTTGGGTTTACTACTGTGGCCCTTTTTATTTGACTTTTTGCCTTCTCCATTTGTTTCCGCTGCTGCAGCAATGGTTTTCATGTCATCAGAAGCTAGATTGAGGTCCAATGCCAAAGCTGTTTTGATCCATAAAGTTGCATTTTGCTTTCTCTCCGATGCAAGTTTTAGTGCGTCCTTCACAGAACTAGGGGGGCTTGGATCATTATGAGTGGTTCTTAATGGACTTATGCTTGTTAATGACTGAACAACTGATCTGGTCTGAGCCAAGCTGTCTTGAAGGCCGAAAAACTTATCAACTGATAGATGCTGGTCATCTCCCTTCACTGATTGAAGCTCAGAGAACAAGCTAAAGAGACAAAAATATTTATTTACTGAGTCTACATGAAACAGAAGTAGAAATGAGACGGATCGATAAATGAAGTTCAGCCATATGTGCATGCTCAGTGCACACAAATTATCAGAAGACTGAAAGCATAAGAAAGACCAAGTGTGATGTTGGGGCAGAGAAACAGCTTATTTCAGTTATGAAAGAAGAGCATGGCTTACAATTTGGGAGAAAAAGGAAGGGCAAAGGTACAGCTAGGAAATTATCAATATCCAAGAAACCTTCTGCAGTTGGAAGTTTAGAAGCGTGAAACCCACATTTACTGATCCAATTTTATTAGGAATATTTTAGTATTAGGCATGGCAAAGGATTTCTCTGATCTAAGCTTTCTGGAGGAAATATGATATAGATGAAAAAACAAGATTGTATTGGAATATTGAATGATTTAGTAGGTATGTTGACAATAAATTTGATAAATTTCAATAAGATGGCCCTACCTCAGGCACCTGAGCAGTCTTTCAGCAGCAGAAGCTTCTTGTAAAGCTTCTGCAGCAGATAGCAGAGCGATGTCTTTTTGCTTCAACACTTCCTGTAAAGCATGTTAATCTATTTGGTCATGCAAAAACTCAGCAAGGATACCATAAAAAGTTGTGAATCAAAATACCTGTCCAAGTTTCACCAAGTTTGAGGGAAGGGACTCCCAGGCTATCTTAGCATCGGTCAAGCTTCTGTCGCTAGCTGAACTGGAAGTCACCTTTCGATCAGCAGAATCTTCACGCTTTTTTCTTGAACCCGAGATACTACTCTTCCTGGAAAGTTTGGATGATCTTGTACCAACACCAATGACAGATGATCTCTTCGTTTTGGTACATGAGTTTTCATCAGAGCTATCATACCTAGATGAATGTACTGAAAAATTCTGTTGACAAACAAAGAGTCAATAGTTATGATAATCATTATCATTATCCTAAGACCAAGATCATATGTCATCAACTTCGTTGCATCTGCCAATGTACACAAATTTGTAACATTGCTCATCCAAACTTAACAACTGACAGTACAGATGTTCTCATTAATATTGCAAGCAAATCAAAGAGGACTTTTGGCACTCACATGGATACCAGGACTGCTCCGATCAGGTTGCACCTCGTGCTTTACAACTGAGGTGTCTGATATATCCCCCATTTTTGCAGTTTCGATTGCACTCCAGCTTCTTCTTTTGTATATAGACGAGGTAGATGTAGTTGAGATTGTGCTTTCCACATCATCATCAACATGCCTTGTTGTTCTATATTTCCTAAATCCCTTATCATAAATTTCTGCATCACTCCTTTTAGGCCCGTAACTCAACGTACTCTCAATGTCACTCTTCCTAGGCCCGTAACTTAAGGCCTTTCTAGCCGTCCAATCGTCCAAGCCTACTTTTGGAGCACTCAAAGACCGAGACTTTCTGCTTGGCTTCTTCTTTGCCATATCCTTACTCCCTTCAATTATCCAACTCAGGCCTCCTGCTCTACCTGCCCCCTCATTTAAGCTCAACTTTGCAGCACTTAAAGATCGGCAAATTTCGGTGGGCTTCTTCTTAATCACATCTCCATTCTCTTCAATTATAGACTCCAAATAAGACCGACCAAGAGATTTTTTCAAATTATTCAAGGGAATAAGATCTTTCGGAATCCCATTACACGGATGCCTACCAGGAAGAGGCCTAATGCCTTTAAGCATTGGAACAGGATATGCAGCCTCCAATTTATCTACGTATATAAATTGCCCCAGATACAATTTATTACACAAAACCATATCATCTTGGTCTTGAGGCAAAGCAACATACAATGCATGAGATAAATCAGAAACCTTTAAGAAAAAACCTTGATTAGGCCAAAGATCACCTTCCCTCAGTAAAGGGATAATGCTTCTAATCTGCAACAACACGGGCTCACAATCGCGCGAGGTGTTTCCATCAACATCCATTTCTTGAAGAAATTTCACAAGAACCCCAGAACTCAATTCTGCCATTTTCTTCATGGAAAGATCAAAGAAATCAAACCCCAAGATTTCTTCATGCAAAAGTTAGAATCTTTGAATCAATTAAACAGAAAATTGGGGGGGGGGGAAGGGATAGGTTGGTTAGTTATCAAGAAGATTAATAATATTACACCATGAATCACGATGGTTGTTGTTATTAAATTCTTCCACTTCTGGGTCTATTTTGATTTGATTTGCTGATGATTGGAAGGGAGATGCAGGCAAGGCAAGGCATATCTCGGATTCTTTAATCTTTCCTCATTTGACAGTTGGGAAATTTTCAAGGAATAAATGCCAGGAGGCATTGACTACAAACTTTTCATGTCTCTGCATAACCGCCAATATTCTGCGAGATTAGATGCTGCCATGCGTTATTTTTTATTTTTATTTTTATTTTTTTTCTCTTTTTGGGTTCATTTTTCTTGATTTGCTTTCGCTAGATTATAAGGGCGGGCTTGGGCTGGGCTAGGTCCAGCTAGACCCGCGCTACAATAGAGGCTCAGTCTTCCGGATCAAGCCCAACATCGGGCCTAAGATGCTTTGCCCAATCCCAACTTTGAACAATAATCTCATCGGATCTCACTTTAGTTTTTGTAATTGGATTGAGGCTCGAAATTTTTAATCCAAAACAAAGATATAGATTTATAAGAATTAAAAAAATTATTTTTATTATATAACTCACAGTTCATTTCATTGGCCTCCTAATGAACAATACATATATATGTGTGTGTGTGTGTGTGTTTGTTCGATTCATGATTTGTGACTTATGAAACTGTTGTGGGCTTGACTGTACGTTGAAGCCTGTGGTGGGTCGTCCAAGCTTTAGCCTCCTAATATTAGTTTCGTTTCCATGTCAGTGATAATGGGGGGTTGCCTCGAAGATCGGCTTCTGCGAGGCCCCGCCCCGTATCTTTCAGAACCCTTTTGCCTTTGTTTTTCGGCTTCCCTTCTGCCCCATTCCCGCGCCTAGAACCAAGCAGAATTATTATATATTTTATTGAATAACGTTAAATAGTTCAATTCTCGTTTTCAAATTTTGTTTTGATAAATATAAATAAGTGATTTATTACAATTTTATCACGTACCATTTATTTATCACTTTGTTATCACCTATTTATATTTACACGACTTTTAAACCAAAGTCAAAAATCGCTCAATATGTTGACGTCCAAAACCACTTGAAACCAAGAGTTGAAAGCCATGTGCGGCATTTTAAAACATGATATATGAATCATTGGACGACCCCATAACATAGACGTTGCTCATGACACCGCGGTTACATGCAGGTCAAGATCCATCCAAGGAAATTTCATTTGTGCTACCCAACAAGTTCAAATCACAAGAGGTCGAAGAATTGTTAGCCGTATGGAAGGTTTGATACCATATTTCATCCGAGCAGCCAACAGGTCAAGCAGTCGCTACCATCCGTTAACTGGAGGGGACTCATTCGCTGGCCCATCTCATCTGCAAACCATGCCGGCATACCGACTACCCGCCCCGGAGCTTTTGGAGCACCGCTGCGGCAGCTTTGAGAAAACGCCCCGTGTAAGTTTGGTGCCTATCATTGGTTTATGTCCAAGGACGCGAACAACGAGAGCTCAAAGCTGGAGACTGCTTGGCATCATTAGTGCTTTTAACTGCTTTGTGTTGTATCTCTCTTCTGAACTCCCTCTCCAAGTATTGCATGACGATGGATCATTGCTCTGAAATTCTTCTCCCCAAGAAGTTAACGTGTAAAAATGGGAAAACAAAAAAAAAACAAAAAAACAAAAAAAAACTTGATCACCAGGACTCACTCGGGGTCCGCGCATTGGTGCAACCATTAAAGCCCTGTCCAAGGGATGCCTTAAAGCTGCAAATCAAATTCTTAATATTAAGCAGATCAAGCACTCTAAGTCACAGAACAAGATATAAATTGTTGACCAAAAGTCCAATTTCAACAACCTCGCGCATAAAATTACCTCAAACAAAGGGAAAGAAAATAACGTGAAATTTACGTTTCTGGACAAATAACACGGTGAACCAAGGCATTGCCTTACGGGGACCAGAAACTTGAGCCAGTCAAAATGCTATTCCTATGAAGCCAATAGTGCTTCAACCTTTGCAATTTGATCCTCTTCATTCTTTCTGGTTGGACTCTTATTAGCCTCATCGAACAAATCATGCTTCCATTTCTCTCCTCTACCACCTGGGCGATAACCTTGCCTTTCACTTATTCTCTCTCTGCCTCTGTAATTGCTGCCACCACCAGCACCTTTGTATCTTTCTCTTGACTGAAGACCGTGCATTTGTGCTTTGCCTCTACTTCCAGGAACTGGCCTCTCGGATCTGTCTGTGCGTCGGGGGTTGTGGTCCCCTTCATCCCTTCTTTCACTCAGAGACAGAGGGCGATTAGAGTGGACTGGCCTTTCAGAGTCAGTGGCTGCTTTGTTAGCATTCTCAGAGCCGAGTGGAATCTTTTTCTCCCTAAAAGGTGGCCTTTTCCTCACAGGTGATGGTGGTTCAGCCTCCATTTTGAGGAAAGCATCATGGCACCATACACCATTGCTATCCTCCCTGGCCTCTGGCTTCTCAAATCTCCGCTGTGAATCGTAAGTTGCTGACTTGGTTGCTGCCCTTCTGTCCTGGTCATCCTTTGAATCCCTCAATCGATGCTCTGCAAATAACACAAGAAGAATGACAATGTGCAAGCATTATACATGAACCTTCAAGAAAAATAGATACTCAGAATCAAACAGACCCAAAAAATGATGTTCAAGTAGCAACAGAGAAGAGAAGTCAGACATAAACTGACAAAGAAAACTTGCAATTAATCCAAAGGACATGGAAATGGGGTATCAACTGATTCAAGACAAAAAGGCTTCAAGTAATTCTGTGTCCAAAGTCTCAGCTTCCTTCAGAGGGGCACACACATACATTGGCTATGGGCAAAATTCCTTCCAACTGTTGGCATGCCATGCATTAGGATAACACAGTAGAGCACAAGCTGCACCACTGCCTCTTATGTTCGCATCTTGATAAAATCCAATACAAGATTAAGATGGCCAGTGATCTCACAGTAAATTGACATGCAATAACATACTTTTACTTTACATATCAGTCTGAAATAGTAGCATATCAACAACCAGTGTCTCAGTAACGAGAACTGGTAGTGGACATCACAAGATTAATGAATCATGAGCTAAAAGTGCACAGAAATTCTGCAACTGAAGCAAAGACTCACCAGTAGCTCTCCGACCAAAGCTTCGACCAACTTGCCCGGCATTACTGCGCTCATCGTGCTGTTAAAAGACATGCACAGGCAAGCTCAAGATTGTTATATACAGGGAGGCTTTCAAGGCATGGGCCAGACAACAATCCCGCTACATCAGCCCAGTTAAAAAGGTTTGCATACACTGAATGAAAACCAACTAATAAGATCAACAGAAATATGTTCACTGACCATTCACTAGCAAAAATAACCAACTTGGTGCATGCATGAAGAGTTATACACATTACGGCGGCATCGGGATTCTACCTTGTCCCAAGGTATGGTGAGACTTACATACCTTAGTTTGGAACTTCCAGTCATTAAAAAGTATTCATCTTGCCTTAAATACCAGAAATTGTCACATTGTGTTTCAGTATTTCAGGAGATGATAAAACTGATTCCGTCTGATAGCTAGATATTACACAGATAGCCCAAACTCAAAACTTTGAGTTTAACAAATCTATTCCATTTCTATGTATAAAAAAATTTATTCCATTCTATAGCCAACTGATTGGGCAAGTGTTTTTGCACATTATTTTCTCCATGGTGCAAGCTTCCCCTTCTGGTAAACAAAGAATATGATCAGTAACCTGAGCATACTTTTTGGATCCCTTTCTGTGTCCCTTGCATACACATACAACTCGTTTCTACCCAGTGTTTTGTACATTACTCCTCATTATTGTAAGGCTAGTCTTAAGCTCAAAGCAAGGAACCCACACATAGAATGCATGGACCATGTCAAGGTGTAGAAACAATGCCCACTGGGCTAGGGATCTGCTCAAATCAGCACCAGAGGTCCTTTATCCTAAAACCTGCAGGTGATCAGTTGCTTAGCTTCAGGTGTACTTCGCATTCATAAGTTGCAAAAGATGAAGACTGAGTAGCAATTTTGGAGTAAATCTCACTAGTGACAAGTTCAGCTGTACAAGGGAGAAGAATCAGACCACCAAGAGATTTCTGAGGGTCCTAAGATGTCATAAAAGCAACAGAATAGTTCCTTCCAGAGCAGTCAACGTGAAGCAATCAAATTGACATGAAGAGAAAAAAAAAACTTTAATAATAGTTGACAAACGAGGATGTACGGTAAGAGAAGAGCACCTGAAAATAAGATCGAGACCGAGGCACTTCAGTTGGATCGGATAGGTCGTCTTTTCCTTCATTCTGTCCATTAGGCTTCTTAAAAGATTCTTTGCTCACAGCACCGGGCTCTACCTTAGAATCAGATTCTCGTCGAGCCTCAAGAGGCAATGCATCCTGCAGCTGCTGTTTGTTCCTTCGATCCCGATCTGTATTCTCTCCAATATCAGAACCAGCCTTGCCGAGCACTCTCTCGATCTCTGGCTTCCCATCTCTCCGAGACCTTTTAGGACTAGACCCAAACAGCAAAAATATAAATTACATTATCCAAATTGGGAGACACCATTACTTACCCGCCAAACAAGATTCATCACTTGACATTCACAACACTCCATTCACCACAAACTGAAAAAAAACTGTTTCTTTACAATCCCATACACCAATCAAAACTGCAATTCGGACTTCACCCATTAATGTGCTAAATTCAATTAATCAAAAAATAATAAGCACCAAATTTTATTTTTATTGTTTTAAAAAAAGAAATTCCTACTTCTCTAAGTCTAAACCCACAAGATACTTTTACTCACGCACCAAGAGATGGGAAGCCAGAGAGGGACGTCACCTGGGTTCCCTGTCAAATCCAGAACGGTGTCGTTTGGGCTCCGCATCGCTGCGCTCCCGCTCTCGCTCTCGTCGAGACATCGAGAACAATTGGAACTAGGGTTTTTACTTCTGTGGAGCTTGCCACTACCGGTACGGGTTATAGCTTTAGCTTTGGCGTGGAGTGGGGTTTTCTTCTTACGAACGATTTGTGGCCGTAGCTTCTTGTAAGTGATAAATTGAAAGAATCTGGGCCGCTCGATTAGATTACCGTCCGTGATGACTGCTGACACCGAAGTCATGTGCCGGCCTGACTCGTTTCGTTTAATCTTATCCGTTCGATGATTAGGACGTTGCGTAATTACATATAACTATATATATGGTTAATAATACTTATTCAGTTTTTATAAACTAAAAAATATTAGCTCGTTACTTAAATATTAAATATCATTAGACGAATATTTTTCTTAGTTCATATTAATATTAATAAATTTAAAATTTTATTATTATATTTCTACACTCTTAAATTTATTTATATCGGGTGAACTGCAACACAAAAGTTTTGACTTAAGTCAATACAAAAGAAAAAAACAACGCTGAATTAGCATTTAAGCTGGTACTTCAAGTGGCGAACTCAACATTTGAGTGTGTGAGATGCTTTGTGTTTTCTTGAGATTTTATTGGAAAGTTGATGGGCTAATTTATAATGCAAATTAAGCACACAGTCCGACCAACAGGAAGTTCAAGGTTCCGTATGGAAGATAACTGTAAGTAGTTTTCGATTGGCTTTGATGCTAAAGCGAAAGCGCTTAACAAGATTCACAGGCTCGCATTAACTCACATCCCTGATGCTTCTCAGTTATGTACCAGCACCGGCAGGGTTCCTGCCGAGGGGAGTCCAAATTGAAGTAGTTATTACCATATAACTGCAGGTAGTCAAAAAATATTCCGTGGCGTAAGTTCACTTATATCCAAAAAAAAAAAAAAAAAATTGTATTCCGTTCGTTTAAATCTTAACTAAAATTTGGTAGATGATGCTAAAACAACCTTGAAATAGCAATCTTTTCCAAAATAAGATCATCCAGATGACCGTGACTGTTAATCCTTTCTAGTTCCAGCAATATGCAATCAAAGCCAATTCATGGAAACAAGTTGTAAGCATGTGGCCACGCGATGGTTGCAGAACCATAATCAATAGAAATTGCTGTGCGCGATGAATATCATTTTGAATGCCACCATACAAAAGAGCAGTAGCTTCTTCCTCCCCTTTGGCCAAGCCGAGAAATGGGTCTCATTTGGAGAGTTCCAATGCTGGGTTTAGGACTCCATACGCGGCAATACAGGATATAAAGGATAAACTGCGCTAGCAATGATTAAGAAAACCAATCTCAACATTTGAACCTGGAGCACCATTTTATGAGAAGCTCTTCAACATCAGCATCCATCCGGGTGCCAATTCCTCCCCAAACCAACATGTGGGCAAGGTCTCCTATTGTTGAACCAGTCACCTCATGCACAGCCTTGAACCCAATTCTTGTATAGAACCTGACAAGCTAGCAAGTGAACAGACAATAAAAGACAGTTTTAACATGTTCAGCCGTGCAGGTAAAAGATTTAAATTCTAGCAATCGATTGATGGGAAGGGTAAGAACCTTGGAATGGTAGAGATCAGAATCGTTAATGGCAAGCAACTCAGCTGTCTTGCACCCAGAGTCATACCCATATCGAACGGCGAGAGCTCCAATAAACAGACCAATGCCAAAGATTGATCTTTCCATCTCGAGTGTCTCCCTTTTCAATCGTATTGAATCCAAATGAAGAATCTTGCCTCTTAAAAAGACCCTTATCAGCCCCTCACCTCTCCCAAGCTCGTTCTTGGTTTGAAGACTGCTGGCTGTGACTCGAAAGAAGGGTCCGAGTGTTTGGAGCTGGAGGTCAAGATTCTGGGCCTTTGATGAGGCCAGTATTTCTGTCATGGTTGGTATATTCATTTCTTGTTCACTGCTACTGCTACAATTTACAATCTTGAACAGCGCTCTTTCCGAGGGAGTTCAATTAGGGCCCTTGTGTCGCTTGCTGCGGGGTTGATAAATGGAACATTGGAGTGAATTGAATCAGAAATTTGCGTTCTTGCTGATATTCTTGAGTTCTGAAACAGGATTTTGGAGTAGGAGTTTTTGTGGATGTAAATGTTTGGCCGACGGAGAAACAGAAGTGGGTGATACGTGGCAGCCATGCGACCACGACATCAAATCCATTCTTTCTCGTTTTCTAGCGACTCGTCGAATTCTGAGAAGATGAAAAAGACACTGAAACACAAGACAAGGGTGTGTTTAGAATTACAATTACAGTTTTATTAATATTTAATAATTAAAAAATTTGCTTTTCACAACACGCACCATAAATCAACCCTATATTTTGAAAATATAACATCTTAATTTAATAATAAATTCGTAAAAATATATTATAATTTTATAATTTTTTAAATAATTATTTTTTATTGTTATACAAAATTAATTATAATTTAATTATAAAAAATATTTTTAAAATATTTCTTATTTTATTAAAAAATTTAAATATTATAAATAATTATCTAATAAATAGTTACATTTATTAATAAGAGATTTTACTATTACTAATCTATTATTCATAATAATAAAATTTAACTGTAATTTCTAAAGATGCCAACTTTTCTCGTTGGTAGCGGAGCTCATTCATCCCTGGAGTTTTAAAGGTTCCATGCCAAAGACAACCCGCTGCACTTCATTTTCCTTGAACGAGGCCGATAGATAGCGGAGCCCCACAGGTGTCATGGACTGGTAGCAACCTGGGCATGAATGGGGGACCTGGATTATATAAACTATATGATATTTTTTATTATAAAATTTATTAAAAATTAAAATATCTGATAAAAATAATTTTTAATATATTTAATCCATTCTTCACTGACTACCCAACGACTGTAGCCAAGGAACTAAACTGTGGACCACACTAGTTCCCTCTGGATGCAGAGCTCAAGTTTTTCACTCCACACTACAGGAGTGGCTTCCGCACAATTTACAAACCTCACGGACATCTCCTTTCTCCTGCGATTGGCCTCAAATTTTTGCGACAACCCGTTAGTGTTTCTGACAGCGGAGAAATGAATGTGCCGTCGGCGGTGCGACAACTCGCTTCTACTCAAAAGCACCAATCCTGGGAGGCCAGGACAGTATCACCACTTTCTGCACTGGGACAAAGCACGCGATGCTTTGCTGGGAGTGAATACCCAACTATTGATAGGGGTGGAATCCACCCGAAGGAGATTGGATCGAGGTTAATACGGATGGTTCCGGCAAGAATGGCGTCGCCGCCGTTGGAGGTGAAATACGAGACTTGCAAGGTTGTTGGCAGGTTGGCTTTGCACACAATAGAGACTCTTGTACAGCCTTCTTAGCTGAGTTGTGGGGACACGATAACGGACTGCAGACAACGTGGCAGTGTGGTTATAGAAAAGTTTATATCGAGTCGGACTCCTTGCTTGTGTTAGAGCGTCTAATAAAGAGAATTCCTGAAACCCATCCCCATGCCAATTTAATTTACTCCTGCAAGGAGATATCACACGTTCTCAAGGAAGGAAACTGTGCGGCTGACTGAATGACTAATTTTACCTCATCACTTAGTTGAGGTTTTCATTTATTGTCAAACACCCCCTAATGCAATTGCTCAAGTTTTTCATGCGGATGTCTCGGGGGGTCCTTTGACCCCGTCAATATTCTTTTTGGTTTTCTTGTAATTCAGCGTTAAGGCTCTTCTTAGATCCCAACAAAAAAAAAGAAAAAAAGAAAAAACGTGGAGCAACACGTGAGAGAAGGGGAAAAGACCATCTGTCTCATCCCGACCTCTCTGGTCCATTAAAGGACAAGGCAAAAAATCGAAAACCCACGTGAATTTTCCAGGTCGCCGCCCCCAGCTCTTCCTCATTCTGAACCCCCAGAAATTAGATTCCAAAAAAAGGCCAAAAAGGTCAAAAACTTTGGAACTCCAAAGCGGAAAAAATCAGAATCGCCGCCAAATATCAAAAAATGTATACCTGACATAGTAAAATTAAATTTTAATTATAAAAAAATACTATATTATTAAAAATTATAAAAAATATATTATGACTCACTAATCACAAATCGCATTACTCTTATTATATATATAACCTAAGTCCGAATTCTCTCTTCGTCTTTTTTTTTTTTTTTCTCTCTCTCATCTTTTTTATGATTTCTCCTGACAAACGTGTCTCTCCCGTTAATTTTCTTCAATTTGTAACTTATAATTGTAAGTAAATATGATTATTTAATTATTTATTGTTGTCTCGTGTCTCCGGCAGTTGATTTCCAGAATTAGAGTTTTTTGTTCTTCGATTTGCTCTTTGGGGAAGAAATATGTATGTTAATCGTTCTCGTATTTATCCATTTATGGGTTTCTACTGGTTTCTGTTCTCATATTTGTCATCACGGTGGTCTCACCGGCGACCCACATCCTCCACCGTCTCGTCCGCCCATCCACGCAACCCCCACGGGTCTCCTTCAGTAAACTCCTTTGCGCAGCCACCACCGCCACAACCACCATCACCACCACTACAAAAGACGTCCTTCAAATTACCACAAGAATACCCTTCTAGAACACAGTGCCGCAGCCTTGTTCTCCTCCTCATCTCCTCTTCCTCTTGTATTTTCTCGCCCTCCATCAACATCTGTTCTCTCTTCCCCTCCTAAGCCGCCTAACCACTCTATGACTCTGGAAAAAGAAATAGCAGGAGAAGAAGAAGATGGGGATTTTGATGACTTTGACGGTAGTTATATAGAAGATTTTGAAATTAGAAGTCAAGAGGAGAAATTGAAGGAGATGTTGTTAATGGTAGGAGTTTACAGACAAATGGGTCAACGTTGCGCAATTTGACGGTGAAGGAAAGGAGAGAGTTAGGGTCTTATGCACGTGGCTTGGCGAAGAAGCCCTCAAGTGCCAGTCAATGGGCAAGTCCAGTGTTGGTGAGAACGTTGCGTCTTTGACTTTTGGACAACCAATGCACCCAGTTAATTTTCGTTACTCGAGAATATTTTAGTCCTTTTAAATTATTTATAATAATATTTGTGTTATTAAATTAATTTTTTATTAGCAATCTTCTTTTTATATATAAAAAAATAAACTCTACAAATTTTATAATTAAACCTTAATTTAATATATCAAATGTAATTTCTTTTTCGCAAAAATGTCTGATTCCCCCAATTCATGCATAAACTATTATCATTAATTCGTAAATGGCAGCAAATAGAGCTTGTCTAAAATGGCGTCACCGTATCTAAAATTTCTCTTTTTTCTAATTCAAATTGATAAGGTAACAAACCTTACAGAATAACTACGATGTCAATGTCAATGTTGGGTCCAAACAAAAAAAAAAAAAAATTCTGCTGTCAATGTCTCCATTATTTTCCTTTATGATTGAAAAATGGGACAAATCAACGTTGTCAAGAGCTTAATTATATCAACCCAAATCTCCTAAATTCAATTTGTAAACAAAAACAAAAATAAATAAATAAATAAATATATATATATATATATATATATACACTACTTATCTAATATTTTTGTCCCGGGAAAGAAGTTTAATGTTATATCTCAAATAATTTTCGTTTATATTCATATCATATGATAATTTTTTATGTGAATTATATAATTATACATGTCTTTTTGTTTGTCGGCGACCAAATTTTCGACGACCCATGAGACTCCTGGTCTCTCTCTCTCTCTCTCTCTCTCTGTCTAAACATTTGTCTTTTCGTTTGTCGGCGCCAAAGTCTGGACCTTGTCTCTGACTCTTCTTTATGTTAATTTGTCGCGGGATTTTTGGTTTGTCGTTTTAATTAATTAATTGAGCGATGAACGCGATTGGGATTAAGCCGCTGCTCGGAATTTCGACGGAGAAATTGGGATTGGCGGGCTCGAGTCGCGATGGAGAACCTGTAATTAGAATGAAGCCAAGGCGGGCTCTGGGAATTAGAGCCGTGGAAGGGTCGCAGTCGCGGAGAATAGAAGTCAATGTTAATGGAAAGGTCGATTCGCTTAACTCAAACGGGTCTTGTTTTGAACCGAAGTTGGCAAACTGCGCTCCAGGTAATGTCTTGTTTGAAAGAAAGAAAAAAAAAGAAAAATTTTTCCTTGTTAATTAAGTCCTTTGCTCTCATCCCCCCCTCCCGGCGGGCCGTATGTGTTTGTCTTTATTTTATTTTATTTTACTTTACTTTATATTCAAGGAAGAAAAGAAAATGTATATTAGAGCACTTGGGTTCGTATTATTGCTAAGATTGAAGGACTTCTGACTCTTTTCATTGCCTGTTGTTTCTTGTTGTTATGTGAATAGGGAAACATGAGACTA
Organism: Bruguiera parviflora; assembly: GCA_019804595.1. Taxonomy (NCBI): domain Eukaryota; kingdom Viridiplantae; phylum Streptophyta; class Magnoliopsida; order Malpighiales; family Rhizophoraceae; genus Bruguiera; species Bruguiera parviflora. Next base: position 1,994,940 of record CM034048.1, read on the forward strand.
ATAGTCCATTGTCTACGGTTGGGAACTCGACAAATATAAAGTGGCATGAATCCTCGGTTGAAAAATCCGAAAGGCGGAAGTTACTCAATCAAAAGGGTTGTGTCATATGGATCACTGGGCTCAGCGGCTCAGGTTTGTTTATTTTCTCTCCACTTGGACGGTAATGTTGTGTGCATTTGTTAAACTTTTCGGGTACGCATGAACTGTGCGTCGAAAGAAATATCAATGCGTGTTCATTTGGATAGTTTGTCAATAATTCGCTCCGGACACGGGTAATAGCCCGTTCTATATGGAACGGGTCTTAAATGGCATCTTCTGGCATCGTCTGTTTGACAGCTTTTCTTGTTTTGGGCTTGAAAATTATAGGAAAGAGCAGCCTGGCATGTGCGTTGAATCAGATGTTGTACCAAAGAGGGAAGTTATCTTATGTTCTTGATGGGGACAATATCAGGCATGGCCTAAATAGTGATCTTAGTTTCAAAGCAGAAGACCGTGGGGAGAATATTCGGAGAGTCGGTAGGCACTGCCTTAGCTGCTGCACATCGTGTTCTTTTCTACCACGTGATTGAATTGGATAGTGTTAGCTGAATACCTGCACTCGTGGGCTGAGGCTTTTTGGATGATGGAATGCAATTTCTTACAATTTGCCTGTTGAACTCTGGCCTGTTCAGGTGAGGTAGCAAAGCTCTTTGCGGCTGCTGGAGTTATATGCATCGCCTGCCTAATTTCTCCTTACAGAAAAGATCGGGATGCATGCCGCTCAAAGTTACCGACGGGAGACTTTATTGAGGTTGGTGCTCCTTACCGCATGACTTATCAAGGTTCCAATTGGAAGTATAGCAAGAAATGGGTTTTGCCCTAGTCATTTGTTTTCTTTCTTTTGCTAATTCATTATGGAACCAAATATGTTGACATCATTTTGCCAATTGCATCTGAATATCTGATACAGTTTACATATAACAGGTTTTCATGGATGTTCCACTCCAAGTTTGTGAGATCAGAGACCCCAAAGGCCTGTATAAGCTTGCTCGTGCAGGGAAAATCAAAGGTGTCGTGAAAATTATGAACCACTACTCTGACTATGTCAAACTAATTCCCCATATATTTCATCACCTTCTGATGTTGTGAGTTGCACTCCGTCTATAGATGTGGCAAATACAAAATTGCTTTCTCATCTGTTTACAGTTAAAAAAACATTAATCATTATCATTATCAGGGCTATGTATGGGTTGAACAAATCATTATTTGTCAGACTATTCTCTTTAATGTCACTTCACTGGTACATCTGCCAGTCTCTTGTGTGCAAATTTGTGCACTACCAGCATTTGCCTTTGCTGATGGACTTTTACGGTAAACACTTGCCTCAAATAACATGGGTGGGAGAATGAATTCCAAAACATGAAGAGTTCCAGTGTGGTTTAGCTCGCAGATTCTGATATGTGAAATGTCAGAACTCGTCTGGGATGGTGATTGTGCTTTTGGTGGTTGAATGACCCCCGGAATGGCCGTCTTTTGTAGAATGGGCGCCATCCTATCGAGCAAATTCTAACATGGACCTTTCTTTTGCAGGCTTTACAGGAGTTGATGATCCATATGAGCCCCCATTAGACAGTGAGGTAAAGTACAAGATTCAAAGGAAAACAGAGCATCTGACTGGCATCCATGTTCGCAGATGTTATTCAAGCACAATAAATGTGCTTTCATGGGATTAACACATGTACTATCTAGCCGATAATAAATTTTCTTTCTCTGAGCACAATTTCCATTCAGCTTTGCTCTACTGTGTGAAGTTCCTGGGCCTCATTAACACTAGTGTTTCACCTCTTGCTTCTTTGCAGATAGTACTGAAATGTGATATAGGAGACTGTTGTTCCCCGTATGACATGGCCGAGGAAGTGATATCTTACTTGGAGAAGAAGGGTTATCTACTAGCATGAAAATATTTTGCGTTGGCATCTCTTGGCTTTCAGTACCTCTCTTATTGCTCTGATGTAAATGGGGGAAGCCACTGGCTTCAAAAGCCGATTCCAGCATTTTAGTGCGGCACCTGTTTAATCAATCAATTTGCACATTGTTTGTTAAGAAGAAACAAAAAAGAAAATAAAATGGTGTCATGGTATCTATTTCCCCTCTGTAGCTAATTGATTTGAAGATTCTATTAGATTTCTATTTTTATATGTGAAATTGTAACATATGTTTCCCACTTCACAGCTCTTCGAAAGAGATATTTTAGAGCACCCCCCAAAAATAAAAAGGTCCATTGAGGAGATGTTGGGTCGTGAACTTAATATATTTGAATTAAAAATATCTAATGACAAAAAAAAATAATAATAATTTAGAATTTTCATTTTTTTAATTATTGAAGTATTCTCTTGTAAACTTAAAGAAGTTTCTTTTATCAACTTGGAAGGCAACAATCGTACTAGCAGTAGAAGAATAAAAGAATTCTACAAATTTGTAAAAAATATATATATTGACGTTTTTTCCTTCATTCTTCCTGGTTTTCTCATTGGAGATGTGCAAGTTTTTGTTTACCCGATTGCAAGAATCAAAATACTGAACCCAGTTGGTTATATTGTACCTGAATCTGAAAAATAATTAGATGGAGTTTTTCGAAATTACTAAATACCGAGGGACGTGCGTGTGAAACCAACTTAAGTAAGAAGCCACGGAATTGAGTGAACTAGAAATCAGTTAATATAACTTCATTAAAATGGAAAATCACCAAACAAAAAAAGAAAAGAAAAGAAAAGGTTCGGCAACGTGATTGGTGGACGAGGTGTCAAGTAATAAAAGTCTATTATCTTTTACCAAATTGGAAAGAAGTTAAGGAAGAAAAGAAATTATGACGAGGAAATTTTTGTTTTCACCTAATTGATTGCGGCAATATTTGAAACAGCTTTATGGGCACAAGATCAAATACAATAAGATAATAATGTTGATTTTTAAAAGGAAAAAGAATAATAATAATAACAATTGATTGCGATTGTTATTGAAAGCAATCTATAAAATCCAATATAAGGAATATCGGATGACGAGTATTCCTTGTTAAAAATAAATAGAAGATTTAATATTTTGTTCAGAACAATTGAACAAGGGCATTTGGTCTAGTGGTATGATTCTCGCTTTGGGTGCGAGAGGTCCCGAGTTCGATTCTCGGAATGCCCCATTGCCTTTATTTTCTTCAATTACAATTTTATATATATTATTACTAAATCTTAGGAACCTTCACCACGCGTGGGCATTTGGTCTAGTGGCATGATTCTCGCTTAGGGTGCGAGAGGTCCCGAGTTCAATTCTCGGAATGCCCCCGCTCCCAATTGAATTTATTTTTTTGACCCGTTTTTTTCCCCTTAACTTCAACGGGACTGACTTTGTTCAGGAGGCCCTAACTTGAGTTCCTAGAGAATCATCTCGAGGAATCCTTTAACTTATTTGATGTGCCGCAATTTAGATGTCAATATTTGGACACGCATGCCTAATTCAAGACGTCAACCACAAAGCACGCACCACAGCTCTACTGCAAGAAACGTCGCGGACAGGCTAAAACTTTGACTTGGCAATTAAACCGATAGACAACTGCAACTTGGGGAGTTTTGGGGCGGGGGGCTCCCAAAAATTTCCATTTTCTTTTAACACAAAAACTGAACTCCGTTCAAAGATTCAGTCCGTTTACCTGCGAACTGGTCCCCATATCTTGGAAAACAGAAAGATCAGAGAGAAAGTGAGATTGTGCATCGAGGTTAGCAGCATCGCAGAATCGCTGATTTAACATGAACGGATTGGCACAGACGCTCATTCACCTTTCTTCCTCAAACCTGCGTGCCAACTTGTTTGATAGCACACATATCGAGAGGTGGGCCTGAAAAACGGGTTTTGGGAAATGTCGGCGCCGATGCTTCAGTTGGGTGCTGGGAAAACAACGGAAAAGGAAAGGAAAACTTTTAGAAACTCTCTTTTCCTTTTCACTTTGCCTCGGTTTTCTCGGCTACCGAACAGACAGCAGCAAAAGAACATAGATTGGTTCCAGACAAAAAGGACGAATGACAATGAACCCTTCCTTTGTCCTGTCTTGGGATGTACCGAAGGCCGCTGTTCTCCCCTTCCGTTTATTGTAACGGTACAGTTAGTTATTAGTGCAGCTAACAGGGCATCCTCCCCCAGCCATGATACACATCTCATTAAACATCATCAGATATTTAATTACACTTCTTAGAAATTACAATTCGGATTAACAAGCCTCTCTTAGTTAGATCTTCATCTTGAATTTAATTTTCATTGTAATTAATTTGATTATTTTTCAAGAACTAGTTTTCTTTTCTTTTTTTCCAGTTTATTTTTCAGAGATGTGGCAGCATATATAAGTTGCCACTGCCACGTAACTTAAGCAAGATGGCGAACAAAGGAAGTGGGTCGATTGACAGCAAGCAAGGGAGTGGCTCCTTCAGGTTAAAGCCGTCAAATGCAACCAGCTCCAAGGAGAAACAAAATTTCACTTTTATTACAACCAGCCCAAAAGCATTTTTTCTATGGAAAACCAAACACGATGAAACACCTGCTAATACCTGTACACAAGACTCACAAGTAGTTTGCAGCTCTGTAACATTACAAGGGTATCTCCAGCAACCAAAGGACAGGCCAAAATGAACCCAGTTAGACCCAACAGAAGCCCCTACAACCAGACTGAGATCGCTCCACTTGCCCATGAGCACTGGAAAAGCACAAAATCTGATGCTCAATTCTTTGATTTTGAATGCTTTACGAGCCAATCAATAACGGTGTTAATGTTGGTTGAGGTCTTGCATGAAATCATGAAACAGCAAACTTCTCTATCGGGAATGGATTTGAGCCCCCTGCACAGCATAATTAACTCTTAAATAACAACTTAAAAATGACATCACACAAAGAATAGAATTACATATATGGTTGAATCACATGCACAGCTTCCAGCAAATGGTTTCTTTTGGTCAAACAAAAGATTGCAGAAGACTAATGCCCCATGATTTAAGTACCAGAAATCACACAGGATATGGTATATCTATTTCATAACTGTCTGACTTGATATTGCCTCTAAACAACATTAAAAGATTTTTAGCTACCACTTACATTTGTTCTGTAAACTCTTGTTTGGACAGGGCTCCTGGTTTGTCAATCTTGTTCCCTAGCACCAGCAAGGGGATACCATTTAGGAATGGCTTACTCAAAAGGTCATGCAGTTCGTTTCTTGAGACAGATAAGTTATCATAATCAGCAGCATCCACAACATATCTGCAAATGCAAGAATATTTTAAACAAACTTGAGGGCAAGCTTGGTTGGATAAAATGCAATTTAGCATTGACAGTGTATCATGAATCCAAATTATTGAGAAAGCAACGAAACAGGATATCATAACTTAAGTTTATGAAAATGTGATTGAATCAAGCGTCTAAATGGGTCATGTATATCAGTTGCCATGTACAGATCTCTCAACTATAACATGATTGACATCATTTATTCAACTCTTAGCTGAATTTCCAGTCGAATATAAGAAACATGCCTCATCTCCAAACTAGACATCATTTATTCAACTACAGTGCATTTTGTTTTAAGACATACATTTCTCCAACAAGCTAAAGAATAGGAACAAAAACAGGAAACAGAGGAAAGGAGAAGACTTGAAGAGATAAAGAGACTGCGCACAGCACAAGCACTGGCTGTTACTTAAACAAACATTTGTAAATTCACCTCATGAAGTGGTAAGAAAACAAAGACAGAAAATTTCAAGTTTGTTGATAAGGTTATATCTAAAAAGTTGAAGTTTCACACATACACAATAGCTGAAACCGCACGGCAGTATCTTTCCCACATACTGCGAAACCTTGGTTGACCTCCAAGATCCCACAGCTTTATTGTGACGTTCCCTTTTGTTACTTTCCTCATATTAAATCCTACCTGTGGGTGGAAGAGAATTGTCAAGAGATTATACGTGCAAGTAATCTAATAAAAAGAAGAGAGTATCTGAAATAGGAATGCCATATTTTAGAAAGAAATAAGAGTGGATTCTCTGCCTTTCTACTCCAGATTGTATAATAGAACTATGAGAAGATGACTTACCGTTGGAATCATGTCTTCACTATATCCACCAGTCTATAAACAAGAGGGTGTTGCAAGAAGAAAGTTAGCTATCAGCACCAGGCCAAAAGAGAAAGGAAAAGCATATAATAAATCAGTGAATCTCATGAGAACTTTTACTTACTGCGATAACATTTACAAGTGATGTTTTTCCAGCATTTTGGAGTCCTATCAGAGACAACTCCATTTCTTGCTTAAAGAAGAGACTACAATCAGACAAAATTGAAAAAGCGATTCAAGTACATACAAGCTATTAAGCACAAGCAAAAAATTCATCAACCAATGTTAAGAACTTTAAAGTTTACTTAAGCATGGGATATGAGTTGTAGTAATGATCAAGTATAAGTGTCTATAATCCAGGAAGGCCCATATCTACTTCAGTGTAAATATGCCTGCTGTTAAACTCAATTCTATACAACAATTGTTGCCAGTTCAAAACCATGGCTATGGTCCTATGGAATTCATGCTTCCTTGAAGCCCGTGAAAGTGGCCCTAGTTCTCTGCATGGCACCATCAAGCTCAAATAGGTACCGAGAGGCGACAATAAAGATCCAGAGAGATTAATAACAACCTAATTGTTCTCGTTCATTCACCTTAGCATAATTGCTAAGCTACTTAGATCCCCCATGATACCCAAAACTGATAATATACAAACTAGATCAAAAACTCCAACATGTTTTATTATTCCAGTTGCCGTAGGCAGCCCACGGCATCCAGTCCCACTGTCACCATTGCAACTAAAATTCCAACATAACTACCCCGCTCTAAAATCCTCCATTATTCGATCTTTACCGATCAAAACAAGAAGACCAGTTTATATGGAAGCTTAGTTTCAGCTGAGCACCCCAAATAATGCAACCCATTTATCTCATTCCCGCCAAATTGCCAACTCTCGATGCACAGAATCCATAAAGGCGTCAATTTTCTTTTTTTTTTAAAAGGTACTCAATTCTAATAAAACGTGCATACCAAACAAGTAAACTGAGAGTCCGAGACAATTATCCAAATAATAATAGTAATAATAATATGGACTAACTAAAGTAACACTCTTGTAGTCCATAACCATGGAAGAATTCAGATTAATTTCCCTTCTTTTATTCCATATATTCACACCAACCAAACAGATGCCAAGAAAAGATTCTAATATTCTCACTAAAACCCACCCAAACTGTTGATCATCCAACCCTACATAAACACACACACACATATATACGTATAAAAAAAGAAATTATTTTCTCGGCATCCAAACACAGAGGGAGCACCTTCGAAGCCAATTGAGAAAAGCTTCCCACAATCCCATCTTCCTTTTCTCTTAGGGTTTTAGATTTGGGAGCCAAAGCGTTTATTGTGTTTCAATGATTGAAGTTGAACCTCGCAAGAACAGCAATTCCCTCCCTGTAATTTAAAAATCTAAAACGCAAATTATACCCTGATTAATAATAATAATAATAATAATGTTTTTAGCGACAATTTATAACGTTGTCTTTTCTCGGTAGCCTCGTTGCGAACAAATTAGGAGAATGTTCTGCTCATTTTCCCCACGCGCTAGGTTTGGAGCACGCATTCACGCGCTGTCGATGTCCACGTGACCCACCCAGGCTATTGGTGGGGCCGATCTCCACACCGCCGGTTCATGGGTTGGCAGTTGCAATCTCCATGGTTATGGCCTTGTGGGCCCGTCAGTGGCCTTCCACCGTCAATACGTGTTCACAAGTGATTGGGTCGACCTTCACCGCCTTGTGTTTCCTCGCCCCCATTCCCTTTCATGAAATTTTATCACTTATAAGATATTACTCTTTTTTTTTTTTTTAATATTTCAATAGAGCATGTGGTACTTATAAGATGATACAAAATATTCTTTCATAAAATTATTAGGTAGAACATGTTAAAAATAAGATAAAATAGGACAAAATCTATCATGTTACAAAATGCAATGAACATCCAAAAAGAAAAAATGTATTGCATTGTTAAAAAAAATATAAATATTATATTTTTTTATGTGTTAAAAATTGTATTATGGTCCACCAAACACATTTTTAAATTTCACATCAATGGGTTGCATTTTTTTTGAACCCAATAACGATTAATAAGTAATTGTTAACTTATTATTGAAAATATTGAAGTAAATTAGATTCAAATTTTATTTTTTTTAAATACTATTCTTATAATTAATTGATTGCACTTATATATATATATATATATATATTTATTTTATTTTATTTTATTTATTTAACGTTTTGAGTAGGTAGAGACTTTAGTAGTTACATGACTTTATTTATTGAGAAATTATATTTTGTATAGAGAAATTACACATTTAAATTTATCATAAATTAAAAATTAATATTTTAATAAAATTTAGATGATTAAATTTGATTTATTATAATTTTTATATTAAATTAAAAATAGATATAATCTTATATATAAATATTTTAATTTATTGTACCGATGGCAAATGTAACGAGGGAATAAAACTCTATATTTATATTATTTGTGTACATACTTTTTTAACTAATATATAACAATTGACCGGAATTAATCATAGAATTATTTAAGGCATACAATACTGAGCAAATATCCTCGAAGCAGCATCGATTTATCTCCGAAACTGCACCTAAAATCGTTTAGAGTCACACGTTGACCAACTTTGCTAGCTGGTCAGTACATATTCAAACTCTCTGCATGATATCCGTGTTTAGTTTGGGCTTGAAATTGCTCAGATGGCAATATTTTCGGTGGTCTTAGAAGGGATCGATGTGCGTGTTTGTTTCAACCCTCTTGGGATCTCCAGGAAATGTGCCTTGCAGCTGTTTTTGACGACGTGAGTTCCATTGCGAAGGACCATTACCATGGCTGCTGCATCATGTACTATTGCAGCTAGAAGACGATGGACCTAATAACTCCATTCTTGTTATCCTTCTTCTCTTTAATTTCTTTAATGAATATTTGTATCCATGAATTATGTCTCTAGTTTTGTTGAAGATTTTGGATGTGCTGTATGCATATATGTTTTCTATATTGATGTGGCATTTCGTATGCAATAGCTGCTTATGGTGCACGTAACCACTTGCAAAGAATGGGATACGTTATGAAAAACCCACTCACTATATGTTTGCAGACCGCAAGTCAAACGAGAAATATATATACATATATTCTTTTTTTTGGGGGGGGTCACGAAAGAATTTTCTTTTTTGATCCAATGACTTTGAAGTGTTTATGCTTAAAGTTGCTATTCTTTATTCTTTTTCTCAACGTTTTAGCTTGCAATTTCCTAACCGCACTACGTATGGGAGGATACATCGTGGAAGTATTGCATACATAAAAGTATCATAAAAAAATTATATAATATCCTATTAAAACGAAAAAGAACATCTCTCTCCATATATATATATATATATATATATATAATTAAAATAATTATAGTGTTGGAAGAAACATCCTAGCATTTAAGAACTTGAGATAGATTAAAAACTTGATTTTTCAAATAAGAGAGTTCGAAAATCAAATTCGAAAATGAAGCATGGAGGGCTTATTTTATGGCATAGAAAACTGCCTTATGATATGTGTAGCCCACGCACCGAATTGGACCTCTTAGCGGACCAAAAACCTTGAACAAACTAAAATGAAAATCGTGCTTCTTGGACCGACTTGTATGAGGCGTGGCCTAACGAACAATACGTTCGACCGATGCCTAGGGAGCCCCACCCCTCTCATTTCCCCCTATCCAAAAGGTTTGACATATTTAAAAATTTAAATAAATTATTATTTTTTTACTTTTTATTTATTTTAATTTTATTTAAAAAAAAAAAAAAACATAACACTACAGGAGGTCATTTCTGAGTTACTGCCTATATATAGAGAGCCTTCCCCCTGAAGGCAAGCAACGAGTATTTCCCCGCAAGGCCTCCCTCCGTAACGACCACGAATTTCTGGCAAGCCGGTTGTAGGACAACGGACAACAAGTACATTCTGCCCCATTCTTTTTTCTTAAATCGGTTCATCCAGCATGGGTGCTTTTGTAGCAGAATTTGCAGGAGCTGCACTAAATTAAAGATCCCAAATTGGTCAGACAGACCCATTTTTCCCTTATGTTTTTTTTTTTTTTGTATATAAATAACAAAGAATTGGGATTTCAAGCCATCGTTCAGTGACTTCTGATACCCCAGCCAAACTATAGAAGGCATAAGCCACAATTGTTCAACTTAAATTGATAATCAATAATTGATTTTTTGATATTCGAAATAAGGATACTAAGAATCAAATTCATTTCTTTATGTTGTGAGACAATTCAATTCAGCAACTTTTCCTGTGAATGGGAATGACTGCACAGATGGGTATTCCACTTTTCCCTATTGTTTCTTTTTAGTAGACCAACATTAGCCTTAAACGAGCATGATGTAAAGGCAACGCCATGGCATTGATAATCATGACATTTTTGACATGGTCATTATGCCATGCACCACTGAAATGGGCTTTGATCGATGCCTAAATACCTAACAAAAACGATTTTCAACCTAACTAATCACTTCCCTTCTAATTATGAGCTCGGTGCCTTGCTAAACCCGAGGGACGCGTAAATTTTCAATGACCCTGCAAAAGGATCACCATACAACCTTTAAAGGACGATTGAAAAAGATTACCAGATTTAAGGCCTCCAGCTAGGAACTCTCATGATGAATTTCTGAAAGCACTCAGAACACCTTTAGGCCCACCATCTTTGCAAACAAGATCAGCCCACCTACTCTAATGATCTGCCTAGAAAAAAGATAAATTAATTAAATGCATTTTTCTCCTCAACACTTTGTCTTCTCTCTCTCTCTCTCTCTCTCTCGCATCATTTTTCCACAAATATTCAATACATGAGATTATGTTACCAAGAAACATTAGTATCAAATGAGACCCTAATCCACTAACAAAAAATAAAATAAAAACCCAACATTATTCTCTAATGACAAAGTCCTGCTAATTAAAACCTGTCACAAAACAGCGAACTATCTACCTATTTGGCATATTCAAGTAATAATAGCTTCCATTGGGTGATCTGGTTAAAGCCCAAAATATCTTTTCTTTAATTTTGGGTGACACCCATTTTCCTAACTGCACATCGCAGGATAAAGAAACAATCTACTAATCACAACTTAAATTAAAAGAGATAGGTGGCAAGGAATTGCTTTAGAATAGGAGAAAAATGATAGCTAAGTGTGGCCAGATCATTCCTATAAATCATGCATAAATTTGCCTTGAAATTCACTGCAACCCATTGTCTAGTATTTCCTCCTTCAAATCTACCTAAGAAAGAGACGGGACTTCTGCATTAAACTGGTTCTCCATTTACCCTGCTCTCTCTAGCCAAGCTTGGTTGAGTTGCATACATGGCCACCTTTGCAGGAACTCAGCAGAAATGTATGGCATGTGACAAGACTGTGTATCTTGTCGATAAGTTGGCTGCCGACAACCGGATTTACCATAAGGCTTGCTTTAGATGCCACCATTGCAGGACTACCCTTAAGGTAACATCTTTTCTAGCATGTTGTATATGTTGTGCGCGCTTTACGCATTGCATTCTCATTGAACCCTCCGTATATGTCTACAAAGTCCTGTCGTTGGCCAAATATGTAAGATTTTTTCTTTTCTTTTTTAATTTTTAAATTTATCTTCCAATTGATATAATTTCACAATTTGGAGGAGTCTCAATCAGGAAATTTTGTGTGATCTTCGTAAATGAATCGTTTAGTTTTCGTGTTAATCTTGTTTTATGCCTGTGCTTTTGGAAACGTGGATTCTATCTATAGCAATTCATCTCGAATGGTTCCTTCTTATATTCCTCAACATTCATAATCTTTGTAGTTGTTGTAGAATTTGAGGCTTTTTAGATCGTAATGACCTTTTCCCTTTCATGTTTGTTTCTGCAGCTAAGCAACTACTGCTCTTTTGAGGGGGTTCTATATTGCAGACCTCACTATGATCAGCTCTTTAAGAGAACTGGCAGTCTGGACAAGAGTTTTGAGGGTCAAAATGCAATCGCATCTTTATAATCTCTATGACATGTTATTCTCTGCTCTAATTACAAACGCTAAACATTTTGTTCTTCTGTCCGCTATAAACTGTTTCAGGGACACCAAAAATAGCAAAGCCAGAAAAACCTGTGGAAAGTGAGGTAATCATCAAACTTTTTGACTATTTATTGGTATTTTTCTAATGTGAATTTGTTATTTCAAAGCATCGAATCGCTTGCGCCAACTCCAACCGTACCTTCTTGCACAGAATGCGAGCAAGGTCTCAAATATGTTTGCAGGTACCAGGGAAAAATGTGTAGGGTGCAGCAAGACAGTCTACCCAATTGAGAAGGTAACCTTCCATAAATGGCATCTATAATTCCGTATCCGGCCAGCCTAGATGAGGTCTTTCGTATCTCAAGGCAGCCTTCCATGCACGGCATCTATACATTCCATACCAAAAATGTTCTTTAAGTTGATGCCTTTCAAGTTTCTTTAAGTATAAGATCTTTGAAGTTAGAGACATAATCTCCACAATTCAATGAAGTATAAAAAAAAAAAAAACACACACACACACACACAAAAGAATCTAGCTTCTGAAAAGAGGTACTTCTATGCTCTTTCCAGGTTTCAGTCAATGGAATCCCCTACCACAGGAGCTGCTTTAAGTGCACCCATGGAGGTTGTACTATCAGCCCATCTAATTACATTGCACACGAGGGAAAACTGTACTGCAAGCACCACCATAAACAACTTTTCAGGGAGAAAGGAAATTACAGCCAGCTGGAGGATGAACATGAGAAAGCTGAAAATACCAATACTGTGGAAATTGCTGCTAAATCATAATCAACCGAAAACAGCCGAGACGTAATTTTTCTGTTCACCGTACGTCCTATCATTATCAACTTCATGTCATTACCTGCGTCTCAGTAGATTTTTCTTGTTCAAGTATGGACATGTAACTCGTGAGATCAGATGTGTCGATTTTTTGTGGCTGTAATTTGTGGGAAATACCATTATCGTGTATCTCCCAGATTTTCTCCTGAGATGGAGAATGGTATGGTTCAATTAATGTTGCAGAATCAGTTTCAGAGTTCCCTTAAAATGCAGTTCCTGCACCTCAATCATTATCAAAATGTGTTTTGTTGGGGGTTTCCATCTGGGACGGGTACATACACCAACTGCAGTAGCAGATGAACAGAAGTTCGGAATACCGGAATCAATTCCCATCTTTTATCCTTTTCCCTTCTGTTTATGAGCCGAATCAATATCAAATCAAGCTTGCGCACTCCACGTTTATTTGTTTACATCCATAGCCAAAACATTAAAATGGGCAGAAGTTAAAAAATAAATAAATAAATAAATAAAATAATAATAATAAACTTTTAAACTCCTGCTTAACTGCCTGCAAGTAGAAAAAGGAACACAGCTTTCGCAACATTGTAATAACAGAAACGAGGACAACGTTAACAGGACACCGAAAAAGACAAAAACACTCACCCTGTAAAGATGGACAGCCTAAGAAAAGTGAAAAAGGAGGAAGGCAAATATGACATTTTGAATCAAACAACTGTTATTTTTAATATTTCTTTCCTACCATGCAATCAGACTGCCAGACAGGAAAAGCAACTGACTTTTTGAACACATTTTCTATCACTGTACATCAGAATTTAGTTGTGGAGAAGGGGGGAAGAGATAGAGAGCGAGCAGGAGGCTGTGGGGAACTTCAATTCTGTATATACATAGATAATGCTCCTTCAGATATAATTCTGCCATTGCCACACAAAATGAGTGCAGTCTTTCCCCCATGCTACATAGAATTTCCATGGGTTTCCTCTTCACGCAGAAAAGTTGGCATAAGAACCTTTCTCGGTTCCACATTTTGTGCCTTTGCTCCAAATCAAGTGGTTCGTGGGAGGCATCAGATACATTGCAGAGAAGAACCGGCAAGCAGTGCAGCACTTCGTCACCTTCCTTCTCGGGAACTCAACGTGGTTTTATCATCTTTCAACATTTGGGTAGCAAGTATCAGAAGCTCCACCATCTCAAATCCTGCAGCAGAAACAAAATCTTTCTTCTCGCTGCCGGGGACCTCATAAGTGTCTCCTGGCTCATTGCATACAGAATCACCAACGGATGCATCATCTGCCTCAGCAGACCAACTAATAGGTAAGGAGCTACCAAGGGCAGTCTTCACCAGTTTAGCCTCAGATATGATAACATCCAGCTCTTCTGACACGCCTATAACATTATCTTCACACATAACTGACTCTTTAGCCTACAACAAGTAAATAAAAGCAGCAGCAGAAAACCTGATGAGTCCAAACTAAGAAAGAATCTGCATCTACATAATCAGAAGTGCACGAGAACAGCGAACATCACTTTAGACAAGGCACAAAATGACAATAAATTAGACTGTATCCACCTTGTTATTATTCCCTTATGACCACCAAAAACAAATGGTCTCGAGGAAAACTCATAGGCAAACTTTTAATCTCCAGTTTTGATATTTACTCCCTGCTTCAAACAGGAAGAAATTTCCCATTGTGCATGTAAAGATGTCAAAGTGCTACCTTTAGAAGTGCAAGACGAAGTCTATGAATTGAAGAAATCAAATGCTCCATGCTTTCTATGCTTTCTTTAAAGGTGGCATTTTCAATCTTCATTCTGGGACAAACAGAAAACCATTCAATTTAGTTTTGTTGTTAGCCATTCAACTTCTGATATAATGCATCAGAATGCAGTGAGTGGGAAAAGTACACAAATGGAAATATTTATAGATGGCAATTTCTGGAAACAAATCAAAGCATATCATCTAGTCTATTGTCATTAGTAATGCAATTCAGTTTGCTTTTACTAACCTAGCAAAATCCAAACTATTAGACCTTTTGCCAGAGAAATTCCCTTCACCATTCGGATGAGTACCAGCTTCATTTCCACTAAAATCCATTCCACCAACCCAATGTCTCAGATACGTCTTCTTCAACAGATTCCTCAACTTTCCATCAGTTTCATGATTAAAAGGGCTTTTCACCATGATGTTGGCTAATGGACTCCTTTTCTTCATCTCGGGACCTATTCTCCTGCACATTATGTTGCAATTGACTATCAAAAGTTATGGATGCTCTTGGAAGGGCATAAGAAGCCACATTCATGCATAATTTTGATACAAACGCATTCACCAAAATTGTGAACAAAACTAGTCTGCAAAAGAAGCTTTTTACAGGTTCTTTTTGCCATAATTCAAATTTAATTTATGATCAGAAGGTAGCACCATAAACCAGTAATGTTGAAGTTAAGTGCCAGACATCCATTACATGCCAACGTCTCATGGTCTGCAGCAAAAATGTAGGTGGAAAAGAAAGGCATCATAGATGTTATTGAGCAACTCCAATTAGGTAGCTCGAAGGAGAAAAAGGGCTTTTTTTTGTCTTCTCTTTTGAGATCCACTAGAAATTTGAGGGAAAAATGAAATGCACAATAAATTAAATCATACATATAGATGCCTCAAAGGCCCTCAAAATGCTGTGAGGTGTTCAAGATATGGTTCAAGTAATTAAGAGGAGGATCATTGACATAGTCATTGACATAGCCCTCGCTAAATTTACCACAAAAGGAGCAACTGACTCATGGATGCTGCTACTTCAGTAATGAGCTGTGGATGAGATTTTTAATTAGTAATTATGAAAATCAAAACAGTTCTACAGCTTGCCTTGTTTGTTATTATATTGGTTTCCACAGAAAAATTATTGCAGTGTTGACCTGAACTTGGATGAACTTTAAAATCCAGAAATTTCTAATCCCATTTAAGAATAACTGGATTTTCATTCACATAGCAGCAAGGGCTGGACAGGTAGCTTGACAATGTTATCTATGCATGAAAAGTATCACAATGCAATTTCAGAAATCGCCATTCGAATTTGCAGAGATGGGAATCATGATGTAATGCATTGCAGCATCTTCCGGTGAAGTACAACTCTACCACCTACATACTAAAAAATGTTAAGCATTTGAATCATAGGAAGCCCCTGAGGCAACTATTCCAAGAAGCCATGAAGAAGGAAAACATCTTCGCCCAAAGTAGAACAGAAAGAGATTACCATGGTTATCTCCCCATCAGATCTACTTGAGACAGCTTTGATGAACTTGTACATCAGATGCCTTGTGGGTTTTGTCTTAATTGATGTACTTATAGAACTGGGTGGCTCATAAAGCCCCAAAAACACTTGCATGCACTGTGCTACAAGTCCTTGGGGGCAATAGGTGCATTTGTGACAATCACTTTAAAACAGCATACTTTGATACACTAAAAAACTGCATAGTTGGGTGAAGTGGTAAACCATTGGAGATGCCTTGATGTTTAGAATAGTAGTAAAAAAAAGACAATAACAGTTCATGAACATACAAGCATGCACCAAAATTTTACGATCTAGAAAAAGGAAGCATTACTCTTGCAGTTGATGATATTCTTGCTTTAAATGGGCCAACTCCATGAGAGCTTTGACCTTCTCATTTGTAACCTAAACCATCAGAAATCAGCCAGTCCATCAATAAATCCAACCAACAAGCTCACCATTCTAGAGAAGAAAATAGCAATCTGAACTTTAGGAGGATGTGAAAATTTCATTAGAAAGAAGGCATGGTAAAAGATTTCCAAACTCAAAAGAAGGAGATGCTTAATGGAAAAAGCGCAGAAGGTCCAAGAATCCAAAATATTACCTGCAATAAATTTCTCTGCAGTTCCTCTATTTTTTTCTGAAGCGCTCCATTCACATTTCTCTCCAGTAAATGTCTTTCTTCCTGCTGAGATAGAAGCAGCAAAGCAGAAACCTGACAAAAAGATGTTTTGTACAGAATGAACTTATGCATGACAGAGTTGCAGATTGGTAAAATGAAAAAATTATGGAAACATGGGGAGAAAAACACTGAGAGTAATGGGACAATATAGAGAACCTTCTCTTGTAGTGCCTGTGAAAGGGCTTCAGAGGTCTTTCCTTCCCCATCAACCATCAATGATGAAGCAACATGGTCATCTCTCTGCAAGGCAAGAACTTTAAGAATACATAATAGAAAAGGCATGAAACCTCTAAAAATGGTAAGTACAATTGTAAAAGAGTGGTTGAATGAAGAACACGATCCAGGTTCAGATTCCAGTATGTACTTTACCATTTATTGCTTTCCTATTGCACAAAATATACATTAAAAACTGATTCCTAGAAACAATTCATAAAATCTATCAAACATCTAAGTTTAATGACTGCAACTACAGAATGCCTGATGCTAGTCCCAACATAGCTTCTCATAATTGTTGCTATCATACTATGAGGGTTGTTGAAATGGGGGAATCTTTTAAGGGCAAACACAAATAAGTTAGCACTGCCTTTTCCAGTTTCCATTTGCCATCTCCTCCACATGCTAAAGCTAAATACTCAAGTAGCAGTTTCTGATGATTTAATATCTATTACATACAAAAAAATGATTTGTTCATTGTTTGACAGGATTATGTCTGTGGGATGAGTTCTAGGTTCAAGAGCAATTCTGTCTAAAAAAGAGATAAACGGTAGCATGAATGGCTAATATCTTATTGTGGACTACAGCTTTGGCAAACTCAAGGAAAATAACGTTTGCAAATTGGAGATTTTGTTATTGTTAACTATTTTCCTAGGTATGAAAATTTGAATCATTCAAGCTTATTTTGATTAACATGAGCTGCCAAAAGCTTTTGGAAGACCTAGACTGCAGGCCTACATGATAAAGGTGCTGTTAACCACAGACTTGCAGCGGCAAGTGCACACAAGTCTAATTGTTTCCAATTTAGGAACTGCAATATCCATTGACAGGATATACAAAACATACAGTACCACAAAGGAGAATAAGGGTGGGAGGGCATGAAGTGTGTGCATGCATGCATATATGTGCATAAGGGAGAGAGAGAGGCTTGACCTTGGACACCAATTCAGGGACTGCATCAGTGCTTATATGCACATCTCGACACTCATTTTCATCTGAGCTAACAGCTACATGATAAGGCTTCCAATTTTGATCTCTGCTCTCATCAATTTGTCTGGCCCTTTCCTCAACCATATTGATAACTAATTCGATATGCGAGTTTTCATCCCTCAGTAGTTTGATAATGTAATCTCTATATTGAGAATGACAATCTCGTAACCTTTCTATCTCTCTCACAATCATTTTGTCCGATAGAATCTGCATTTAAGTTGGCAACTTCAAAATTTAGTAAGATTCACGAATCTAATCTAAAAATCTCAAATTTAAAAGAAACATCTACACCCACTTGTTTCTTTTCTAGTTCATGAACTCTCATTTTTAGGTGGTTTTCAATTTCCAGACCCTGTAAGCCACAGAACGTCCATATTAGACAAAAAAATAACAGAAATCCTGATAAAACAGACCTCAACTAAAAGAATTACATACCACCCACAATTTGCTTTGAAGATTATCCATAGAATTCTTCACCATCTCCAGCTCTTCTTCTAATCCAGTCTGTCTGATGATAAGTTATTCAAGTAGGGTAAAGGGTAAACTCTACTAAGATGCAATAGTTTTAGAATCTAAATTTGGCATAAATTACTAGATTCATTCAACTAATACTTGAATTAATTAGAAAGATCCACACACAAAGAGAGTTAAGCCTACATGCACTTCCACTCATCCATTATGAAGTGGTGCTATGACACAGCAAACAAGAGAGAATAACAGCACAAAAATTCAAATGCAACATCAATATAAATAGTGGATAGGCAAACAGCAACAGCACTATACTGTTACCAATCAATTATTTATCTACACTGTTGCAAAGACCAAACACTGCAATGCATAGCTCGTGATGAT
Source organism: Bruguiera parviflora (assembly GCA_019804595.1). Lineage (NCBI taxonomy): Eukaryota > Viridiplantae > Streptophyta > Magnoliopsida > Malpighiales > Rhizophoraceae > Bruguiera > Bruguiera parviflora. Next base: position 2,013,897 of record CM034048.1, read on the forward strand.
ACATGGCATGCAGAAATAACAGCCAATATATAAGGCAAAGAAAACTTACAATGTATCCTGATGTGGAAGTATCACTATAGGTCCACAGTTCTGATGAATCAAGCAGCAGACATGCACATTTATCATCCCAACTTGTATCCTTAGGTGCCTCCAGAGAATGCTGCCTGATATCATAGAATTTGTTGACAACCTAGCATTAAGCAACAAACCATTCAAAAACAAATTATATGAACCAGAAGATAGATAACAATAAGTACTATACATAATATTTTCTTGCCATTCAATTCTATTTGGAACTAAGTTTGAGGTGAGATCTAATCGTTCTAAATCCTTTCTGTCAAAAGATTCCCAAGTCAACCAAAGATTCCCAAGTGATAATTGATAATAACTGTGTAATCTGGATGCCATATGAGTAAATATTTCATGTCAAATTAATTGGCAATAAAACATGTTTTATATGGGACAGGTTCACAAAGAGATAAAAGGCCACTACCTTCTTTAAAGTTTCACTCTGCTCTTCCAGCTTTACCAGATCAACCCTGAGTGCATCATTTAATTTCTTATGCGCAAGACACTCTGAGGTGAGCTCATTCAACCTGTATAACCAATTATCAGATGTTCAATTGCAGATGCTATACAATCTACAGGGTTGAGAAGTCACCTCAAAGATGTCTTCTAGTTCTATGTAAAAAGATGTAAAATACACTACAAAGATGGATGAAATTGTTCCAAAAAAAAAAACATACTTGAGAGGATACCATTCATAATATCCAGTGACAATGATAAATCATGTGATCTTGTCACGACAGTACATGCTCAATCTAGACATGTGGCTTCTGCTACAATTGCACACTTCGTGACAAAAATTAATGCATAACTGGCAATCAGTCACAGATCAAAAATTTCTGTTTGAAATAAGCGTTGCATGCAGGCACAACAAAGGATACCTTATCTCTCCAGAGCATCCCCAAATGAGCACTTCAGAATCACACAGTCAAGATATTACTACTGCTTCATCAACCAAATCATTTCTCCAAAAGACAGAAGCAGAAACATTCAACAAGTAGTAAACAAAACCAAATTCCTATTTTATATGGCATAACCAAACAAGTAAATTTTCATCACTATACGTGAAAGCTATATAGAATGGATTAAAAAAGCCAACATAGATACTCAAGATATACAACTATAAATCACCAATTTAAAATAAATAAATAAAAAGCATTTTCGATTTAAGAATCAACTAAGGAATGTTAAAAAAATTTATTTTCATCCACTTAAAGGGATTCCTTGTCTATAGGATTTTTGGAGAGAAGGTTCAGTATCAAAGCAAACTATTCACTCCAATTGGGAAAATGTAGTGAGTATGGCAGTAAAATGACCTATAACTTTTTGTGTTGTCAATAGTAGATTGACAACAAAAGAAACTAAACAAAACAGGTACCTGCTCTCAATCTCGCCAAACTTCTGTGACATGAGCTCCTCCTTCTCCTTGGCTTTCTCAGCCTGTCACCATGTGTTAAAAGCCTCAGAGCCTTATAAGTGTTACATAAGAAATCTATTACCACGTAGCATAAAGCAGAACAAGGCCAAACAACTAGTAAATGAACTCAAGAAGGGTTTTCCATGACCTCCATCATTGACTGGTCGCGTTCAGCAAAAGCACCCGCTACGCAGCCTTGAAAAAATTTAACCTGCTTCTCTGCTTCCGTATTCTGAAAAAGTATAAAACAAGGAACAGCCATGGCAAGAAACTTCAATTCTTTACTGTTTTAAGAAACAAAAAAGGATTTTGTTTCACTAAGCAAAGAGAGAGAGATTAACAAACACTCTTCATATAGCTTGCCAAAGCAACTAATTCTGCCACAGCCTTCAATTCATAATAGATGAATGAAGTGTTGATTGATAGCAACATGTTAATTTAGCTGGCTGAAAAACTAACATCTTCTCAAAAGAAAAGTAAGCTAAAATACCAAATAATATACTAAACAGAGCTATTACAGGAAATAAAACCGAACCAATCTAGGATATAATGCCATGGAAGCTCAACATTTTCTTGGCCTAGCTTTACTTCTGACCAATTCCAATTTTTGCAATTATATCCAGTTGGTCCTTTGTTCTCATAGTTATTGATTTACATTACATGGATCTTTGACTAAATGGAATCATCATAATATCCATACAAGACAGATGGATAGAAACATGCAAAAATTCGCAGACTTTGGACAAACAGATGCACAAGTTTTCTAGACACACACACACATACGAACAAATGCATTGAGCGTTTACATAAGCACAGTACAGAGGCACAGAGAGAGAGATAGAAGGAGAGAGAGAAACCTTTTCAACCTCAGCACGGTGTAGATCTGCCAGTTGGCTCTGAACAAAGCAAAGTTAAAATATAAGTATGTAATGGGCCAGAAGAAGCAGAACCAGTGCAGATTCAGTCCTCACCTTTATTCGGTAAGCCTCTGACAGCTCCTCTTGAAGGTTAATATTATCTCTTGTGCAAGCAGCTAACTTCTTTTTCAAGTTCTCAATCTCCTGCTCCAAGCCAGCTGTCCTAATAGGGCATTAGTTTTAAAGTAATCAATTTCCTTGTCAGCAGCAACCAATCCATACCCAACAAAAAATCAAAGGAAACGAAAAGGAGAGAAGATCTCATGTACTGTTGGGAGGGGGGAATGAAGAATGGAAAAAACTTATACCTCTGAAAATGCATTCGTGTTGCCACAACAAGGTAGCTAGGTCCAGCCTGCTGCATACACAATTGTTCTATATCTTTGCGTAACTCATCGCGTTCTAATAAAAGACAATAATCTAGTTAAATTACATCCTGTATGGATGTTTGAATTGATACTTATCAATAAAAATAAAAAAAATAAAATTAAAAATAAAAAACCAACTCAAACCAGAGGTTTTGCCCAGAGATTCATGATAGTAAAATTAAAGTTTAGGAGAAAAGCAATACAATTAAAGTATCTCCAGTACAGTCAATAAATTTTTTTATTTTTTTTATTTTTTAAAAAACCAACAGGAAGCAAAGCAATAGGAACGTCAACATGATTCAATTTGAATTATATTGAAAATAGCTACTTCGGCAAAATCCAACCATATCCCCCTGGAAAAGAAAGAAAAGCGTCTACCGAGCAACATCAAACACTAGCTATACTTATGTGACAACACGCACAAAAAGTAAGCCGTAATAGACGCAACCATAAATTAGAGCACAATTGAATAATACAAGAAGAAATGTTACCATGTTCTAATTGCTGGATGCGGGCCATAAAGGATTCCTTGTCTTGTAAATCCGTATCCATATCTGTCAAACACACATACAAACAGAGAGATTTGTCGGCTAACAGATGGTAAAACATGGCCTAAACAAAACCTCTGAAGCGACCTCAAAAGTAATATGCTACAAACTAAACCAAAGGGTATCATAAAAGAATCTAGTTTGACGCTCTTTGGAAGCAATTTAAGTTTGGGAAAATGAAACTTAAAAAGGCATAAAGAACTTCACAGAAATTTCTTAAACAAAACGACAGAGCATTTCTCTCGCCTTAATTTCTGGCTTTGTATATAGAACACATAACAAAGAAGCGATCTTTAAACGAAAATTTTAACCATGGCCTGAATTGTCCAAGAAGTCATTAAATCCAGATTCTTTATTTCACACTTAAATTCAACTATAAAAACAAAACAGACAAACAAACCCAGAAGGCAAGAAAGTGTCAAAGAACCTTCTTAAAGGACACCAACAGACATCATGGCCTAAAAGGAAGTAATAAAAAGAAGTCAAAAGCAAATATCTGCAAATTCAACCCAATGCGTATCACGAAAAAAACACTTGTTTGAAGCCACGCCAAGCAATTTGGATGGGCAAAAAAGAAGACAGAAATCAGAAACTACACACAAACGTTCAAGAATGTTTTAAAACAAAGTACAAGGTATCTCTCTCGGACTCAGTTTCTTCGCTTTCACACAAAACACATGAAAAAGAAGAGTTCTTTTAGGTTAAAAACTCCAAGAAATCGAAAAATTCGGAACCTTTCCCCAAACTTAAAAATTATTTTGAAAACAGAAAAACACAGAACCCATTATGGCAATAAAGAAAAGGATCCCGGAAACGAAATCAAAAGGAAAAAAAAAAACGAAAAACAAAAACTGGGTGGCAGAAAGCCATGTACTTGCTTCTGGGGGACGTAGACAACAGGAATCATCAAAGAAAAAGACTTTGAGCGATGCCCGAAAAGGTGGTTGCGAGATAAAGGGAGATATAGTGAAGTCAGGGAAGGCAAAACGGGGCAAAAGGAAAATTGCTCCGGAGAGGCAGAGACTTTTACTGAGGCATCTCTCTCTCTCTCCGTGGACTCGTCTCTGTGAGTTTGAGTTGTTTTGGCCAGAACCCTGCAAGGTATTTTCCTCCTGGATATTCCTTTTAAAAGAAAAAAACAATGGAATCATCATTTGGTTTGGATGGTGGATGCGGGGTATGTTAAAAGACAAGAAAGTCCTTACACTGGCGATGCACGCCCCGCTTTCACGCTTACTTTCTCATTTGGAACCAACCGCTACCGGGGGCAGTTGAGGAAAATCAATTTCTAAGAAGAAAGATAATTCTTAATTGGAGACGTTATTTTAAAACATTGCGTCGAGATGAGAATTGCTCGCCAGCAAAACCAAGGATTTCGACAAATTTTTGTATGGCTCCTGAATTAAGCCTGCTTAATTTATAGCCGTAGATCAATCGATGGACAGACATTAGATGTCTGTTGATTCATTAAAAATGAAAAAAAAAAAAAAAAAACTAAATAATTTGGGTCACTGGCTAAGTATTCACTGGAAAGCACCCCAGAAGGTGCGGTGGGCCCAATCATGGTTTGTAATCATTCATTGATACTTCAGGACACCGCTGCTCACGTTACCGTTGGGGACAAATTCAAATTTACCGTCTCATGAACAATAATACAAAATAAATACAGTAAATATGATTATTATTATAATATCATAACATATATATATATAAAAAAAAAAAAAAAAACCAACTTGTCTACCTCAAAAGAAAGCATTTTTATTCATTAGAAATGAAAATTCTGTAAATTTTTGATATAAATTAAAACCATTACCAACGATTTGATAAGAGACGAGAGGCATGGAACGTAATAAGGAAAGAACTGCTGCTAACAGACAACCCCAGTTGGATTGCAACTGTCCTGATTTCTCTTTTGTACATTTCCAAGCCAATCCTTCTTGTGGCAGACCGTTAACGACAAAACTTTGGACAACTTCCAACCACAACATAAGTCACAAAATCCCACCTGTTGTTCTGCAAGAGGAGCCTCTGTGATGCGATACACACCAAGTAACCAGAAGCCACTGGAGAAGGTGTAAAAAGCATGTTCCTTCAAAATGGCCTTTCCATATTTACAAAAAGCAGATGGCGTCGGAAGGTCACAAAACAGGTCTGCTAATGTTGATCAAACTGTTCCAGCACTCTTTAGTTTCAGTTTTTTGTAAAGATTGGTCAAGCTCGGATCATCTGCATGAGGTTGGAAAAAATGTTTATGCAGGAAGTCAAAATAGGAGATCCTAGAAGGGCAGCCTACTCAATGCATATCAGATCAACAACAAACATTCCACCGTAGGAAGAGCAGCCTACTCAAACTCAAATTCCCTCCCTGGTCTCTAGTTCTTTAGGAATTTGATTTAGCCAGGTAACCAAGTTCTGGAAGCGTGGGCAACATGTGGGTATGTGTGCATGCAAACATGTGTGCATCCAGCTTTGTGTTCATAATGAAAGGATTGAGCAGAAAGTGAGGGAATGATACATGGCTCGCAGTTTCAACAATATACAGTAAACAAGCATTATTATTTTCCCCACTTTGATTTCAACAGCAACTTGGCTAATTTATTCTGTTTCCTATTTATAAATGAGCCATCCAGCCACCAGTGAGCCTCTTCCCAAACATCTCAGACAAGCTAATGCAATCATTTAGGGAAAAGTGGTGATACTTACCATCTTGGGAGTCGTCCTTCCCTTTAGTGTCTTTAGAGCTGCTTCGGCAAATGCTTGTGCTGCTTCTGCATCTGCTTCTGCTGCCTCTGCATCCCTTGCTGCCTCTTCAGCTTCAGCTATGGCAGCTTCCGCCTCTGCAACTGCTTGAGCAGCTGCCACAGAAGCCTCTTGTGCTGTCATAGTCCTCATTTTGGCTAGCTCCAAATCAACTTGAGACTTTGTCAGCGCATTGAAATTATCTCTTTCAACAATTGGAGAAATTCCCCTTCTTCCATCAAACAATAACATGGGAGAGTTTCTCCTTTTGCCAAAGAATGTAGGACTAGGTGCTATCCTATACCTGTGTTCAACCTGCACCAATAACCATTGGAACCAGATTAGAATCCTCTTCTATTTGGATAAACTGCAATTAATTAGAAAACAAATTGACATAGAGGTGAGACTTGTTTACTATGAGTGGTGGCCGTTACAACTTAAGATCAAAAAATCCTTGAAAGGAATCTGACCTTTAGACCATAAATTCATGCTTCATGAGTAACAAGTTGAGATACAAGTCAACAAACAAAGATCACCACTTCCACTTGTATGAGAATTTTGCGAGAGCACCATCTAAAATGAGATCCATTATTTGCAAGATGTGAAATACTGAGGTAATAGCAACTATTTTATGCAGTATTAGAGAGACCAAAACCAACAAAAGAGCTTTAATGCAGGAAATTGGTGCAGAACTAAGCTCACTAAAAAAATGAGACACGAGACATTAAATTTTATGAGCTAGTTGCAAAAGTATAGCTAATCTAACTTCAAATGGTACGCCTGAAATCAGGAAATTAGTTCACAATTTCACACCTTGAGCAAAAAGTTGGAACTAACCAGCTCCAAATATCAACCTCAAGTTGGGAAAATCAGCCTACAATCTAAAATGCGAGATACAAACATAAATTCAACATGACATACGCACTGATGTCCACCCAACTTATCTTCAAACTTTGAAAAGAAATTAGAGGGTGCAAAATTGTAGCTTATAACTAACACAACCATCAGACCCCTTCAGGACGGAAAATTATGAGTCAACAATTTTAGGAACATGGAAAAATAAAACACCTTATCACCAAATGCATCTTCTGGTCTTTCATTTCCCACCCAAAACTTGAATCATCTAGGGGTATAAATGAATGAAGAAAGATCCATGACCAGGTACTAAGTAAAATTATACTCACAAAATGGGTTAAATAAATAACTACAAGCTAGTATTACCTTAATCAGTTTACCATTCGCAGTCAAATACTTCAATTTTGCAGACAATATCCTCCTAAAATCTTGTGGTGGCCAATATTGTTCCTGCAGAGTTAACAGAGATGATGACTTCATTTTAGTTTTAGACAAAGGGCATATCAGAAAGATTTACAGTGCAGAACTGCTATGACTTGAAGGACATCAACCTCTATGTATGTGGCAATTGCTGTCTTGTTTGAACCGCCAGGCTCCTTCAATGTGCTTATGGCCTCCATTATAAGATTATCCAGCCTGCAGAAATGAAAAGAAGGGAGGGAAATGATGTAAAAAAGAGGTAGGAATGTCTAGTGTTTCATTCTGCACGTTAAACTACATTTTTCTTCCCCTTTCCTTGGGGGGGGGGGCAATTCCTAAAGAGTTTTCATTTTATGTCAAACAAAATGTTGCTGCTGCAGATGCTTCGAACCAAAAGAAGGCTCTGGCCATTTATACAAAATCATTATATATTCTTTAGAACACCAGTCATCCAAAATCTTCAGCCTGCACACACACCACCACGAATGTTTTGTGCATGAATATCACTAATGCAGACCTAATGGCTAAAAGTCAGCCAGATCATACAATCAGTTACTGCAACTATACCTGCAATGTATGAATATACAAGTCAAATTACAGCTGCAGGAACTGAGGCAGCAATATGAGGAAGGTAGTAAAGCAAACTGGGGCTACCATGAGGCAAAAGTTACTGACCTCATACATACAATATCAAATCTGAAAAAAACCAAAAGAATTCCAACCTTACTGTAGTTTTCTTTGTTCCAGTAATCTGCGTTGTATTGGAAACTGTGGGAGGCTTCACATCTGTAGCATCTTCATCACTTGGAACAACAGTAGTGATAGCAAGAGGATTCTCATTAGCCTTAGCAGCATGGTGCACCCTCTTAACAGCTAACTTAGACTTGTCTCGGGAGGACCACCCAATTGCCATCACACTCATGTTTCTCCATTTGTCCTGCCACACGAAATAATAAACATAACAAACAAATTAATCTCGATTGCATGTACAGAGATCAAGAGAGATCATTAATATTGCAATAGGATAGAAACCATTCCAAATACCCATTACATCTCAAACTTGATGCATATGGTTTAGTAAATTTGCAGGGCACAAAGAAAAAACTGACCTTGAGGTCTACATTTGAACGCAGATACAACACACTGCTAAATTCAGGATCTTTAAGTATAGTGCGCCATTTGCCAGGCCCATGCTTGATAATTCCAGCTTTTAGAGCAGCTTCTTCTTCCGCCGTCCATTTCTGTTTCGGTGCGCCCATCAAGAGTACCACAAAGGGAACCCCTCAAACAAATCCCTGCTAAACAGAAAGTGCCCAAATTCAACCAAAAAAGGGGGGGAAAAAAAAAAAAACAACCCCGTGAAAATTTGGAGCTCAAACATTCAGGATAAGACTTACCCAATAGTCTGCCCTTTCTAAATTGCTTTAATTCTCAATAAAATATTTTGAGTGGATCGAAACTATCAATCAAGCAATTGATTTGCATGCATTCAAAAGGAAACTAAACTAAAAGCCCTTCAAGGGAATCCGATTAAGACCTAAAGAAAAAAAAAAAAGAACCTAACTTTACATTTTCACAATGAATCACAAGAAAATTATGCAGTTCTCATTCGGTATTCCTGGAATGCTGAAGATCAAAAACCAAAAAGGACAAGGAAACCAAAGCCAAAAAGAACGAGAAGATAAAATCCCATAATAAAAAATTAAAAGAAAAAGAAAAGAAATCGGAATTACCAGTGACAAGACAGGGTAAAGCGAGCAGCTTGAGAGCAATCGGTGATTTTTCTTTTTTTAATTAGTTTTTAATTTTATTTTCCCAGGTGGAATATTTACGAAATTCGGGAAAAGAAAAATAAGGGCCTGTTTGTTAAACTGTAATTCCAAACGGAGAGGAGTAAGGAAAAGGACGAGTAATCGGACTTCTTCCGCAATAAATCGCGGGCCATTGTATACCATGTTACTGGACTGCCCCGGCCCGGCCCCTCGTTTACCCTTTGCTTAGATAACAAAATAAATGAGGAAGAGAAAAATGGGGAGAAGAAATTTTTATTTTTATTTTTTGTGTGCTTAGAAAAGAGTAATAGAAATAAGAAAAATTAATTTTTTTTATTTGATAAAGGGTAAAAACAAAAAAAAAATCAACATATATAAGACTGTCAATTTATTTTTTAAATGAAAATAATTATATATATATATATATATATATATATATATATAAAGAACAATATAATTTTTAATAGAATGATAGGAGAGGAGTAATTTTCTTCTTAAAATTAGGAGAAAAAAATTTAGTGGATTGTAGGAAAAATTAAATTTTCTCTTTTTAATTTTCTTTTCTTCTAAAATATTTTTCAAACACAAGTAGTCTCTCTCTCTCTCTCTCTCTCTCTCTCTCTTTGTTTTTCTTATTTTTCTCTCTCCATCCCTGTTTTCCTCCCTTTTAAACACAATACATGGGGAGCAAATCATTTAACAATATAGATTAGTACTTAAACACTCAATTAGGTGGTACATAAATTGGTACGACTTTACAAATTTGAATAAATATCTTCATGCTACACTTATTTTAGATTTCTTTTTTTTTTTTTTTTTAATGAGTCTAGGGTTATCAGTCGACCCACTATTTTAGAGAAACTAATTTTTGCACGGATCATTTAGTAAAGTTGGGGCATTTGACGGTATTTGAAATGCATATCTCACACACTTCTCCGCAACCACTGAATTATCCGTAGAAGTTAATTTGGTCGTAGTCTACTTCAGCCCTTATTTCACTTTTCAATGAATTTTATTATTATTATTATGTTTATAAAAAAAATAATAAAAAAAGACACTTCAAATTCTAGCATTATTACGTATCACGGGGTGCAGCCACTCTCGGCACTTCAACTTGTCATTAGTGATTACGTGCATAATTAAGCGACTTGGTCCCTTTTGAAATCTCAAGTCTCTTGGCGTTTGGAATCTAAGCTAGGGAATGAAATACGTGCGAGTCTGAAGTACCAATTCTCAACTTGGTGTATTTATTTATTTATTTTTTTGGCTTTTATTGCTGAACATATTGCATATTTCTTGTACTTCTCAATAAATAAATAAATAAAATAAAATTAGTGGAATGGAATTGAGTTGAATTAAATTTTACAGAATTTTGTTACACCAAGCAAGCCAGTGAGCCCGTGAAAAATGGAAAACAGAAATAGATTTTCATCGATATCCCAAATGAGATTATACCAACCACCAAGGTATCAAATTACCAATTATCTTATTTCACCGTGCCTCGAGCGAGACCATTATTTCAAATAACAATGGACAGTCAACTAAATAAAAATTCAAGTAACAATAGACACTTAAATACTGGCACACAATTCAATATAGCCAGTAACTAAAGTGAGGCTTCACTTCATTCATGCCATTTTTTTCCATAATATCTGAGAATCTTGGTAGTACTTAATTTACCACCAAAGAACCAAGGCAAGCCAGATTTTCGTTATGCCAAGCAAGCCCCCAATTCGGCCATTGTTAAAAACAAGAAAATAGGAAAGAAAAACGAAGGACTCCATTCCTTTTTCCATGTTATTCACATACTCAAATGGTCTGTCCATTTTTTTCCCCCCCTTCACTCACGACAAGCAAAGAGCCTAAATCATATTCTGCCAGATAAAATGTTGTTGTTGTTGTCGTTGTTGTTGTTTTGTGTAATTTAATTACTACCGATCGGGACTGGATCTCAAAATCTCCAACTCTGGAGGTGACTCCTAAGCTAAAGCTGATTAGTAAAAATGCTGCTAGTTATTCAAGTACCAATCAAAGAATAAGAAAAAGAAAATTCCATATCCATCGGCAGCTGGTTATGCGTTGCTAAGATTGGAACATAACCGCGCATCACACACCATTTTTCTAGGCGAAAGCTTTCGCAAATGCTTGCAGATTACTGCAATCTGCAAGCTTTTATTATTTGGGGTGTGTTACAAGCTTTTATTATCCTATTGTCGTGAGTTTTGTAACCAGAATATTTTATTAACTTTGCGCTAATACGAATGATTAGAGTTAGGAATGAAGTAATTTTCCGTTGTTCGGAAAAGAAAGAAAAAAAAAAAAATAAGGGTCTTTCTGTCACCTAATCCTATGAATCTCAGAGTGCTTTCATCCCTGGGTGGGCGCCTTTCGTGGACACAAATTCATACAACCATCTTGTGTAATGGGGCACCTTGAGTATAGTCGTTGTCCTCCAAAATTAACGTTACTTCCACGGCACTAATTGCAAAAAGGCTCAAACATAACGTCGCACGAGCCGTTGACTGAAGTTCAAGACCCCACATTTGGCCCAAAAGCCTAATATTCCTCTCTCGAATCTCTTTTTATGCTTTCAAGAGCAGTTTTTTTTCCTCCTTTTTTTTTGTCTTTTTAACAAAGAACAGGAAAAAAAAATACATAGTAAAAATGTCAATTACTGCACTTAGGAACCGAAATTAAAAATTATTGGCTATCCTTCCTTCTCATTCAACGTCTAGAGAGAAAGACCTACTACCCGAAGAACCAATAAAATTTCAAAAAAAAAAAAAAAAAAAACAGCTCCAATTCCAAACAATAAACAACTTAATCCCAGGAAAGTTCAGAAAGAGTCAGACTCTGCAATATACTCCACCGAGACGAAAACAGAATCTCCCACATAGTTTAATCACCTAAAAATTCGATGCACATGAATCAAAACAGAAAACACCCAAAGAAACACCACAGAAACTGCTGCAAGCGTTTGCTTCCACGCGAAAGTTCAAATTATTTATGCAAAGGAAAACCTTATAAAAAAAAAAAAAAAGGAAAATCGTAACCGGGCAAGAGAAACAGAGGAGGTGCGCAATTACAATAGGATAGTTGAAAAGCTCTAATCGATGTTTCAATCAGGCCACGCCAATCAATATTACTTCTGTCAAACCATCCAAGGATCTCTCATCAGAAGCAAGCATCCAGGAGGCAGCAACAGCACAGGGCAGCCAAACTGAAGCATCAAAAGAAGGAAAGAAACCCGCATTAAGAAGGCCTGTAACTAAACTAAAAAAAAAGATGCAAAATGCTTGGGAATGCACGATGACATAAACGACCTAGTACGGCCTAGCTCTCCACAAAAATTGAGTGAAAAAAAAGAAAAAAAAACACCCTTTCACCACTAACGCGGGATCTTTGAGACCTAAACCTCTGCAACTCGCAGACAAATCATAGATAACGAGGAAACGCAGTTTCCAACGGAAAACTCGCGTTGGATGAGCGAGTTGGCTCGTTCTTAGCCCCGTTAAACAAACCTAGATTATCCCAGATCTGATGATCTCAATTGTCCTGCTCGAGTTTAAGAAGACATCATGAAATTAAAAACTCAAAGACAAACAGACAGAAGAAAGAGGCGCAGGACGGGTCCCACTTACCATCCTTCCAAGCAGCCAGCGCCGCTGCTCTGTTGAGGAGGAGGTTGCTGGGGGTACTGAGGAGCATAGCCAGGAGGAGGAGGAGGAGGGTAAGCCTGTGCGTAACCTTGTGGGGGATACCCCGGTGGTGGATAAGCGTCCTTCGGATATCCTTCAGGAGGATAGCCTGTTTGCCCAATCGAATTAGCACCCGTCAATTAGAAATTTCAAAATCAGACCCAATTCGTCACCCGTTCGATCCAACTCAAAACCCACATATCCCCAATACAATAAAATCAAATCAAATCAACCCCTTAAATCATTATTTTTACTGACGTCAAAAGGAAATAAAATTACTTTCAAAAATAAAAAATAGAACCCACAATCGGAACAAGGGAAAAGAGTAAAAAGAACCGGTGGTGGGGTGGTTTGGGGGGGGGGGGGGGGGGGATTACCTTGGGGAGGAGGTACACCGACAGGAGGCTGTTGCTGGTTGTAATAACTCATTTTCTATTGTGGGTTTTTGCAGTTTTTGCCAAAGATTACAGATCTGAACCTCTTGTCCTGTTTATCCCCTTGTTCACTTACTTTTGCTTTTGGAAACAGAGAAGAGACAGAGAGACAGAGGCGGCTTGGGAAGCACAGATTTAGGTTCGTTTACCTGTAACGATAAAGTTGTTTGCGTTCTAGGCAAATAAGGACCCCCCCGGGGGCCATCACAACAGGGCAGCTTTTGGCTCCGATTTTATAATAATTTTATTACTTTTTTTTTTTGTTTTTTGGAAAAAAGAAAGAGCATTATCCTCTCGGTAATTGGGGGGGGGGACCGAATTTATATTTTCGTTCCATGCTTTTTTCCCTTTTAAAAGTTTTTTTTTATGGTACCATTTGTTTTTCTCATTCGGTCGTATATATTTTTAAAATCTTTTTAATTTAACTGACTGACTTGAAAAAATAAATTTATTTAATTTAATGTCATATAAATATAATTAAAATTTTAAAAAATTTAATTAATATAATTAAAAATGATAAATTTATCATATTTATAATAAATAAATAAATAAGTATAAAAAACGCGTCATTTTGATAACGGGAGAATGACTGGGCCGTGTAATCAAGGGTGGCGAATCTCTTCATAGATTAGTCAGTCAACCTAAGAATAAAATAATAAAAAATATATTAATTAGTTAATTATATTCTATTTATTTTTATAAATAAATAAAACAAAAATAAAAATTATTATTTTAATATTCTATTACCCTTGTATTAATTTTTGTATATTACGTAGCAACTACAATAAGTCCTGATCCCGCGAATACGCTTGCATTGAAAGGCCGCATTCTGTTTCCATTTTCCTCATGCATTTAAGGAATCGGTTCAAACCAGTGATTTTGACGCGTCGACGCTTTTGGGGAGGATTTTGGGTGACGTGGCAGCACTTGATTGGGCACGCCTTGTACTATATTTCTTCATTTATTAGCAGTTTGGTACCTATTTCATCCCGGTTACGTCTTTTTTTAATTTTTTTTTAATTTTTAATTTTTGATTTTTAGCACATCGGTCTCTGTGACCTTTTAATTATGTTAGTTGTGGCGAAACGTATTAATTAGTCGGGCTGTGTGGCAGCACTGACCAATGGCCTCTTGGCGTGTATATAAATATGTAATTAATTAAATATCTTGTCACTAAAAAGATATTATTTTTGATCAAGTCGTTTGTTAACTTTTTTTTATTGAATATATTTGACATACAAAATTTATTAGTTAAATATTATTAAATTTAAATAAATTTATCTAACACGTTCGGTTTTAATATTAATTAATATAAAATTTAATAATATTCACTTGGATGTAAATTTTATGTTGTATTTAAAGATAAATTATAGTGAAAAAAATTCAAAATGACGTCAATAACAAATAAAATACGTCAAAGTAAATTATTGTCGAGTATGATTGCGCCGAAGATTTACTTGTAACTTTCAACGGAGTCTCTGTAATTTGGTATTTATTAGCCAAATGGCGTAGGCGATCAACAGTCTTTGCCAATTCATTCAAGAAAACAAAAAAAGTCATTGTCAAACGTTTGAACAGAGACCGCCAGCCCCCCGTCTTGCTCTAGAAAACTGTTCTTTTTTCTTGGTTTTTTCGGCACGGGGGGATTTATGCAAGTCACAGGCTGGTGGCGTAATGGGTTTTTGTTTTTTTTTTAATTTTATTTAAGTAAATAAACAATCGATGCTGCCAAATATCGAAGGTCCATCGATTTGACCACATTTTTTGTTCTATAACTTGCTGCTTCGTTGAAGAGTACGAGTCTTTGGACCAACCGGATTAGAGCAAAGATAATGCCAGCACATGCACTATGTCATTGTATAATTATAAGATTTAGAAGAAAAAGAAGAAGACTCTTGAGACTGGCATACGCTTGCACGGAATATAGGTAAGTAGGTTATTAATTATTCTGATTTGCCTTAATCGTCAGGAGGATGCTGATTTTTAATGTTTCATTAGCGGCTAAGGGCGACGGCCACTAATTTTTCAATTAATAATATTAAAATATTTAAAAATAATATTTTATTAAATAATAAATCAAAATATGATTGGATTAATTAAAATATTTTATATATTATTATATTATTAAAAATTATAATTTAAAATTTGATACAAATATCGATAAAAATATTTGATTTAAACTCTAATATGTATATATATAACTCATCTTTAATTTGTTAATATATATATATATATATATATATTTTATCTGAGAATATATAATTTAAAAGAAGATCCAATTCATAACATTAAAAAGGCCTCCTTGGGCCGAATCAACACACGTCCACCATTGCATACTTGAAAATGCGTTTTCCTGATATGTATAAAATAAAAATAAAAATAAAAAAAGAAGGAGAAGAAAAGAAAAGAAAATGTGTTTTCACATTTGCCAGTCTATGAGTTGAGCAACTTCTCCACTTGGAACAGAAGGTGGGGTAAAAAAAAAGGGCAAAGCGTGAATTGAAGCGTGAGTCAGTTACACGGTGAATCAGATTTTAATTGCAACTCCGGTTACGGTAGATGACAGATGAGTTGGCAAGATACGGTTGCCCTGAATTCTTCTGTGAATCAAAGCTTGTTAATGTGGGCCTTTTGCACTCTCGCCCGAGGCTGTCCACCCAATGCCGAAGGCCCCTCAACTGACCCAAACACGTGTGCCTTCGGCCTCGACCTCGTTGGCATGTCGCCCCAACGTGTCAGTTGCACATAAATCGCTCCTGCATGCCTGTCGATTGACCGTGTCCACGAAAACGATCTCTGCTTTGATGTCATTGATTCTCTTCGGGGACCCCAACCCCATCTGAAAATAACAGGTCTAATTGAAAATGCAATATCCACACTGCTACAGTAATTATGGTGGTCAAGAAAGCTGGTCAAGAAAGCTTGAATCAGTGAACCCCTTTTGATATATATATATATATATAGAGTAATTCCACTATTTTTTTTTTTTTGTTGTTTTGAACAACGCAACGAGTTCTTATTATTTCTCTCTGTGAATCTTGATGCCGTTATTACGTCAATTCCGGAACTCCACGAAATGGCGGAACTGTCCTTGATATGTAGGTGGCACGGCATGGCGTATCAGAGATTTTGGCCATTTTAGTAATTTCCAAATACGTGAAAAAAATATTTTTTTATATATATATTTATATTTAACGTGGGATTTAGGAAACGCTCAGTAATTTGCTAGCCAAGAAAGTTTTAACACGAACACCATATAATTAACGATAATTGTGTTTACAAATGTCTCACATCATACTCTACGTCATGTTCACGCCCTCCAAAGCATCGCTGCAACGACAGCAACAAGCCAACAACAGCGTAAATCTGAATCTTTAAATTCGCATGGACGGATGGGATTAGAGAAAAATAGGTCGATCCCTCCATGAATAATCTGGGCCGGCCAGCTTCCGTAGTTCCCGGTTTTCTACTGTTCCATTGTATGCACTTGGATTGTGTACGTAATTGGACTCCACTAACCTTAATTGAGAAAATGAAGGTGACACTGCGTGGTAACTCCTTCATTTTTTGCCAATCAATGTGCTAATTATTGGAGCGTGGTAAGAGAGGAGTTCAATTCAGTCAACATTGATTTGGCTGATAAACTATGTTCTCGTTGAGATGGTATTCCAATTATGAAATTTTACCATTTCACTCACCCCTTCATATTCATATCATTTTGCCTTCCCACAAAAAATTGTAAGCTATTGTCTGTTAACTCCTCCAGATTCTCAATTAGACGAATAACGACGCTATGCAATGATACTTGATGGATATGAGGAATTATGATTTGTAAGAGTTCAAAACGTTCTCTAAACAAACACCCCCCTCCCCCTTCTTAAAGCGAAAAAGAGCCAAAAACCAAGACAGCGTGAAAGATTCTAATCCATTTTCCGATTGGTCAAACAAAAATATAAATCACCTACCAATAATCCCACGTGGGAAACCCAACACCCAAACAGACACCAATATAACCAACTCTAGTCGAGTCTAGATGGCAGATTGCTATATAAAGGAGAACTGAAGAATAGAGGAAAGGAACACGGAGGAAACGCCAACCCCGAAAAAAAAAAAAAAAAAAAAAAAAAAGAAACAGAAAAGAAGAAAACATCCGAGAGAGGGAGAGACGCCAACGATGTAAAACCCAGAAGACCCACAACCGAGCCATGACCAAAAAACCCAGACCAGACACCACTCTCTCTCTCCGTTACCACGCCGTCACCAATGCCGTCACCCTGACGTTAAACAGTCTCTTCTCCTCTCATCCCCACCACCGCTATGTCTCGCCCTGATCACTCCCCGGACCGTTCTGCGTCCGCAGGTAGTTCCAGCCTGTACTCTGGGGAGGAGGGCAGCGAACTCGTCCATTCCGTTGCCGACACGTGGATCTGCCATCGCCCTCAATACCAATCTCCATATTCTCCACCGTCAGATGAGAAGACCATCAACCTGCTGATTGACTCCGAACCCCAGTTCATGCCTTTATCCGATTATGTCCCCCGCTGCCTCCATCGCTCCGTCGACGTCACCGCTCGCCAGGACTCCATCAAATGGATCCTCAAGGTCTGTACACACACACACACCTACAAAGTACAAATCCACGTATCCTCGCGCGGATTATAAATATATTGCGGTAAATATATATAGTTGTACATATGTATAAGTCCATGGATTTGATTGGTGCTGCGCTGTTGGTGAAATGCAGGTGCATGCATACTATGGCTTCAGGCCAGTGACGGCGTTGCTTTCTGTCAACTACTTTGACCGCTTCTTTTCCTACCATTCTCTCCCGGTAAACAAACGCTCACAAGTTGATTCTTTTTATTTTTGCCAAGAAAAACAATGGTTATATTTTCTTGGAAATCTCTATTTTCCCGGCAAGATGCCAAATTGGCACTGTGAAATTGGACTCTACATAAGCGAGCAATCCGCGTACTCATTGAAACGTATTGTTAGCCAAAAGTAATTGTCAGATTTTCCGGGAAAGTCTCATTCTTTAGCAACATTGTTTATTGGATCCCTTCAAATCTGGTTCAAAAAGATTTGTGTCGTTGAAACAGGCAAATGGGTGGCCGTTTCAGCTCCTTTCAGTGGCATGCTTGTCTTTAGCGGCCAAAATGGAGGAACCACACGTGCCGTTATTGCTGGACCTCCAAGTGCTTGAACCCGGTTTCGTGTTTGAACCCAAGACCGTTCAGCGAATGGAGCTCTGGGTCATGGTCAATCTCAATTGGAGGCTCCGATCCGTCACTCCCTTCGATTATCTCGATTATTTCATCTCCAAGCTCCCTTCTTTCTCCTCTTCGAAACCCGTTGACTACGGTCGGATCTTCGCCGCTTCCTCCGATCTCATTCTCAACACCACTCGTGGTAATTCAATCGGATTCTCATCACCCATCCAATGACATTGATGTCCATCTCTGTATCGAGCCTTTTGGAATTAATTTTACCTTCTTTAACATGCATTTTCAGTGACTGATTTCCTGGTTTTCACACCGTCGACGATAGCAGCAGCGGCTGTGTTGTCCGCCGGCGGCGGGAGTTTTGATGTGCCTGCGGCCGACGGATACCTCTTTCACGAAAGAGTAAACAAAGTACATTGTTTCTGGACTGGATTTGAAATTCCCTTAATTTGCTGGGGTCATTTTTGTAAATAGATAATATTTTGGAGAATTTCGAAGATTTGACAAAGTATTGATATTTGTGTCCTGAAAATGTTTCTTGTTTTTGGTGTCTTGTTTCCCCCACAGGAAATGGTGAGAAGCTGTCACCAACTAATGGAGGAGTACCTGGTCGACAAGTGTCCTTCCGCCGGGCCAAAGCTCCCATCGGCTGAGCCGCGTGAGGCGCCGTCGAGCCCGGTCGGTGTTCTCGACGCGGCTGCTTGCGGGAGCTGCGACACGCGGTCCGAGAATCCCAGCTCCAGCAGTCAAGCCGAAGCCCGTGAGCCGTTGGTCAAGAGGCTCTGATCCTCTACATCGGATGTACAGCAACCGTAGATAATACTACCAGTATAATTTTATATCTGGCGTTAGAGAGAGAGAGAGAGAGAGAGAGAGAGGCGAGAGAGACAGAGACAGAGAAAATAAGCACTGCCTTTAATTTTTTTTTGGTTATTTCCTATGCGTTGATTATAAGTTGAAGTGTCCGTGTCGGTTGATGGAAATGGAAAAAGGGAGGATTTTGGCGCTTATGAATTATTTATGGATTAATGATGGGCAAGACTTTTAGTTATATAATTACCAAAATATTATTGTTCGAAATTTTTTTTAATTTATTTTATTTAAAAAATGAATTAAGTTAATTTAATATTATATATAAAAAATAAAATTTGATTTAAATAAGAAAAGGTGTTTAATTAAAAATAATGAATTTATTATATGTATAAAGAAAAAGTATAATAAATATTTATTACCTAATACGTATCGGGTTGTTGGTAAAAAATAAAAAAGTGAATGCAGAATCAATTTAAAAGGGGTATTCCATTTCCTTTTTATGGACTTTTGGTCAAAGTAGAGGAATCTGCCCATTTCTCTTATTAATATTATTATTATTATTATTTTTTTTTTTTTGTTGACAATTCGTTGTCCTTTGTTCTCGGTTATTATGTTCCGTGGTGTTGCCTTCGACTAGGGAAGTGGGGCCAGTGATGCTGGGTCACCCGTCCGACTCTGTACTTACCTATACTCCCCAGCTTTAGCCCAAAGATGAACGGACCCGTTTATCGTACGTACACCCTTAGGCCTAAAGAAGCATCATTTTGGACTGGGCATCGTCATGGCTAAAATCGGTACACCCGCAAAATCTGTGGCTGGGATTTTACCTACAAAGATTGGTCTCGGTGGGTCCCGTTTCCAGGCTGTATCACAGCCCAAAAAAAAAAATGTTGAGATGGGTCCCACTTCCCGAGGCCTCCAACTAAATTTCCCGCGTCGCAGGAGCAGACAGCATGTAAAAGCAGGTATGTACGCGTATGGGTAGGAGCAGGAGGCGAGGCTTGAGTACATGTGAAACCCGGATTGGGGGCAGAAATGGGCCCCCCCCTTCTAGGCCCCACACAAAGGCTACAGTTGTGGTAGTAGTTGTAGTAAAAGCCCCTCAACAGAATTTTGGCTGGAGAAGTGTCTGTGACCCTCTTAAGCACGAAGGGACTCCCTCAGGAAAGAAAGATCCGAATGCACAAGGCAAATTCGTATTAACAACCCATATCAAAATTCAACCCCACGGCACCCTCCCATTCTCTCTCACACACACCCACACGCACACGCTTCCGTACCCATCCACACATTGTCACTCTGTGTTGCGACACAAATCCATATTGGTGGCATGACCAATAGGGTGTCCCTTTCTCTCTGTCTACGGTGGCCTCATTCATTAATGTGGTTTTTTGGTTCTCTTAGGTTGGATTGGGGTGGCTTGGGTTATACGACTGCACACTGTTAGACTATAGCCCATTAAACATGGTCTACCCAATACTCCCCCGAATTGTTTCTTCATGCCCATCAATGTATACCAATCAACTTCTTCCCTATTAACCAACTCATAAACTCGCATGTCTCTGTGTTTTAATAATTCAGTTTGTGAGTACTTATTAAAGAAATAATTCAGTTTGTGATTATGCTAGTCCTCAAATAAGAAGACGGCATCTGGGTTCAACCAAAAAAAAAAAAAAAAAAAAGAAAGAAAGAAAAAGAAAAATTACACGTGCTTACCGAAACAAGCATGGATCCCACAGAGATTATATAAACAACAGACGAAAGTGAGCAGGGGTACTCATAATCATACCCTAAAGCAAATAATCCAATCGGTTGAACGGTAAAAGATATTAAGCTTTTGTGGGAGGTTTATTCTCTTAGTTGGGTTTTTTCAGTTGATATCAGCTCATAACCCACGTTCGCACAATCACCAAAGCTTGGTTGCTTTTGCAATGACCATAAAATGATTGAATGCGCCTAAAAAGAAACGATGAACAAACAGACCACCGTCGAGGGCCACCAAATCCAATAGCTCAGGTTTCTGCCTAGAGTTACACATTTTAAAAACTTATCTACCGTATGTTCTTGATGGTAATTGATGAAAAAATGGTTCTAAAATCAGCATCATATTTTTGCCTTTTCCCAATTTAACTCGGTAACTAGTTCAAAATTCTTCAGAAGCATCCAATTTGCAATGTGTATCACTAGTCTCCGATCACGAATTGCAAGGACAAAGAATGAAAACCAAAAGCTATACTCATAATTAGATGCAATGGAGTTTATATTTCTAAATTTTCCTTCAGAAAATTCCCGAATGACCTTGTCCAAGGCAAGGCGTGCCTTAAAGTTTCAAAGCATGGTCGTGAGCAAGTCCAGACACAAATATACGAGTGTTGAATATAAATTGGCTTTGGAACCTTTTTTACAAAGCATGTGCACAAAGTGGAGTACAAACCGTCTTGAAAAACGTCAAAGAAAAAGTTCCCACAAAAAGGATACTTTCCACCGAGCCACAATCAGACAACAACAAAGGAAGAGGTTGAATCTGCAGGGCGAGAACGGTGAGGAGTAGAATTTAACCACCCTTTTAGAAAATTTAAGGTTACAGTGCCTTCAACATCTACAGTCGTGGAATTGTTATTTATATGGCGAGCCCCGGCACAGCCAGCTAAATTTTGGTTGCCCATCATCACCGAACAAAGAAGCAGCGTCACGGTCCATTGTTATTTATTGACTGTAAGTCACACATTAAAAATAGTCCTTTTCTATAAATTTCACTCGTTCTTTCTAAGATATGAACCTTAGATATTATTGAAACTCTCAAATAATTTGAGTTATTCGCAAGAATAGGTAACTTTTTTTTTTTTTTTTTTTGAGACCCGCGTAATTCATGGGCCCACTCCCGGCCTACTTTCATCTCTTTGGATCGATCATAGCCTGCTGCTGAGGGTTACTACCAAGGTAAACTGTTGGATTGATGCGCCACTACCGAGTTGGTGCATCGAATTGATATATTGGGCTCGAGGTGTTCCGAGACTCAAGTTTGCCGTTTGGGCTTCTTGCTGTGGACCAACATTACAATCCATGAAGTTTAGTTTAATAAAAAAAAAAAAAAAAAAAGTATGACACACATGTCCATGAGTCGGGGCAAATGATATTTAACCACATTTTCCTTTTCCCGAAAAAAGTTGTAAATGCCAAAAAGCAAAAGAAGCGAATAAAACAAGTGATTAATTAGTTCACTAAGGTGAGACCAAGATCACCGTTCGAAGTGTTCCTTTAATTGGTATTCATATATATATATATATATACAGATATATTTAAATTTAATTTTTTATAGTTCTTCTAAAATATAAAATACAGATTTATGTTGAATATGTAATATAATATTTTAAATTTATTGATATTAAATTTAAATATAAAAAATATTTAAATTTAATCATATGTAAATAATATATATTTTTTATAGAAAAAAAAATGAGAACGTCGACTTGTGATGACTTATTGTAGCAATTTTTTTTTTTAATGTTAACAAAAAAAAAAAAAGTGAGATGAAGATTCGAGTAGGAAAATGCACAAATTGACGCGCCGACTCCTGCTCGTTCTAAACTGCTTTATTCCACGCGTGGGAAATCTTCGACCATGATTGGCGGAGAGCGTGGCAACGCTGCAGATGCTCTGCATGGTCGGTGCTGCGGTGGCGCTTTTGCTGCACATGTTGTCTGTACCGTGCATGTTTACGACGGGACTCAAGCACCCATCCTGTGGTTCCCAAAATTGTGGGGACGACACGACTCCTCAACTGTCACGCTGACGGCTTGGATTGGTCTTCCGTACGTCAACAAAAGTTTATATGAATTTAATTGTTTGTTACGTTTATATTCTTTAGTGCAATAATTTTTTTTTCTATTATTTAATTAAATTTTATTTTTTTATATATAAGATTAAATTAACTTGACTTACTTATGAATTAGATTAAATTTTTTTAATTTCTTATTTCTTCTCAAGTTTACTTTGCAATCAGAGTGAATTTAGAAAAAAAAAAAAGAAAGAGGAATGGGTAATTTAAGAGGAGTGGGTAACAATATCAAATTAATAGTCATAAATGACCCTCGTCCATCGAGTTACCTATACTGTGAAGTTTTTATTGATAAAGTCCATTCCTTTGTAACTGGTTAATTTGGAAAAGAAAAAATAATTATCCAACATAGTTTTTAGTAAAATTACACTTTAAAGACAAATGATATATACAATATATGTTAATTTAATTTCATATGTAAGAAAAAATAAAAATTATAAATGAGATTTATTATATTTATAAAATAAATAAATATAGTAAATACTTAAATCGAAACTAGGTATCGCGTCGTAAGAACTAGAAAATGAGGAAACGCCAGGGGCCCAAGAGCCGCATGAACAATTGGGAAATGAGGGCCCGTACGAGCTGTTAGGGGGGGGGGATACCAGTGCCTCAATCCGCGAATGGCCCCTTTCACCGTGTGTCCGTGGGCGACAGCGTCTCTATGGGTTTGTATGGTTAATGACTGGAGGGGAAGCTCATGTTATGTGGGTAAATCTCGATGACATGCAAACTACTCCGATCCCAAATTGTCAATTGCCATGCCAATCATGCGGGTTGGATATAAATGAACATTTCTTCAGCTCAATTTGAAGAACAGAGAATGCTCAGCCATATCTTCTCCTGGATTCTGCAAATTATCAGGATGATAAATGACAGTGTTGATCCCGAGGCATCCATTGCTGCTGCCAGCCTGCCATCGTGAATTATCGTTTGAAGGCAAGTTGAAAATATTTATCCGTCATAGCACTTCTTCTTGTTATTCTCCTTTTTGAAAACCAGGAAAACAAGAAAGATCTCAGCACCCTACGTTAATGGTGATCGTTTTGTGCGTTCGACCATAATCAATATTTTTGATTGCGAGAGCCCATCTACCAAAAAGTCACAATCATCATATGCTTGTTGTTATAGGAAACTGACCCTAGAGATCCACCCGCAGCTCACTGTAAATGCAATTTGAGCTTTTTATACGGTGAGAAAGTTCAATTTTGTGAGAATAATGCGTTGAGTATATTAATATGATATAATTTAATTATATATATATATATATATTATATTTTCATTTTATTATTATTACGTAGTTAAACTCTCTGTATGGTATCCAAATTAACAAACACGAGACGGGAAGTTAAAATGCCGAACAAGAAATTTAAGTAATCAGTTGGGAAATTGGAATTGGAACCAAAAGACCAAAAAGTGAAAACTTATATAATAAAGACTTGAGCAGGGAATTTCAGGGGTTGAGAGTATTTTGCACGTGCACACAGATGTGTGATTACCGGAAGCTCGCCATAAGCATATAGATTATGCGCACGTGTCCACATGCATGTGTGACTGTGATGCGTACCTTGAATCGATAAATGCACTGAGCGAAAAAAAATTAGAGAGGGAGAGCTTTTGGGGCGAGGATTGAAAAGAAAGAGACCAAAATGTGAGAGGGCCACACGAGGATCCAAAAAAATCTAGTCAGCTGCATTTTGTAGTGGCAACCCCAAGAAATTTCCACAGTCTCCATTTATTCACTCTTGTCTTGGCACTTTCATGTGTCTTGAGAGTTTGTGTGCGAGATTTTAGCTTCCTCCCAATATTTGTACACTAAACTATCCGCAATTAATGAATTCAATCATTTTTTAGCTTTGAATTAAAAACAAGTTTTGTTTTTTTTTCTTTTTTTTTTTTTGCAAATATTGTTTATGCGAATGATGATGGAAGTCACGTCCCCGTCATGTCAAATAAAACTAAAATGATGAAAACCCACTTCAATATTAAGACTATAAAAGAAAACAAAATATTATATATATATATATATATATTATGAAGATTTTTATTTTTATTTTTAAATACAGTTTACTCATAATTTTATATTATATATTAGATAAATTTTATTTAAAATAAATTAATAAATTTATATAATATAAAATTTAGAATAAATAAATAAATATGATAAGTAACGATTAAAGGAGAGAGATAAGAAGACGCATTACTGCACAGGGGTGAGGGGTCCCAATGCTGTGGAAGGGAAAATGGAGACGCACCTGGTTTTGTAAGAGAGTACACGCTGCCTTGCTGTCAAGCATGTGAAGGGGTTGTGGCTTTACCCCTTCTCTCTCTCTCAATCTCTCTCTCTCTCTCTCTCTATGACCCTATTTCATGGATCCACAGCAGCACACCCAACTGGCAATATCAATAGCCAGAGCGAGGAGAGTGAGGACAAAAATATTCTTAGGACTTGAGAGTGATTCTCTTGGTTTACTCCACACCCCACTTCACGATTCTTTAAGTTCAGTCCCTTGGCTACTCGGCTCCAGGAAAAAAATTGGAGACAAATAACCCCGCTGTGTCCGTCAAAACCCACCCCCCCCCCCAATAAAAAAAACTCTTTTTGATATTAAAAGGAAAAACCCTTTTGTGGTGAGTTTCTTTGAGAATTGAGAGAATTAGTAGAAAAAAGAAATGAATTTCTTGGCCTCAGAATGCAATAGTGATTGTGAGTCGGGTTGGACTCTATACTTGGAGCAACCTTCCAATTCTCCAAAAGCTACTACGTATAAAGATAGAGGCACCAAATTTGTTGGTGATGCAAAGAGTGGCTTTTGTGATTACAAAGGGACAAATGCTAATATTGAAGAGGAAGACTTGTCCATGGTCTCTGACGCATCTTCTGGGCCTCCACAATTCAACGAAAATGGAGGTTACTTTAACAGTGATAATGCCTACTCCTTTCCTGTCGTCAAGGACGCTACGTTGAAGAGAAACAATGGGGGCAAGAGGCAAAAGATGAAGGAACATTGGCGGGGTGAGGATCAAGAGCTGCCCTCTTGCCTTGACGATACTGCCAGCTCTTCTGCATTCAACTTCTCCAAGGTTAAAGACAGAAGTTCAAATTTACTTATTTTATATGTACTTCTTGTTTGTTTTTAGATTTTTAATTGACTCTGGATTTCATACAATGGCAGAGTCATTGTGTCCTCACCAAGAATCAAGCATCAATGGAGAGCGTGTTGGATTATTCACAAGGATTTTCAGCTACTCATTTTGAGGTACTTGGGTGTAATATGATTTCACAAAGTTTTCGTTTAGTCTTTAATTCGTTTTTTTTTTTTTTTTAATTTTAATTTTTTTTTTCTGTTATTGATATATCAAGCATATATATTAACCAATTCTACAGGAGCCCTTTGGTTATACGCAGCCTTCTCTATCTGGAAACCGATTTCAAAATAACCAGTTAAGTATGCTTTACTGTTTATGAACTCTTAACAAAATGTATCAGATTTCAGTAACCAAATCTTTTGATTCCTTTTTTAATTTTCTCCATCGATTCGATCTTATTCTTCTTTTAGAACTTTACTTAAATTGTTTTAAAATTTGAACTTTGCAGGTGGTTCGGTGGAAAGGGTATGAGATAAAAGTCAAAATGCAGCGCTTGCTGCCACTGTGGCCAGCTAGCCATTGCTGTTGATGTTGCTATAAAAGAGATGGCGAAGATGAAATGACGCAAAAGTAAAAAGAAATGGACCTTTCAAAAGGGTCTCGTTCCATTTTTGTTTTTCTCTGCTTTTCTAGATCAAGTTTTTCCTTTTCCTGTCAATGCAATGGGAAACAACCTGAGAGAAAAAAGTTGGAAATAAATTACATCTTACCCAAATTCATTTCGCTCTGTTCATGAATTGAGAGTGCCGAGTACAGATAGACAGCCTGCTCTGTACAATTGTGCTCAGTCATTGTTTTCTTGATGGAGCCCCATGCTCTCTTTTATATCACCACTTGTCATCCAGTAAAGTATAAGGACAAGAACATTTAAAAGGTAAACATGCGCCATTCAAGGGTTTCCTCCAGGACAAGTACTTGAACTGCTGGGCTACTATTAACCACTAGTAGCTGAACGTTTTTCCTTTTTTCCTTACGTGTTGAAAATTTATAAGTATACGTGAGGATGCTTATAAATTTGCTTAACAATGGATGCCTTTTTACCGCTGGGGGACAAAACCGTGTATTCATTATTTGTTTCCCCTCTCTTTTCTCGTCTCTCTCCGGGCACACGTCTTCCAATTGAGTTCAATCTAATGAATACCCGTGTAATGCTTCTCCTAATCAATTTCAATTATGATCATTTGTCAACTCCTACCCCATTCACCATATCATGTCTGTAGCCAGGAATACATTGAAGTCATGTTTCGTGAAGGACATTGTTCCCACTTAAATTCTTAATTTGGTAACCACTCCAAATGAAATTCAAGATTTGAGGCTCCTGCCAATAACGAAAAGAAGCTAATAATTAACTAGTAAGCAAGAAAATTGGGAAAGGAGGGTAATTATTTTAGGTAGGAAAAAGACATTGCCTAGATTAACTGAATTGTGTACATATCTTGTCATCCACCTAACATTCACAATTGAGACACGGGTTGTATTGAATTTTCTAATCCATAAATTTGGGTTTGTTTTTGTTTTTTTTTTCTTTTTCCACAAAACAGGACAAAAAAAAAAAAGAAAAAAAAAAACACCATACACCTCACTTTGGTCCATATCCCAACAAAAAAATAATCCAAATCAAGGTCAGATAATCAGGTTTGTTTAGGTGGGATTTCCTTCATCACCTCATGATGGAACATAGATGGTGCTACTAATTCCCAGTCTAACACAAAATATTGGCTCAATGTGGGCTTGAAAAATGAGACACGATGGTGGAAGTATAACGTGGGTGATGGGTAGTCACGTAGGAATATTTCATAGGCATCTCCATGACCCTTTTATAAACCCAGGAGATCCTGCCTGAGATCTTCCTGACCCAATGGAACATGCCTTATTTTTGTTTATTATGTGCTGTTTATCTCATTTGAAAGGATCTTATAATTTATTCTATTTTTTTGGTTCTCCCCAATCCTGTCTGCTTTGCAGCTAACATTGGACTTGATGTCATGCACAATTATATGTCCTTTTCTATGATGTGTTTACTCATCCTACTATACCCAGTCAGTTCCTAATACCAGTATATAATTTAGCCTCTTCTAAAAAGTTGAATTTGAATGAGATAAAGAATGATCACCTGGGAATTTAGGGTGCCAAAGTTTTGAGCTTTACCCACATGCTCATTTCGCATATATATATATATATATATATATATATGATCCTCTTAGGTACACTAATGACAGTCTTCCACGTGGTCAAAACATGACAACTCGAAACCAAAACTAGGGCAAAGAGAAGCTAAAGACAAATTAAACAAGTGCAGATAACATACATGAATATTATATACGCAACATCGTCATCAACTTGGATAAGGATGGGTATAGTATATAGATTGAGTATGGGAAAAACATCTATGCCCTTCCAACCACTAGCAATACAAAACCTTCAATCACTCGGAAAATACATGCAGCGGGAAAAGGGAACGGCCTTTGTTTTGTTTTGTTTTGTTTTGTTTTGTTTCAGAGATTTTTCCTTTTTCTTCTTTTTTTTTTTTAAGGGGTGTGGGTTGTGATTAATTAATTTCTTCATTTTCCTGTTTCCTTTCTGTATCTATCCCGTTTTAACTGCGAGTGTTCCCGTTTCTTTTGAGAATAGTCTGAATTCTCCTATCATGGGTCTGCCATGCATAGAGCTGCCATGTGTTGTGAATCGGCGGGCAAGAACACTGTTATTGATGCAAGAAAATGACGAGGGATAAGACAGATGCACAAGAAGTCTAAAAGGGTATGGAAATTCTAAGCCGTGTCCCAATTTAGGGTATCTCATTTATTCTAAGAAGAGTAAGCAATGCGGCTAAGGCCCTAAATTCGAAATTTTTAGGTTCACATACGACAAATTCTGCCTAGCAAGTGTGAAAAAATTGCATACTCAATCAGCGGATCAAATTACCAATAGTAAAAATGCGGCCAGAAAATTTTAAATTTTCTCATTTCAAATAACTAAGCTAAAAATTGAGAATTTAAAATTACTATTTTAAAACAAAATCTTAAAAATTTACCGAGTTAATAAGATCTTTGTTATAAAATCAGATCTCAAAATTTAATTAGAATCAATTAATATATTTTTTTAATATTAAAACTTAAAATTTTAAAAATAAATATTTATGTTTTCAGTCCCCAGTGTCTCGGAGAGATATCCTGAAGGGATTCTGAGAATAAAAAGACAGAAAAAGCGGGAACGAGAACGGCATTTTGCATCTCTGGCCTTTTTTAACCTTGTCGTACGAGTCGACAAGTCCAATACGTGAATCAGTGGATCAAACAATAAAAGCCCGAGTTCTTTGTTTTCTCGTTCGGATTTCTGTATGAACAGCCCGGCCCGTTACCTGTATCTGAAACCCTCATCCAGCCCACCATCCGGCTGGACGTCCACGCGTCAAGCCCCGAGGATAGCTTGGCGTATGGGGGAAGATTACAACACTGTTGTACACCAATTTCCCTCGTCTCTCTCTCTCTCTCTCTGTTTTTTTTTTTTTAAAACATAATTGGCCTCGATTTTGGATGTAATTGAAGCTTTTTTGCATAGTTATTCAGTGATCAACAAGCACTTGTTTTCTCTTTGACATATCGATTTTTGATTGATATTTAAAGAAACCCACGATTAGTTGAGACTTACCGTGGTGTAAAGGTCCACATCTGGACTCCTATTTCCCTCGTATCAAACAGACCCGAACAAGGAAGACGATGCAAAAATTAAGAAGGAAAGAAAGATGCTAAATGCAAATATCTTGTATGTTCACCATCTTTGGAGACCTATGTGAAGAAGCTCCATGCGTTCTTTTTACCTCTGGATTTGTGAGAATTAAGGTTTAAATTCTAAATTTAGAACAACAATTTTTCACAATGCTACTATAAGATTACATGATTAATATACAAAAGAGGAGAGAGAGGACCTAGAAGCTGTTTGTCCAAACATTTGATGACCTTGTTATTAGTTGCTACATAACACACATGTCCCAAGCAGTTAGGTTTTTTTTTTTTTTTTTTTTTTTGTTTTTTCCTCCCAACAGAAAAGAGGTAAAAAGAGAACTTATGCAGCAATATAAGAGAACTAGCCGGTTATGACGCGATCATAAATAAATAGAACCAATTCGTTTTGAAAGTAACCAAAAAAAAAAAAAAAAAGGAAAAGGGAAGAAGAAAAATGGTTTGCTTATTTATTTATTGGACTTGAGCCAATCAAGAATGGCCTTCTCTGATTCGGTCAGGTCCTGCTCTTTCTTCCCTCTTATGGTTCCCTCCAAGGAGTCAAAGTAATCCTTGTAGTTGCGCTTGTAATAGCTATCCAATCTCTTTCAATGACAAAAAAAAAAAAAAAAAAAAAAAAAAGAGGAAGAAAAAAAAGAAAAGGTTACAAACTGTTAATGGGGTTATGTATAGCTGAACATACAACAGCCAACTTTCGTTTCCTCATAGCCGACAAAAGGAATTGGAAAATTTTTTTTTTTTAAAAATAATAATAATAATAATAATAATAATAATAAAAAAAAAAAATATATATATATATATATGGGTGGATGTGTGTGCTCTAGAATAAGGTAATTTCAATTTAAAAATCACTATAAAGTAGGAATTTGATCACCAATTTATACCGTATTATACCTCCTTGTCATTTTTGGCCTTGTTTTCCTGTGATTTTTTCAAATACTCTGTGGAAAAATCTCAACAATGGTTTGATCAGCCAACACTGGAGAGTAATAACAATTAAAAAATATATAAAATAAAATAAAAAAACAAGACAATCACTAAAAGAGGCACCGCATTACTTTGAAGAAGCTCTGTCCTCGCGTCACTGACTGAGTAAGCGCCAACCACAATGGACGATAGAATGCCTCTTCTTCCAAGTTCTGTGGCTTCCGATGTGTTTCTTGTAGGGACCCTGTTAGCTTCTCTTCTGTAAACTGCATGAACATTTGATGAAGTGTATTTGTTGAACGTAACAGTCATGGCCATCAATAAACTTTGGGATACTGAACTCATCTCCTGACTGCTCTCTCTCAATGACAGCCACTGGTCTTTGTGCTGTGGATAATGAAGCTTTATGGGTTTATCCTCTCTGTACTGGAGAGGCTTGAGGCCTTTACTGGGCCTTTTATTTTTTCAATTTATTTGAGTATAAAAAATATATAATTTTGTCTGAGTCTTATGTATTATTATTATTATTATTATTATTATTATTATTAATTTTAACTCAATCTGATTTAATTTTTTTTCTCTTTTTCTACCCTGAGTTGATATTAAATTAATTTGACTCCTTAATAAAGGGAGTCAAATAAGAAAAGATCCCTTCTGCTGCTTAACCTCAAAGTTAAAGCAATGGATATCGGAGTTGAACTTCAAGACTCGTTTACCAATGCCACCGTTACAATCAACATGTGGGTACCTCTTCATCCAAATAACTTTTACTTTGGAAAATATTTTACGTGCGGAACAGGGTCGTGCTTGAAAATAAGGAGAGAACATGCAAAGGTAATTTCTCATAAAAATATTTATACATTCGTGAAATGAACAGGTTGTGCAACCTGTTTTCAGTTATCTCGTACATGGGTCTTCGAAGGAGTGGCAGAAAGAGAAAAGCAGGCACTATTACATTACGTAGAATCTCGTTGTTGTATATAAACATTTTTGTATTACTCACACACACACACACACACATATATACACATACACGCACGTATACATGTATGCATTAATGACTATAAATATTAATTGTTCATTTCAATAAGTATTTTGAACTTATTACCAGAATTTACATAAAAAAAAATTATTTGTTGCATATTTATATCCGTGGAATTTATATTTTCGCATTGCTCGTGTTAATAAATGTGTCAAAAAAAAAAAAATCCATGTCCGTCCGACATTTTTGGAACTTAAAACACTAACAAGTTTAACCTACGAACATATGATATGGGCCTACGCCGTATTACATCCATGGGCCTATTGTAGAATTAATTTTGGGCCAGTCGGGATCCAAATCGAAACCGTTTTACTTAAATGTGTGAAACCTGGGACTTAAACTGCGCTTACGTATCAGGCGCCCGGGCCTTCTAATGTTATAATAAAACGGCACCGAGTCAATCCCTTCAACTCTATAAAACCCTTATCGGCGCTGGCGCGCCGAGAGTGCGTGTCCTCTCCAACGTTCCAATTTTCCTATCCCCGCCATCGTGATCTCTCTCTCTCTCTCTCCCCTGCGAAACCCTAATTCTCCTTTTGTCGCATTTCTACTTCCCTTCATTGCCGTCTTCGGCGCTCTGGCAGACTTTTCGATTGTTTCAAGAACTCGTAGAAAATGCGGAAATTCTCTTCATCTGTAAATATGGAAGAAATCTTTAAACCCCCCGAGATCGCCTCCAAGGTTTAATCAAATATCTAGGCAATTCTTGATTCTTTGACTTTATTTACTGTTGGCGCTTTTTTTCTTTTTTTCATTCTGATTCTTGGCAAGATTAACTGCATTTAGGGTAACTGTGAGAGATTTGAAGCCGCACATTCAGGACATCGTTTCCGGTTTCGTATTTGGTACCTCTGGTTCTTGAGATTTTTCCTTTTTTTTTTTGTTTTTTTTTCTTTCCTGTTGTTCTCTTGATTTATTTATTTATTTATTTTTTCCTCTTCTGGATCTTCTATGCGGATCGTTTTTCTTTTGTGACTGATTATCTCTTTTTATGACTTACCTTTGTAGGTTTCTTGGAATTTATTATTATTATTATTTTCAATTTCTTCCATTTTCTTCTGCAGTTTCTTAGGTTTTCTGATTCATCTTTTTGTTTTTCCATGTTAATTGTCTTGGGTTGCCTCGTTGAGTTTCTTGATTGTTTTTTTTTTTCAGAAAATTTTCGGCTTTTCTTGTTCAGTTCCTCAGGAATTGGTATTTCAGTGTCTTGGGTTTTCTTGTTGAGTTTCTCGTTTTTTTTTTTTTTTTTTTTCAGTTTTCTGAGTCTTCTTATTCTGCGTATCGGTTTTCTTGATCACTCGGAAACAGGTGCTGTTCAGTCCTTGGATTTCCTTAATCAGTTTCTTGTGAACTAGCGTTGTTTGGATTCTCCAGTTTCCTTCTTCAGTTTCTTGCTTTTCTTGAATTCATGTTATTGTACCTTTAACAAGTCCCGTCAATTTTTCCTAGCCAAGGAATGGAAATTTCTTTCGTCAGGGTGAGCTATAATATCTTTGACGTATAATTTTTAAATTAGATTA
Source organism: Bruguiera parviflora (assembly GCA_019804595.1). NCBI lineage: Eukaryota > Viridiplantae > Streptophyta > Magnoliopsida > Malpighiales > Rhizophoraceae > Bruguiera > Bruguiera parviflora. Next base: position 2,047,386 of record CM034048.1, read on the forward strand.
ACTCATCTCATAGAATTTCTTCAATCTTTGAGCCTCCGCTTTTGTTACAAGCACACAGGAAGTAGATACCGGAAAGCTAGGAGACTTATTGATATAGATTCTTGATCGGATTCAAAATTTCACAGTAGTGATGTTTTCAGTAAGTGAGAAGTGGCAGAAACTGAACTAGTTATATCATTTCGGACTGATTGCTTATTCTGCTCACTGTGGATTGTGGACAAACATCATTCTATGCTGTTTGTATTGGCTGGCGGAAGATACTATGATGCATTATGAGAGATTGATGCTCTTCTCAAGGCCTTTAAATTTTTACGGTGAATCTGCTGCTCCCTTCAAATTTTTATGAGGTATGAGTTTGACTCACAGCCTTGTTTTTCAATCTTAATTGTCTTTTTTTTTTTTCTTCTCTTTGGTTTTTTTCTGGCCATTTCAGTTTTCACCTCAATATATGGTGTTTGTGAGTTTGGAAAGTTAGCTATTCAACCTATCAGTGATGCTCAACTTCCTATCTGCCAGGTATGTGGTCTCTTACAATATGATAATTCAATGATTCACCTTTTCAAATTTGTCAGTTGCTATTTTTCATTTTTTTTTTTTTTGTAGAATGATTGGCACTTTGTTGAAGGGATAATTGAGCACTATCCTTTTAAAATTGGCACCCATGGTAAGTTTATTTTTCCATTCGCAGCTCAAATTTCACAATTATCTTTCTTTTCCCCTGGGTAGTAATAAGTTTTAAATTGAACTGTTATTTTTTACCTTTCTTAAAAATTAAAAAAAAAAAAAAAAAACCACTTCTTGGAGCATGCTTTCATAGGAATGGTGATTTAGGTCTCATGTATAGTCTATTCTGTTTAGAAGTGCTTAAACACCTTTTCAGAAAGATGCTCATTTCCAGCTTACATTAGGCCTTACTGTGCAGGTCAAGTACTTCTGTTTTTTTATTTCCATCTATGTTATCTACTTTTTTACCACTTTAAATTAATCTTTGCTCAACTTGCTAGGATGATCATTTTTGATGATGTTGCACACTGTCAATATCTAGGACTCTAAAGGTTTGTTGGTCATGTGCTAGTTGAATTCACTGGGGAGGTTACTTCCTCAAAATTTATTCTGGCATGATCATATATGCAATCTTATTGATCAACAGGTATATCTATATCTAAAGTCTAATTTCTAGATGGTTGCCACCTTGTACTAATTAATTGAGCTTGAGCTATGATAAGCAGTTTTGTTTAGCAGTACCAAAACAGAGTTGAAAGCTTGATGATCTGTGGATTACTTTCTAGTGTCTTTGTAGCAAGGATATTTGTATTGGACTATTAGTCTTGCATTTCCAGATTCTTGGATTTCCATATCCCTGGATCTCCTGACCCTGGAAGACGTTCTTTTGTGTTTCTTTACTCGTGACTTTCAGAACTGAAAAAAGGGGAAACAGGGGAACTAACCTATCCATACTTTATTTTATTGCATCTTCATCATTGTGGCTCCATTCTCATATTTTAAAGATGAAATGAATAATCACATAATGTTTAGTTTGTTATTCAAGCTAGGTGGATGAGGTTTACAGAGCAGATATAATGTTACACTGGACTCAATATTCAGGAAGGTAATTTCTGGGTTGGTCTGTGTAGCTCCATATATATTAGGATCTGTGTGAAAGTTTTGGTTCTTGTTGTACATAGACTTCTCATACACACAGTGATTGTGCTGCATATCTATATCTTGATCTATTTAACCTATTATGTCTTCTGTCTACAAATTTTTTGGGGTTTATTTGTTCACTTTTGCATCAAACACTAAACACTACTGAGTGTTTTCTTTATTTTTTTCTCTTCTGTTTAGTCATCCCTCTTCATTTTTTGTGGGGATACTTGATGTGTAGATTCTGTGATTCATGTTGCCATGATTTGTGTCCTTCCAGGAGCAGTGTTCATGGTTCACATTTCACCTCCTTTATATCTCCCTATTCATGCCTGTTATGTTCTTTGATGTTCCTGACTCATCATAATCAAAATGCAATTTACATATATGTCCCTGCCGCTTGAAGTATCATGCAAATGAAACAAGAAGAAACTTGGTATAATGCTTGACTAGAGGATGCACATCCAAACACTTTTACTGATTTGCGTTAGGTATTGGCTTCGGTAAAGAGTTGCTTATAGTTGTTGAGGATGCTGCATCACTTACACCATCATTTCTTGCTTCTGTTGAGCTATAGAATTCACCTCTCTTGCAGCCTTAGTAGCATGCCATTATACTCTTGAAAATATCTATGCACGGCAGGTCATTGACTTCCCCTGTCTTTTGTTTATTGTCTTTTTTAGGGGTGTTTATATGTAGCAATAATATCTTTCCTTTTTGAGTATTTGTGCCTTTTCACTCTGCTCTGTTCTTTTCTTGAACTTAATAATTTTTATTCTTGTTATTTTCCTTTTATGGTACCAGATTGTAAGGCCTGTTTAGACATCTCACCTCCCAAGGATGATTCTAGACACTGACATGGGAATAATTTTGGAAATTGTGTATGTGTAAAATTGATCTCATAACTTCTGTCTCTAAACTGGTTGAGATGAGGCTAACTATGCTGGTGAGATAGTGCGACCAAACCTCTTCTTTCGTATATTCTAAGCTTTAGCTACTCTCTCGCACTCTCTCTCTCTCTCTCAGACACACACACATAAATTGACACACATACAAACATTACAGATATCCTTTTCTTGAGAATTTAGTCCTTTCATCATTAGCAGAAACCAAAAACTTATGAAATTGGGTCATAACTTATCTTTTTTCTGTCTATTTTATCAGGAGGTGGGGAGATCTTGAAAAATGGACTAGAAAATTGGTATGATGGCATGCATTCCTAGCATCACAACTTTTAAATAAACCTTTCCTTTTCATTTATGAGCAGTTTCTCTTGATAATGTTTTAATTCTGTTCTCATCTTTTTGCACCATTGATGGTAAGGACAGAAGTTACCAGTATAAGAAAACTAGCTGTATTGGCATGCGACCTTGATTCATCCATATTCAATAAGCATGATAAATGGTGAGAAACGATATTCTTCATCTGGTTTTCCAATGTTCTTCAATATTGTATCAATTCATACGGTGACCTTGTTGACAGATGATGTTTTCTTTAAAGGTGCTTGAAGCCTGTTAATGTGAAACGAGAATTGTTCATGGCAAGGATGTGCAGACCAATTTGGAGTATATGCCTTTCTTATCCACATTGAAACCAAGAGGTTACTTTCCATCGTGAAGGGATTGAAAAATGGTGTTTGTTTGATGATGCCATTATCCTCAAGAAGAACGACCAAAGGATACTAGCCAAAGCCAGTTTGGCACCACTACTTTTTGCCAGATTCAAGTATACGAACAATTTTCTCATTTATTTCTACAATGAGAGTGATTTGTCCACTAATTTTTGCTGTGATATGCTTTTTCAGTTTTTTGCCATCCTGTGAATATTCTTCCTTTGGTGGCTCAGGTGTTACCAATAAGGCACAAGCACTCGAGAGATGGGTGAAGCTGTACTTAGAAGACTGATCGGTATGATATCGCATGAATTTGCCAAAGTTTTATATATTTTATCATTTTGGGAACTTGCAATTTGAATCATGCCACACGGTAGACTTTCAAAGATAGAATGCTTGTCTAATGTTGATATTTTGTGTATGTGAGGCAGTAGGATTGCTTGGCTGATCAAGTTATGTAATACAGTATATAGCTTGACTAATTCTGACACTGATAGTTCAGCTGTGATTCAGTCTTTTTGTCTGATTTTGTTGTGAACCATGGTGCCAGGGTTACATAGTTGGCAATACAAAACATTTATCTATATGCCTAAATTAAGCATTGCCAATGGTTTAAGGCCAGAAGAATGGTGTTTGGTTGATCTCAGGCAATGTCCTGGACGGGGTCTTTCTAAGGATACTGATTTTTAGAAAGGTAAATGTACAGAGGAAAGGAGACCCCTTGGCTCTAACCATGCAAACGTCCGTGTTGGGAGGCGATTTTGAAAGAAAGAGAGAGTCATAGGCAAGGTATTCTCATCGGCGTACTTTTTTTTGCTTTTTTGACAGAAATATGAATATAATATATATAATCTTTACATTAATTTTTTTAATTTTTTTAATTTGTCAATAAATTATTTTTATATTTTTAAATAAATAAAATAAATAAATTATTTTTTTAATTTTAAGTAAAATTAAATATTTAAATAATTATTTTTTTTATTAGTTATCCATGGATATCAGAAATGATTTTACTCTAATCATCATAGCATGTTTTCGTACCGAGTGTTTCCGCAAAGTACAACCCAAGACACCACAAAACAGGACCAAAAGAAGGGGGAGGAGAATGAAGCTGTCAGTGATAACCAAAAAGAAGGGAGGGGAACAAGGCGACCAATGAAGATGATGAGAAAAAGGTACCAATTTCAAGTGCTATGGCTGTTGAATTTTCTCGATACAACTCAATTCATTTATCTCTTGCCTGAACCCAGAAATTGATAAGAAAATAAGACTCAAAATCGCCACTTCCCATGGAGAGAGAGATGCCGCGGTGTGGGGGCTTGGTTGGAAAGCAAGGGTCCAAAAAACACCGTTTTCGTAATTTTCTCGTCATTGTTAATTAACATAATTGTAAAGTTGATGCAAGTTGTGCTCGCAAAATCATTGAAGCTAATTGCAATAGAGTTATTATAGGAAGAATATTGAAAGCAACCCCAACGCCACTCCCCGTGTTTATTTCTTCATTTTACATTGCTAGTAGTAACAATAGGCCAAATTCCCAGGAACGATGCTTAGAGGCTCCCCAAAAGAACAAGACTTTCCTCATCGGTCCTCCCAGTTTTTCCTACCACAGTACTATAACTACAACCCCTTTTCATCTCCTTAGTCTCCAATCCCTCTCCTCCTTCTGCTTGCATTTGTTCATCCGCATCAGACCCTGTGGCTGATTCACACCCACCTCCTCTCTTGGAAAGCAATCTTGCAAGTTTGCTAATTTCTTCAACTTTATGGATTCTTGCCCGTGGAGATTTAACATTGAAGCTTGTGGGGGTTTTGCTTGCAACTTGTGTGACAGGACAGTCTCCTTCGTAGACTTTCTTAGGAGAGAAGCAGCCATCTATGCATGCCGTGGCCTTGCTTAGAGCATCGATTATTGCCAAAATAATCTCCAAGAACTTGCTTCGCTTCTTTTCTTCCATCTCCATGGTTTTAATTCTTCTTTAATTTTGCCGAGGGAGGTTATTGTTTCCGAAGGAATGAAATTGTTTGGTGAATAAAGGGCAAGAATAGTATACATAGCTGGAAATGGTTAGAGATGATGGCCTGGAAAAGGAATTTCCTTGTCTATGGACTGACCTCTTATTGGTCCCATGGTTAGCATTCAATATTGTTAGAAGCTCACAATCAATCAGGAAATCCATTATGTCCTCAAATATTTATTGTTCTGCACTTATGGGAATAATGTGATACATCAAATTAAAACATAACAGCTATGTACGAAAGTGATATTGACTCTTCAATTTTAGTTGGCAGGGTGTCTAAATTCCTAATTCTTGTCGTCTCACAAAACATTTTGCTCCAATGGTCTTAACTTGTATTCTGGGAACATTGAGTCCAATTAACTGAAACAAAGGAAGGAATTTTCCGTGCTGGCTTTGCTTGCAAACCGTTCTTCAATTCCAGCTATGAACAACGGGTTAATTTTCGAACCGTACTACTGGAGACCAAACTCTTTGGATTCAAGCTCCAAAAGCCGCCTGGACCAAGGTTTTTCTCAAACAGGAAAAAGGAGGAGGAACAAAGACAGGAAGAGAGAGAGTTCGGATTAACATCAATTTTGAAAGGTACCGTGTGTTGGAGACACCTGTCCCACTGTTTTTGCCAACATTTTGTGCGTTTATTGCACTAAATATCAATTACCATATATAAAAATCATTAAGTGATACTTAGTTGGAAAAAAAAAATAATAATGAAAATCAATAATTCCGTTAGACATATACTTTTAAAGAAAAAAAAAAGTGAATAAATATATTTAAGCCCCATAATTCAAACATCTATTTAAATGTACACTATTTCCTTTAAACATTTGGCACAATGGACACCAACCGCCCATTAACTACCGTCTAGTCATCGACTCACCGATCTCTTTCGTTACATTACGTTGGAAAAAAAATGTTCGTGAAATATCGAAACCCTTACTGTGCCTTCTTCTTCGATACCCAGAAAAGAATGCGGGTATGGATTATGTTTATGGCTTTCATCCGCCACGACGATCTTAAAATTGGAGAGTTTCTTCCCTTCTGGGAAGGATCGAGACATCAAACAAAATTATAAAGTGCCGCGCAGTGCAAACATTAATGGCTTGCACAAATCCCTCTCTTATATATAATCAGAAAACTAAATTTTTAAATGACAGATGTCCGAAGTGAATATATGGTAGATACAGATTTATAATTATAATTATAATCAATAATAAAATATAGTATAATATATAATTACAACGTAACTTTACCTTTTGTGTGGAAGGAAGGATACACCCACCTACAGGTCTAATTATAAGTTCTTGCATCCCTAAAAGAACAGGACCGGTCCTCATCAATCTTCCCAATTGTTCCCACCTTAACACCATAACTTCTACACCTCATCTCGTTATTGTAACTTCCTCCACTTACATTCCCCTCACCGGCCGCTGCGGAACATGGCAGAAGCAGTCTATCTCCCTCACCGCTGTTTCTATATGCTACATTCGGCGTCGAATTGACCATGAAGCTTACTGGCATTCCGTTGGTCGTAACAAGAGGAACAGGAAAATGGACGGCTCCCCCAAAGCCATTCTTGCGACAATCATCCTTGCATGCATTAGGGGCCTTGCCTAGAAACTTGATGGGTACTAACATTATCTCCACCACCTTGCTTCTTTTCTTTGCTTTGTTAGTCTTCATTCTCAACCACCGTAAATATATATGTTTCTTTTGTGGACGAACCAAAAAAAAAGAAAAAAACCTACTTGATGATAAATAGGAAGGGAAATTTATGGATGAATTAATGGAAAGCAAGAGAGATTTAGAGGTTTGTGTGTGTGTGTGTGTGTGCGTGTGTGCGTGCGTGTGTGTGGAGAGGCAGGCATTTGGTCATGGGAGCTCCAAAGCATAAATAATGCTGTTGTAGGCAACTAGAAACAGCAATACCTAACAAGTTTTTCAAACATGGTGCTGTTGAATGCTATACGTAAGATTTCTCGGATCATTAGACAGAATTTGTCCTCGCATGCATATGAATTCAATTAGTCGGTCTTTTTGATCACTAAAAATTCGAAATCTTTTGACCCAATTAAACACATAGCTTTCAACTCCAAACAATTTTATGTTACTTTTATTTTGCAATTCTTTTCAGTGAAAAATATAAGTAATGCGTTACAGTTCTACTAATGGGAATTTTTTTTTTGAATTCATACCGTATAATGACTTGGTTTATTATATTAAACTCAGTAAGAAAGTGACAAAAAAATTTTAAATTCATGAATATATAATATAAACAAAATTCCTTAATTATTAAATTAAACTAAACAATAACGAACAATAATTGAGATTCTTATGAATAGAAACAATAATAAGAATATGGTTCTATCAACCCCACAGACCCCAAAATCTTCCTGTAAAGACAAGCATAGAATATGATTGGCCCGCGAAGGGGTTCGAGTTGGCTAATAGAGTATTAGTTTTATCATCCAAATCAAACCGGCAATGGGCACAGAGACCCGCCAAAGCCATTTAGCTAAGCGTTGGATCAAGGGCGAACGGGTATAGAATTCAGCTGCACGTATGGAGTCCAGCTTCTTAATGCTACAAAAACTCCATGGATTGCAATGACTTGATTAAACGTGCTTGATAGCTCAATGACCGAGCTTGCCCCCCCAGATGTTGATACATGCTCTTGGGCTTCATCGTAAAACGTCAGTTCAATTCAATCCTATATAATAATAATAATAATAATAATAATAATAGTAATAATAATAGAGAGTTTGATCCATCTCCTTCCAAAACGTGTTCCCAATTATGTGTTAGCCTTCGATTCATCGACCCATCCTCCTAGCAGGTTGAACAGAGCTCGGCTTGCGGTTGACATTTCGATCCCACATCCAAATTCAGGCTGTCGGCTGGACATATAAAACAGCCGAATCCCAAGCTACCAATCTCACCCCAATTCGGCCATCCCTGGATGTTTTTGATGATAACAGCTGGAAATCATTTTCCCCTTCTTTTTTTTTTCTTATTTAAAGAGAGAGTCGTATAGCGCATATATACAGAAATTATAAAAAAAAATTATAATTTTGTTTTTAAAAAATTAACTCTTCTAAACAAATAATCCAACAATCATTTTCTTTTGAAAGGCTAAATTGAATTCGTTAAGCAAATAATCGAGGTGCTTACATCAGCAGAAGCTAAAAGGGTATATCATTAAAAGGGTTTTTATTGGAGTTGTTGTCTGGAAAGTCTACGGTGCTATGTGCTTCTGCTTCTTCCTCCACGCACTTCGTTGATTTATTTATTTTTATTGACATAAACTAACTTTTTTTTAAAAGAAAATTTATTTTTGAGCATATCAAAATTGAAGTCATGCATTTTATGAGAATTAGAGAGAGTCAAGGTTCAAACTCCAAATTATCAGCAATATAAGCCAATAAGAAAAGAAAATGGGTTAAAAATTTCAAGCAACTCCTACAAATTCTCCTCTTTCTTCCATGGCACGTCTGACCCGACTGTACAGGTAAATTGAAAAGCCTCATTCCCATTAATTGCTCACCTGAGCTTGATTTTGACTTTTTGACGCGTTCATTTGTTCTAACATTTCTGAAAAGCACTCTTGGACTATGATTTTCTTTACCGTTCAGCATCAGCGGAATATTCTTTAAGTAAACATAGAATTAAGCTATCAAACAAATGCAAAACTCCAAATTTACAGCCGATAACTACAGGAAGACAAAGATGAGAACCCTGGGAACAGTCGCATATTGAGTGTTTGAAGCGAACCTCTCTTTATTTGCTCCTTTTTTTTGCTTTTTGCTTTTTTTTGTTTTTTTGTCGATAAGTAATTTGGTCCTGTTATATATCTATCTTATTGATGAATCAGATACATTGTTTCAATTCTGGCATTTTATGGCATGTGGGTACCGTTCCATTCAAGCTTCTCCCTTTATTATATAGACCTCGAGTATGTGGCTTGATTTTACATTCAAACTTGCCTCCCGTTAGAAAACAAGATTTCATCATAATTCAACGTAGGATCTGTAATGTACGGAAACACACACCCCTGCTCATCATCTCTCAAAACAATCTTCAAATCATCAACAACAAAGTCTTGCCAGAATGGGAACCAAAGCAAGTGCTCAATGAAAATTTTACTCGGCATACCCGCAAAGATTCTCAGCCAGGCTAGAGACTTCTTTACCAAGAAGATGGTTGTGAGTGGGACCTGTCATGGGGGTCCGTCGGTAGGCGGCCCGGGGGCTCAAGCGTCCTGCTTGATTGAGAATGCTGGTGTCGATTCTACGAAATCGAGCACTTCCAATGATGAGGAATCCAGGGAAGCGGTGCATTTGGCTTCCAAGGAAAGAAGTCAGGAGGGTTCAAATGTCAAGCAATATTGTAACATGGCGTGTGGTGAGAAGCCAAGGAGCTACAGTCTTCGGTTGGGAACGATTGGGAGGATTGACGAGGAAAGGCCTTGTTCTTTCAAGGAACGTGAAGGAATGGGCGCGGATTTGTGTCCCAGAAGCAGAAGTGTTGCAATTATGAGGGCTCTTGTGAATTAACTCTGAGAGATTTTCCAAGAAATTTCTGTGCACCAAAGCCGTGAATCATCTTTGTCTGTGACCAATTAATTCTTTTATATGTTTTTTTTTTTCTTCTCTCTCCTCTATTCTCCCTTTAGAATTCGAGTTGCAGCTATAAAAAACTAGAGTTGAACATTTTATGCTACTTTGACCCTGCCCAGAAGCATAATTCTTCATTTATTTACTTATTTTAGTCCTCAAAAAAAAAAAAAAAAACCTCTTTATTTTGTGGACTTCTGAAATTATGCAATTGCTTGCAACTGGGAATTGTTACCACAGCCTAATATGCCAACTTCTTTGTCAATAATATGAGGAAAAAAAAAAAAAAGGTTTTTCCTGGCTATTTTTGACAGTCAGACTTAAAGGTCGACGATGATGTGAATGCATTCTACTAAACTTTAAATTTCAGTTGCTTTAATTCAAGTTCCATGTTCAAATCTTCCTTTTTTTTTCTTTTTTTTTTCATTATAAACTCTATTAAACCGTGAGTTACACAGTACAATTAACTTTTCCATTCCCGAATAATTGACCTTACATTTGGCTAATCTGTCATTCGCCTCCGAAATAGATATCTGTCACTGACTAAAATATCCTCGCCAGGCATGCATGAATTCGCGAACCTCTAAGATTCAGTAACAAACAGCTCTAAATTTATAAAGGGGTGGAGCACCAGCTTGCTTATAATGGCGTTTCTTCTGATTTAACGCAGAATGTTAATCTCTCACTTCAAATTTTCCTTTTCCCACCATATTACAATTTAAGAACTTCGTGTTTAAGTTTTGCACTTGGATGCATTGCATTGAACTGATAAATGTTTACTGACCCGCGCGTAATTCAAGACTTTGAAACAAAAGTTTAAATTAGTAACTATTTACAATGAATTTTCGGTTCTCTTTTGGGGAACATCACCAGGCCTCTGAACATTTTAGATCCCCTTATTATGTCTTCTAGCAGCCGGCTAGTCATTCGACTGTAATGCATGATTGGGATATGATGGTTGCCACCCTCCCTTGAAAGCCTTTTCTTCCTCCGTTGGATTTGTTCATCATTTAGATTGATTTTAAATTCTTATGCCATCAAAGAACATGCCGGACACAATTGCTAGTAAAGCATCATTGAAAATGGTATTATAAAATATATATATATAAAAAAAGGAACGACTAAGAAAAATTAATAATTTTTAATAAATCAAATTGGGCCTATTTACAGTTAATTTTCTCCGTTCTGACAATACGTAGGCCTAATTTACATTCCCTTGTCAAATTTTCACCCAGCCCTTTACGGAAAAACACTCTCAATTTCGGAAAATTTAGAGAAAGAGGAAAGACGAATTCACAAAAGAAAAATTCATTCTCAGCCTTGACTACTGAATGTGGTTAAAGCGCTTTTTATTTTTGGGTCAACAAGCATGAATGTTGTTATGAATGCCTCGGAAAGTCTTCCCACTAGTGACATCTTTGAGCTATTCAATGGACATTTAATCAACCGTTCAATGGGCAATTCCCATTTTCATTTTCATGGCGGCTGGAGGTTTTCAATCATTTTCCATTGTGGATTGGAGTTAGGAGTTCGAGGTGATAAATAGTTAGGTGGAATTGAATTTGAATTGAATTATTTTAAATTTTTAATTATTTAAAGTTTAAGTATTATAAATTATAAATTTATTAAATTTTAATTTTGTCAATTCTTAATTTTTTTAAATTTATTAAATATAGAATTTATTATATTTTATATTATTTAAATTTTAAGTATTTTTAATCTTAAATTATTTTATTTTTTGTTACTAATTTATTGAATTATAAATTTCTCGTTTTTTAAAAAAATTTATTAAATTTTAAATTATTTTAAATTTATTTTTTTTTCAGATTTTGAGTATTTTGAATTATAAAATCATTAATTTTTTTTAGTTAATGCTAATTAGATTGAACTAAATTTTAAACAAACTAATTTATTTTATGCTATATTTTGAGAATTAATTTTTATTTATTTATTTTTTGTGTGTAAATTAAAGTATTGGAATTGATGCTTTACGAAGAACTCCCTATTCCCAATCACTCTGAGCAGTTGACTCAGTAAACCCATTAATTAAACAAGTTATTATCACAAATTGATCTGCTTGGAAGGGAAAACTCGGGAAGCCAAAATTGCTAGTATCAAGCGTGTGTAAGGATTGTCTAGCCATTGGTGCTTATACAACAGTCTGCACGCCAAGCACAACAAGCTCGTCCGTACATGGTATCGCACCCCGTACTATCTCTTGCATTATCAGTGCCGCGTGAACGTCTCATCGTCAAAAATATCAAAGCATCGCGCAGAGTGAGAGATGCGAAAGACCGCGTATTGGGGGCTCCGAGGTGCCTCGGGCTGGGACTAAGCAACGCGATTTTCTTGTTTTTGGTTTTTGACCCCCCAACCCCCCCCCCCAAAAAAAGAAGCCGAAGGATAGAGAGAGAGTGTGAGAGAGAGAGAGAATCAGACTGTTGGGCACAAATGAGAATTATCCTAATTCCCAAATGTAAATATGCGATAAACAACAATTGGGATCCATCTGATTTGTAGGTTGCGGAAACGGGAAAAGAATATGGAAAATGGCAGTTCCAAACGATTGTAATCTTGTAACTGGTCATAAAAGCTGTTTTCTAGGCACCCCAAAAACAAAGCAGTCTGCGAAGCCAAACCGAAACGGTTCCTGGCCGATAAATTTGCCAGAAAGAACGTAAAATCGGTAGGCACAGAAACCACCCAATCAATCGAGACTGAGTTAAAAATCAAAAGGGAGGGGCAGTGTAAAATCAGCCTATAAAATTACAAAAGATTGTAAACATTAATCAGACCAAAGAACAAAAGGAAGAAAAAGAAGAAGAAGAAGAAGAAAATGCATATAGATAGATAGAGAACAGAACAGGGTGAGAGAGAGAGATCAAGAAATGTTACGCTTGCCGGATTTATCGGCCATCTTGAGGTTCTTCTCGATGAGTTGTCTCGCTTTTCTGCTGCGAATGTCGACCTTAACACTTGCAGTCTTGTCCAATACTGCGTACGTCTTCTTGGGCTTCTTCTTGTTCAGCCGCTTAACCTTTGACTTGATCGACTCCACCAGGTTCTCCAACTGGTTCGCCATCACCGTCACTCGCAGTCTCGATCAATCTCAATCCCCACCCACTCGGGTTTTCCGAATTCCAATTGCTTTAACTAATTCAGAGGTAGTTTCTTTAGCCAGCAACACTGTTTTGGTTGTGCAACTCAAACGTCGTTCGCTGTTCTGTTGTCGTGTCACTCGGATGGCTTTTATCGGCCAGGTGGTTGGAACGGGGTTCGGCTTTCGAGATTATTGCGGGCTTACCCCCCCCCCCAAGCCGCTTCTAGTGGAGTTCGGACCCGGGGGCATGTCTTAGTTGTGCACGACTTTTAAACGTGTTACAATTCAGCCTTGACAATCCCGTTTTAAAATGGAACAATTATCATATTAATTACTAAATTACCAAATTCGTTAACCAATCTTGCAACCCAACTATTTTTTTTCCTTCTTGCTCTTGTCGACCTTTTAATATGACAATAAGATATCTCGTGGGTTAATCTCTTTATGGTGGCAATCCTGCACCCCCCCCCTTTTTTTTAATAAAAAAAATAAAAATTTATCGTGTTATGTTGAGCAAAGGACTATTTCGTATAAATGGACGTGGGACTTGAACCCCAAAATTAATACCGGCCAAGTGCCAATTTATACTGGTTTTAACCTACTTGAACAATGAGATTGCAATGAACACTTGACAAATCGGTTAACCATTCAAGCACGCAACGCGAACGAGTTTCCTGCAGTTATGTGAAAAATTCTATGCCTTCTCCTATCAGTACTTGGCAAATCTAACACGAGAAATTCTTAGCTTTGGAGAATCAAGGCATTTCGTTTGATCGAAAGAAGCTGACGGGGACGCTCCCACCAAATCTTTATGAAGTTGCCGGTACAATGGCACAAAATTGCATTTCCTTTCAGGGATTTTGTGCTAAACGACACCGAGGTGTCTCTAGTTGTTGATCCTCGTTACTAAAACGACAATTCCCAATTTATGGCCTTACTTTTGACTGAAAATTTACTTATTTCACACCCAGTAATTGGCTGTGTCTTAGTGGGAGGTATGCTCAAAATTGGCAGCTGACCAAAAACCAAAACTGAAAAGGAACGAGAAAAAATTAGAATACCAACGACTTAAATGCGTGCGAATTATTTATACATTTAATACCTCGGAAAAAAAAAATAAAATCAAAGTGCACAAAAGATTAAATTGGGAATTTGCTTAAAAAAAAAAAAAAACAGAGAGACAGAGAGAGAGAGATTAAATTTGGAAGGCTCTACATAAGCTGGATACAGAAGAGTCATACAAAATTAAAGAAAACTCATACCCAACAAAAATTTAATTAGACCGAAAATGGGTTTTCAAGAAACAAGTATTCCGAGTCTTGGACTCTCTTCGCAGCAATCTTTGAATGCGCACTGACAATCGGAGTCATCGAACAAAACGAAAACATAAAAGATAAACCCTTCGGTCATTTTCGAACATCAGCATCTTGCTAATAGCGAGATCAAAATTAGAGATTTTAGAAATATAAGAAAATATTAATTTTTCTCGACTTAATCGACATTTGAACAGAGTTACGAGAGCAGTTTGAATAGAAGCAACCACCTGCTTGCTCGCAGTTTGAATGCTAAACTTACAATCTTACCAAGTAGTCCAAATTTGAACATGGCCCAATTTTCCAAAACCCATCCTGCTGGGGGGTTCAAGGACGCGACAACGAGTAAACCACGTAACCAATTACTTGCGATGAGCTAAATAAACCACGGTTCTCAACTTTCAGCGAATACTATCTCATTTGAACCATATTGCTGAATTTTCTTTTTCTCCATCTTCATTTTCCTTGGATTGGAGAGGATAAACATTTTTTTTTTTTCGAATAAATGTTTCAACTATAGAATCTAACAGAACAATTGAATTGATTTCAATTGCACCCACACCCCAACCCCCCCCTCCAAGTATTAACCCACAGCCGACCACAATAAATACTGACACAATTGTATATGCAATGTAGGCCAACGCGAACAGTATCGGGGATCTAATAATTGCTTCCTTTTTATCGATTAAGGTTTAATTTTTCAGGTCAAATTCAAAAAAAAAAAGGGGTCCTTTTTAAAATCTTAAGGTTCTGTACTTGTTACCGGCACAACCCATTTTGTAATGTTTCTTAACTGTAATACTAAAGACAAGAAAAGGCACCCAAAAAAAAAAAAAAATTAGAAATCTTAAGCTTTCGAGTACTTTTCCTAATCAGGTCCAGTAAAAATTTTATGATTTTTAGTAAACTTCGCGAAGGACTGCGCGGTTAAAAAAACACAAAAAAAAAAAAAAAAAGTTGACGTGGGTATCTACTCCGACGACACCTCACATGTTCATTCAACTGTTATACATGTGAAAATTTTAGGTAGAAAACAATCACCGTAGAATTTAGCAAATCTCAAGAAGACGAACTTGGAAGCATCCGCCACCCACAAAGTGCTTTCTCCCTCGCGGGACAGCCGGCTGCATTGGTCCCACACAGAGAAAAGAGAGGCACCGGAAAACTCGGGAAATCTCAAAGTCGGCGTGCATTAAATTCAACGCCCCATTGGATTATAAGAACGGGAAAGAGCATATGAAATTGCCGGTCAACTCATTATGGCACCCGCCGTGATTTTCTTATGTATGATAATACTACATTGTTCAAATGGAGGCACCGATAGGATTGAGGGAAAAGGTTCAACACAGGTCATTTTCCTTCCACAATTCCAACTAACGCAACTTGTGGCCATTGATGCTGCAACTAAACATATCCAAGTTCAACTGTCATTGCACTATAGATTTTAATCACTAAAGTCAGCTAGAATAATCAAGTATCCGTACAAAGCCGGGTTGTTAAACGAGTGACCGACTAGGCAAACACACCATGCCTACACGAAAGGTAGCGAAGACACACTCAGTTCACACGGAAGAAAATTGTTATAGAGGTGGAAAATAAACAGTGGAAGCAGAAATGCTCGCGGCAGCAACAGGGTGAACACGAGAAAATGAATGGTGTCTGGAGGGAGAGAGAATGGTCAGCGGCTCTACAGAGCCTCACCACTGTCAAATGTCCAAGAACGTGAAAACAAAGCCAAAAAAGGCAAAGTTGCAGACACAAATATCGCTCCCAATAATACTGGGAAAATTTTGAAAACCCATTAGGCAGCAATAATAAGCTCCATTAACAGAACCCATCATCAAACAACAAAGACAATTATGCTGGACAAGAGAATTATGGGGACTAACATAAATTAAAATGCAAGTATAGGAAAATTATAACATAGGACTTGTTTCCACTGTCATAAACCCACTTATTTCCTTCCTGATGAAGTCTAAGTACATTACAAACAGGTGTTGCTCCCGCTGATGCCAAAAAAGATGGCTGTGAACCCGGAAACGTACATGGCACAAAACGTGAATAATACATGCTCAGGAGATAGCCAACACATGAAGAGAAACACTTTACTATCCTGAAGTTTCTCTATGCAAAACAATGGGAGGTATATAATCATGAGCTCTCTGATTGGCTTTAATAAAGAAAAACCAATGATTATTTCAAATCCACTGCTTGGTTAGACAAAAGATACATAGATGGGGACCTAGGCTTGGAGTCACCGACTCCAGGCCAACAGAAATGCATTCCAGTCAATGGGAAAATCTCCCTGGTGATGAGGCTGCAGTCAACAAGCTCCATTTAACTGTCTTATGATGGGTTGTACTGAGTTGTTTGTTCTTTGATGTGGTCTTATCACTCGATGGAGCTGATTATCAGGATAGTTTGGGTTGAATTCCGCCTTCTAGAAATGCCTCGCGTAAGATATTTATGTCGTTCTGCCTCATCTTTCTCTGAAATTGGTTTTAAAGTACCTTCACCAAACAATGGACAGCAATCAAACAGAACCTTGATGAAAGTACTCCAACTCTAAACAAGGTAAAGCCCACACACGTTCTCCAAACCAAAAAAACAAAAAAAAGCAAGGGGCAAAGCTCGTGAGCAGTGATCATTGAGTAGCTATCATTCATTCTTGCTCAACCTCAAAACTTCAGTTATATTCCAGAATCCATCATCTTGAACATGAACAACACCACCCTGAAATTGATATCAGGATCCAGGACAATACAAAATTCAACCTTCAACCAGTTCAGCTTAAGTAAATTAAAACCCTTCCAGACATGTGCACCAAAAACAAAGGGGCCATGAGAGGTTTATCCGAATACATCTGATTACTCAAAACTTCTTTATCAATTAAACATGTACATGTTCAGCTGGTTTTGCGAGCATCTCGGTGCATGAGTGTGAAGAAATGTCAGATGCATGCATGCAGTCTTACCTTTTTTTTTAAATTTTTTTTCCCTTAATTCTTTATTAATACAGAGGCTGCCATTTTGTGGTGGATGAGCACCAAATACTCCTTTCATATTCACTTGCAATGTTAAAAATCAATCGACTTTCAGTTGTAACATATGTACGCAACTACATAAAACTAATAGCAACCGTAGTGCACTGCCATTCCACAAATACAAATCCCAAAAACAGAGAACCAAAATAACCTTCGCAACATCATCATCATATTGTATCCTAGAAGTCAATTCCTAGTCAGATCCTAGTTCTCTGGGGCAAACACCTTAATACAGTGAAGCAGAAACAAGAAGCACATTGCCTTTTAGATTAGTAGCTACAGTACCACATAATTAAAGCCACAGACCCATCATCTAATTCTCCGCGTCATCATCACCACCGCCATTATCATTCCCATCCCCACCAAACCCACCTCCCAATTCGCAAATTCTCAACCAAGCATCTTCCGGAACCGGCACCACCGACAACCTCGGCTGCCTCAACAATGCAAAACCCTTCAGCCTATCATCACCCTTCATTTCCTTCAAGTCGACCGGCCTCCTCATCTCCCCGACCTGCTTGACGTCCACAACTCCCTCGCCACCCACCTCGTACCATTCTCTGACAACCTTGACCACGCCAACGATGCGGCGGGCGTGGGCACCGGAGTGGTAGAAGAAGCAGAGGTCGTCGAGGGACATGGCTTTGAGGTTGCTTTGGGCTTGCCTGTTTTTGACGCCATCCCAATTGGAGATGCCTCCATTGGCGGCCTGGTCGTCCCACGACCACTCTCCTGGCTCTGTTTTCAGCAGCCAGTTGTGCTTCTTCTCGTTTTTGTTCTTGCCCATTTCTTGTTCGGTTTCTCCCTTCTTCTTGTTTTAATCTTAAGGTTGTCGGATCGGATTCGGTCAAATTATTTAAAAAACGACCTTATAAAAATAAAAATAATAAATAAATAAATATATATATATATATACATTTTTTTTTTAAAGAAAATTGAACTTTTCAGTTTTCTGATTTTGTGAAATATTCGAAAATCCTCTTCTTCTTTTTTTTTTTTTCCAGCGAATATATATATATATATATATATATGCTGTTACATATTGTAGAATTGAATATATGTTGGGCAAAATAAGCTCAAGATAAGATACAATATGATTATGATAATATCGGACTTAGCTCATAGAAAAATGAACTAACCAAAAAATATTTATGAAACCAATTTCATTTAAATTATTATTATTATTTTTATGAAACCAGTCCAATTAAATCTTATAGGACTATTGTTGTCGTAATTCACTGATAGCCCCACTTTCCACCTCCCCAGATTTTGAAAATTAAATAAAAGATCTATGAAGCTCCAATCAAATAAAAAGAGCTTCGAATCTCGTCCAGTTCCTCCATCTGCCTATTACCATTGGATGTGGTGGCTATGCCATTTGAAGCAAACGTTACAACTGTTTGAAGTAAATAATCTAAACCTGGGATAATATGAAACAATACAGAGAGAAATATCTAACAAAGTAATTAGTCTAAAAAGCTCCTCAACTACACGGATACATATGGCTCATGAAACCAGAATCTAACAAACCATGTCCGGTAAAAAATTTGAGATCATTTTCAGGTACGCTGTGGGAAAAAAGGGAACATCTTTCTTACAACAGACATGGCATTGAACAGAATGGTAAAAGAATGAGCAACTTGCGCGATGCTAGGACTACTAGGCTTCCCCATCCTCGCCGAATTCCCCATCTTCGAGCTCCTCGTGACCACTACTTCTGCGAGAACCATTGCGGTGATCTCTCTTATGCTTTTTATGCTTAATTTCATCATCTGACTCGGGAGTAGACGCATGCTGCAACAATATTTTGGAAAATAATAATAATAATAAGAGTGAAAAGGATACCGTATCACATAAGGCTTCATGCAGAAAACATACGCCAACAGGCAACAACTAAACCACGTCACACAGGGAAAAAGAAAAATCAGCATACTCTTTTCAATCTTTTGTGGTCACTGCTGTGCTTGCGGGAACTCTTGGACCGATCTTTCTCAGTTTCATTTAGATCATCTGCATTGTTTTGATGTCTCTTCTTTTGCTTTTTGTTACTTTCACCTCCTGATCTTCTGTCCAAAGCTTGACTTTCTGTAATATCAGCATCATCCGTGTCTGCTTCTTCCTTCTTTATGTGCTCCTTTTCTCTTCCATGTCCTCTGTCTTTTTCCCTCCTATGCTTAGCTTTTCTTCTTTCTTTTTCCTCCCTCTCTTTTTCCTTTTTCGCCTGCAGAACAAATTAGAGACATTAGAAATTCCCATCTAAGTTGATTATTATACATATCGGTAAGTTTTGAAAAAGAAGTTACCAATGCAACTCAGCATAGTCCTAACTCCAACCAGTTGGGTTCGGATACATGGATTGTTATTTGTCCTCAATGGAATATCATTGTATGTGACTCATACATCCATTACACTAATGCCTAAAATAGTAGGTTACAGAAATTCAAGAAATTTTTACAGGAATTATGGTTTAGCCATGTCTGAAAGATCCCTATTTGCAGATCTGTTTGAGTGCTCGGCATTGTGGTCATAAAATCCTGTCTCAGAAATTACATGGGGATTGATTAAAGTCTAGCAAATCCCTCTTTAAATACGTCAAAGGCCGTCATATTATGAGCTGATATCTCACCGTATGTGAAACTGAGATCATACCTTTTCCTCCTTCCGCTTTCGTTCTTTCTCCTTTGCCTGTTCTTTCAGGTGAGTTATATATTCCCCAAATACTTCCCTGCACAAGCTCTCTTCACCAATGGAACTGCGTGATAGCATCCAACAAAATAATATAAGGGTAACACAAAATAAGCTAGCAAGAAAAATAATTGAATACAGGATGTTTCAAAGTGAACCAACAAATGCAAATCATCCAGCATTCTAACAGCATGGAAATTTGAAGAGAACTGTTCATGTTGCCTGTTAAACCAGATCCCTGAGGAAGGTCCAGCCGATGGGAAAGAATTACTCTTTCAAGGATATGCTTTTCAGTGTCCAAGCTTAGGTCAAAGGCACATGGAAGTGCCTGTCAAAGGTTAGTCCTCATACGTGTACACAGTATTTGAAAATCACAAAATATCTCCAATCATCTACAAGTCTGTCCCAATCAAGAGTAAATTAGCATATAATAATAAAAACTTCATACTTAATACTAGCAAGCCATACCTGAACTCTCGGCTATCTTCAAAAAGTTCTCTACAATTTTCCCACTCAGAAGATGCACTTATTTCCTGCAACAATGGCAACATCAGAAGCACAGTTGGAAAAATGTATCTTTATGATCCTTGCTTATTTTCTTTCAAAGCGAAAAGTTAAAATAAGAACCAAATGCACACTTCATTTGTCACCACAACCAAATAGTTGAAAAAGCAATGATGCACCTTGATGGAGTGCAACAGATTGAGAAAGTCATCTGCAAGACGTTTACGCTTCTTGGCTTCTTTCTCCTCCTTTTCTCTAGTTCTCTCCAGCAATTCATCAAATACCATCTGCATACAGATAACAGGAACACATTCCCTCTTCATGTTACATTTACTAGGATAATACATAGTATTAGTCCGTCGAAGCTGGAATATGTTCAGAAACATAAACTAACAAAAGTGAATGGTGAAAAGTTGCCCAACATGCCGAGGTCATTGTATGCAACAACCTATCTGTATCAGTGAAGTCTCTTCCAGAAATTAAATACATTACAGAAATTTTGCATAAACATCATCACTAAGAGGCAGAAAACCCTGAAAAGAAAATGGAGCATCTAGGTTGAGGAAATTGCAGTATGATACCTTTAGGTTCACATCCAATATGGGTGGAGAGCCAATTTCCTCAGCAATGGCTGCTTTGAATTCCTCAAGTGTCCAGGTTGATGCTAACACAACCTTAAAACTTACCAGATATCAGATCCAAGAGAACAGGGCAAATAAAACATTGAAGACAAATTGTACCTTTTTCAACTTGACAGCATCCTTTATGCGACCCTTGTCATCATGGTACTGCAAAAGTATATTTGCAAATTTGGACATATGACACTTTGTATAAAAAGCAACCCCGAACCTCAATTTCAAAAACAATATACTGTAAAACTGAACAATGAAAAGAACAAAGAAGCTCAAGCACAAAAATATGTAGGTAACAACAAGAAGCTTGTTTTCTCACATAAAGTTCTTATAAATTTTGCTCAGCGTGTTCTTCTTAATTCAATAGATGTTCTAATGCCATTTGTAGATATCTAATTGCACTTACCGGAATTACAAAGACAGTACACTACTACATTTACCTGCTTCTCAAGCTCTTCAGCAACATCTTCAAACAAGTCTTTTGGAGTCGAACCTGAGGTGTTTGATGCAACAGCCAGATATGCAGGTGTATCTTTAACCTACATGCGAAATTTAAGTGAGATTACGAACATCTAAAAGTTTGCCAAGTATGCAGAAATCAATGCAGTTCCCAGGATAAGATCAAGTCAGTTGCTGACCTTTGTGTAATAATCACGCCAGTGAGTTTTGGCTGTAAGGGTTCCATCAGCAACATGTTCTTCTATCAGCTTGCGGAAATCATCGCGATTTTTACGCTCTGCCTTTCTCAATTCTTCCTATGTCAATTAACGATTCAAATGACAACATGACACTAAGGAAGTACAAAAATTAATTAGCATCAAAAGAATGTTGATTGTAGCACCTTTTGTATCTTTCTTTGCTCCTCCTCTTCCTTCTCTAGATCACGTAAATAGTCCTAAAGCATCATCTTGTGATTAGCTTATAATGACTTACAGAAACTTAACCAGCTAAATGTAGATACTTACCTGGAAAATTTCCAAGCGATCCATTTTTTCAAGGCGTGAACAGCTCTCATCAGCCTCTAACCGATCTTGAACTTTTCGCCACTGGGTATTTGCCTGAAGAAGTTATGGATAAGTAAGAGTAAAAATCACAAGAAGGAACCTGCAAACATGAATCACAACCTCCTACGACAGTACCTTAATAAAGTCACAAGATTCCAAAAACTTTCTGTACTGCATAATGTTCTGCTTTCGCTCCTCTTGAGCCTTGGCTCGCTCCTAAGTGTAAAACCAATTAAAGAACCATGAGAAGAGAGACAAAAGGAAACCCTTTAACTTCAAATGAAAGCTGCATATATTAGACTTGGTTCATCCTGTACAAGCATTGCGTTTATACAATGAAGCAAGCAGAAAACTAGATATGAAAGATACCAGTTATGATCATAGTTCCCCACTTGCTGAATTGAACATGAACTTATTTAAGGAAGGACTTTCAGGTTTTATGACAAAATTGCATTAGCAGTAAAGCTAAAGTATTAAAAAAATTTGTTTGTGATTAGAACTATAATGCCTTTGAGAAAGAAGATGCTCAAGTCTTTCTTTTTCCCCACACAACCCGGGGACCTGAAAAATAGTGTTATTTGGTGCCTACTAAATACAGTTGAAATTGAATTTTCGAGAGCACTGAAGAGCTACCATGTCACAAACAGTTTCACACTACAGTTTCATGATATGTAATATGAACTTTAAAAGATCAGAATGCAGTTTATCCAGCCTATTCAACCTTTTCTCCAAGTTCCTGCAAATATGTATCAAACAGATCCCTGCGTTCTCGTTCCCGTTCAACTGCTTTAAAACGTTCATCATTTTCAAACATTGATGCTGCTTTGCTGAACAGTAATCCAGAAACTGAGTTAGAAACAATAACTTACCAAGAAAACAACCATTATAGCCCACCAGTATCTGATTAGTTTTGAAAAGCCAAATAAAAAAGGTGATATAAAATACAAACCTCCATCTAGTGGATGATGCCAACTCTGTAAATTCCTGTGGAGAATTTAAGTTGAAGAGAACAAACAAATAAATAATCCATGAAAATCATGATAAGCACAATTCCATCCATAGAAGAGAAATCCAAAATTACTTACTTCTAGCATATTCTTAAAGTCTTCTCTAGCCTTTTTCTGTTTAGTCCGCCTTTCCTCAGCTTCTTGTTTCTTCTTTTGGCCCAAGAACTGTAAGATTAAGTTAATCTCGAGGTAAATGAATGTTGAACCCATACAATATGAACAAGCAGGCAACAGTTTTGCCAGAACTACCAAACAAAGAACAGCTTTCAAAATTTGAGCCAACACAACCAACATGTTGATCCAGGATTCAATTTCAGAATGCTAACATGTTCAGAAAGAGTAATGTGGGAGTCAGGAAAACAGGAAGAAAAGAATTAGAAGGAAATTTTTTCTCCGGCATGTGCTGAATGGAGACAAAATAAAGGAAGGAAAGTACAAGGACTGCAATGACATTACAAATATCCCCATTGCCTGATTATTTTTTAAAAAAAGACAATCTTTGGAAAGTAAAACTTTGAGTAAAATTTGCCTTCCATTTTTAACTTCCTCTCTAACTGTCCTCCGTAGTAAACAATGAAGAAAGTACATCAATCACACTTTCTTGTCTTCCCTCTCGTTCCTTCCACTACCTCCTGATTTACCTCATTAAATACTTGCTTCCGCTCACCAAGTGTTCTCAAAGCACCATATCTTCTATCATTGATTATTACTCTCATTGCCTGATACAGACAGAAGCAGAGTCAGGTACTTCCGTATGTGGTAAACAGAAGAAACTCAACACCATATTTTGAAGTTTGAACTACCTGGTCCCAAGTCCAGTCAGACCCAACATTGGCAGACTCCAAAAGTGACTTAAATGCATTTTTGGCCTCCTAAAAAGGATAGAAAAAAGGCAATTGACATGTCAATACCAAGAAAAGCCAGAATTAGAAACTAGATTATAGTCAGGCCTCTGACTTAACACCTGCTTGTCAGCATAAGTTAAGGGCTCCTGATTAATCATTCTCTCTTCCGATGAAATACTGTTAACTTTATCACCTTTGATGTCATCTTTTCCAGCTTCCTGAGGCATTCACAACATTTTGCTGCTAGCGAAATAAAAGTGTCTGTTATTGCACTGATAGATATGTCTAACATAAATACCTCTTCATCTTGAGCTGGAACTTTATCTGCAGAACTGGGAACATCTAGAGCTGGAAAGTTGCTGGGGTCATCCCTAAAGATTTAAGGAACATAGGTGGGAACTCAACTAAGTGCTCTTTAACAGGCAAAAATTAAACATAGATTCATAGAAAATATATGTATGAAAAATATGATACATTGGTTCCTTCTTGGTATTTAACACCATGGCATTGGCTGCCGCAGTTATTGGGACGACAGCATTTGAATTGTCAGCAGTTTTGTCTTCATCTACATTTGTAGCTGCAGAAGAAGCCACAATGGATACAGCCAATGCTTCAGAAGTTGACTGGGATTGCAGATTACCACCAGCAGCAACAGGCACAACAGGAACCGGGCTTGATGGAGCCTCTTCTGCTGCGGGGGAAGTATCTGCACCCGATGGCGTTTTACCCACAAATGTAGGAATAGAAGCTGAGGCCTTAGTTTTTACAATGGTCTCTGACTGTGTTTCCATAATAGATGTCTTTTCTAGTCGTTCACGCGCCAACTTGAAGCAAGTGTTATAAAAAGCAATAGCACACAAGCAGGTGAGAAAAAAGGGCATAATAATAGTAGTATTGACAATACCAAAAAGATCAGTCAAAAAGGTTGAATCAGAGGAAACCTTTAGTTCTTCAGGAATTTCCCATTTTGACTGCTTTGTAACTCTGTTGTAGTAATACCTTCCAAAGTTTCATCAACAGAACAGAATCAAAAATCACAAATTGCTAAAATGATTAAATACCTTTTATTGGGGGGAGATTTGGGGGGGTACTTGAGAAGATAAATAGATGAAGTTCTAAAATGACTCACTTTCTTCCATCAGGACTCGTAAATTCCTTCCACTCAGTTGTTGCATCTGCCCTCTGTAATGGTAAATACAAATTAACATATGCATGGATGTCAATATACAAATTCTAGAGTATATAGTAGTTCAAAACCAGAAAGCTTCAGAGAGAATGAGCTAAACTGAGCACAGCAGGCAAAATTGTTTCTATTTAGGTTGAAAGCATGAATTAAGGAATCAGACCATTCACATACAGAGCAAAAAACAAAATAAAATTACAATATCTCAAATCCCAAATTTGCCATCAAAGTTTATGGGAATTAGGGCTAGTCAAGAAATTGGGCCATTTAAAAGGAAAGATACATAAAATACCTAGGACACCAATAAACTCCAAGTTAAGTAAAGCAACTTATACTCAATTTCAACTTAAACTTCTGGGAAAGCATTAGCAATTGAAGCACTTTCAAAAGAAAGCTATTGGACCTTAAAGGCACTTTTTGGCTCACTTTGAACCCATCAACAACAAAGATGAATAAGAATGGAAAAGGCACTATGAACTAATGACAAATGTTCATTATCAGATCAAACTAATTCATTACTAAAAAACAACATCAACATTAATTCATGACTTAAAAACAACTTCAACAGTCAGTTACCAGATTTATATATGCAGGCAACCTTGCAACAATCCCAACTAAATTAAAGTCCCCTTATTTCTCATTATTGAAAAATATCCAAAGCTAAAAGCCTAAAACCAAGGACAAGGAAACAAATACATCAAAGACATATATACTAAAAATTTTCCATGTAGAATTCAAGTAAAAGTACAGCCTATATAGGCAAAGAAGAACAAACAGGAAAGTATTGAGGGACTCAGCTTGCTATATAAACACAGAGTGATGACCTGAATCCTTATGGAATGGAGCATTCTCCAAAACTAGAAACAATATAAGCTACTCAGGCAAGCATATGCCAAAGAATAAGGAAACAAGATCACTTATAATTCAACCAGCCATTTTATATACAAACAACACAAAAGGCATCAAAAGTTAAAGTGATGGTTGCCTGCTTGAGAGATAAATCCCGATCTTAACAGCGAGCTAATTTGGCGGTTTCATTCACTAGACCTGGATAAAATCTGCCCATGGATCAACAAGCAAGGAGGAAAAAAATCTCGTCGACAAGAAACTCAAACATATTAAAGCTTAACACTATTTATGTGGCAACTTGGAGGGAAACACACGACCTCAGAGTTTTACTAAATCATCTACTAAACTGCAAACTATGAAGAAGTCAAGAATCTAAACAACATGGTTGAACTCACCTCAGTTGGTGTCATCAAGTCATAGGGCTTCTCCCAGGTGGACTGCTTTGTCTTCTTATTGTAGTAATATCTGAATATTTAGCAACAAAAAAAAAATGCTTAACAATAAATTTAGAAAATATCAGATATTGAGCATAACAATTGTAGAGATCAGTGCACTGCTGCACACGTAGATTCCTATCCGATAGGTGGAAGCAGAATTTAAAGACTCTAGTAAATGAAATGCAGCTACACTCTTGATCATGAATTTAACATAAAAATTCAGCATTATCAATCAAGCTTCATTCAAACATCGTACCTCCTTCCATTAGCTGATACATGCTCTTTCCAGTCTGTTGCAGCCTCTGCCATGGGCTTTGGGGGGACACTTATTGCCTGTGTGCATTACCAATTCTTTCAAGAAAGTTCCATGAATGGCATCATGCCCAATGTGTGGGCAACCACAGTGGGGGTGCTTGTGTGTGTGTGCATGCTGCAGAGAGTGAGAGAGAAGCCCAACCTGAACATTTGCACTAGAGACGGATGACTGTTCACCAATGTGATGCACAGGTGCAACAGGAGCAGTGCTCTGGTTAACTGATGATGGCCTAGGCTGTCCTCCAATAGGAACATTTGGAGCTTGCATTTGAGGAACAGGTTGATACTGAGGTATAGGATTAAAATTCATTGGTGGTTGACCATAAGAGGGTGGTGCAAACTGCAAAATGGAAATGTCATAGATTGACACATAAATATGAATAAATCTAAGCAATAAAGTGCATAGCATCCCTTACTGTATACGATGATGACAGAGGTGCTCCTAAGCTGCCAAAACCAGGAGTATAGTTGCTTGGTGTTTGAACAGTAGGTGGAGGTGGTGCTGTTGGCTGAGTAGTAGGCAATGCAATAGCCTGTGACGACGGTGGGAGATGAGCTGGTTGGCTGGGTCTTGATGGTAAATGCTGCATTGGTTGAGGGAATTGAAGTTGCTGTGGGTGAGGAGGCAATCCAGGGTTCATTACAGTGACACCTCGGCCAACAGACTGAAAATGTGGTGGAGCCACAGGAATGAAATGTTGTGACTGCTGTGGTGGAACAACTGGCCGGAACTGCAGCAGATTTGATTAGATTTGATTCCCCAAATCTTATTTGAGAATTGTCACAAAATGTTTATGGGTAAGAAACCTTACTTGAACAGGCATGGGTGGAGCATAATTCCGAGGAGGATCCACAGAGCCTAAAGGAGGCTGAACAGGCTTTCACATTGCAAGGAAAATATAAAATTAGCAAGAAATAAATGCTTTACTGGCATACCAGTTTTGAAAATAGGAGGCAGATTTAGAGCTTATTATCCTCTAATCAATTTAATGAGCTTATAGGCCAGCAGCACTTAATACAAAATATAGAACCTTGAAAGTGACCAATGAAGTAGCCTAATGAGGAACATAAAATATGCAGTACAGTTAGACCTTCACCATTGAAATTGTCTTGACATATAAAAGCAAGAAAAAAAAAATTCATAGGAGCACAACTAAATGTCTGAAAGGGTGATGAGAACCTTTTGATATGCTTTTTAGATTCATATGTCTTAAAATGTCCATGACCAGCGCTTATGAAACTAGAAGCAGATATAGGTCCCCAGTAAGATTATGATGTGAAGGGGCTGTGATCTTGTCACTGCAGCAGGGAGCCCCTGATCCTCCAATTATTTTCCATTAGTGCTCTATAAGCCTCCTCCCCCGCCCACCGCCACCCAAAAAAAGCAAAAAAAAACAAAAATGAAAAACCAACAGAAAAAGGAGAAAGGAATCCCCATGCCTCATGACAAAAGCAGGTATGTAGCTCTTATGTGTAAGGTATCAGCAGTGAGGTGCATGCCATATCTTTTTACAGGGGTTTCAAAAGTTCCCACACCTAAAAAAAAGGGAAGACAGCCTTCTGTATGGTCGTAAATGTTTAAAAAAGCAAACTATTTCTGATTTATATTGCATCCTGCTCATTTGATGAGGAGACTACCTCATCTTGCCAATGGCCAAGGCCTCAAGTCAGCAATTTGTCTAACTGCTCTTATATTCAATGGTTTGCGTCATGAACTCATGATATCACAGCCCAAAGAAATCCTAGCTCAACATGTCTCCTAAAATTTTCTATTAATTGCCATTTGCCTTACCAAACATACTACTAAAAGCGCATCCTCTAGACTTGTTGTAAGTAAAGCTGTAAACATAATGCATTCTTTTTCCTTAAACTCCAAAGGTTGTTGGGTGTATACACAGTTTAAGACAACCATTTAACCAATATTCCATACAAATCTATGCCTTAATTTTACAATATCTTGCAAAAAAGGAAAAGAGTCCTTATTATTCAAGTTGCAAGATCATATGCATTGTTCGTCTACATGATAATTAAAATATGAGAATACCAATGCATGTATGAGACTATTACAGGCCAAGGGAATATCTTAATGTAATTATACTTGGCAATGCAAAACTGCTGCTTGAAAAACCATGCCAACTAAAGCCTAGAAATCTTCAATTTTATTGTGCCATCAACAAATTGAATATCTCCAAGGATGGATTGAGTTTTATGGAAAATGAGAATAAGGTAAGAGAAGTAAGAGTGTCTTCTGTTAGAAGTTACCTGTATACCAGGAAATGGAGGGTTGTTCGCCATTCAGCAATGTAGAGTCTGCCTGAAAAAATAAAACAGTTCAACACATGCTGCCTTGAAATTTATGATTTCCATCATAGAAATAGTGACAGATTAGAAATGATTACATCATCAGAATGGACACATGGAAAAATGAAATGGAACTCACTTGTGTCAATAAGACCCCAAGGAATAAGGAATAATGTCTAACAGAAAGCAGAAAGAATAATCATTCCAAATAAACCCATAACACAGATGAAATTCTTGAAAAAATTCAGAAACTTCAGTTAATGATTTGATC
Organism: Bruguiera parviflora; assembly: GCA_019804595.1. Classification (NCBI taxonomy): domain Eukaryota; kingdom Viridiplantae; phylum Streptophyta; class Magnoliopsida; order Malpighiales; family Rhizophoraceae; genus Bruguiera; species Bruguiera parviflora. Next base: position 2,076,762 of record CM034048.1, read on the forward strand.
TCAAAAGGGAAGAAACAGGAATCCATCAATCCACTCACAAATTTACGAAGCAACCTTCCAAAATACAGGATAGTGTCTCATCTGAGTAGTTTTGCACCAACACACTAACTTAATAAAGTAATAAAAAAGGGCGAGTTATCAGTCACCATTCATACCATCCACTAATTGTTCAGCTTATGTTAGAAAGATAATTCTATAGACATCCAATGCCTCAGCTGATTGTGAGGAAATGAGAAGGAACATGATAAATATCAAGTTTCAGACAAACTGCCAAGCAAAACCACAAAGCCTATTGATAAAACTGTTTGTCACAGTTAGTATGAACAATGTATTTGAAGTTAAACCACATACTGAGCAGAATCTCCAGCTCTCCGGCTTTTTCCCCAATTCTTCATATTCTTGTTGACACATGAACCTCAAATGGCCACATGTAATTTACATTGCAGATCGTTCACCAAAAGTTAAAACTAAGACCAGAGGAGTAACTCTTTCCTAGTAATCATATAACATCTAGAGAGATACAATCCTAGAACTTGAAGAGCTCCTGGTCTCTCTCATAGGAAAACACCTAGGATTCCCTTAATAACTATAGGCCCTCTAGAAGGTATCATCCTCACTCAGGTTTCTTTCAGAGCATGCAGAACTGATAGCACCTTGCCAATGAACGCATTTTGAATCTATAACTACAACACAAACACATGAATCCAATGTGTCTATCCCTCAGAGTGTCCAAACAAATTCTTGCAAGCTCCAAATGCCCAAAGCACAGAGTCATCCAGCAACAAGCTCAGATGGATAGACGTGCATGTATGCTGTTAACCCTTCATTAACTGATACAACAATGAATAAGACTGAATAAGGCAACACTACCTCCACGAACATGGAAGGTGAACAGGTGTAAGTTTATCTAAAAATGACCCACATGTTCATCATCTTATCCCTCAAAATTTCAAATGATTTTCATAACTGAAAACCATCAAATTACTGAGTTTAACAGACAAAGATAAATGCACAGGCAGATTCTGAAAATTCAAGTTGTCAACCCTCAAACATCAAGATCACCAGCACATTGTTTAAGAAAGGTTACAACTCATAAGCATTATCCTAAACCTTCCCAAAAACCTCATTAGCGAATTCAGTTAGACAGAAACAATTTTACTCTTCAACAAATTCTCTCCTTTATCAAGCAACCACTTAATTAAGTGAATTTTTAGAACACTGGGAGTCCCTTTCAACGTAGGTTTTCTTGTTTTGAACCAGCGGCCACATAACAAGAATAATTGCCAGAACACAAGAAACCCACAAATATACAATCTGGGTATTCCGTAAATTCCCCAAAAAGAATTCCTTTATTCAGCGAGTTAAGAAATATGCAAGAAATTTGACCCACATGGCTAGATTCACAAGAACCCAAACCCCCATAAAACGCCACCTACATTTCAAGATTCCGCCAATCACAACTCCAATTACAACGAGCACGCAATAGTACAAGCGCAGAGCAAGAAACCCCAAAAAAGAAAAGCAACAAAACGAAAGAAAGGCAGACACATGAACCCCGATTGAATTGTCCCATTCCAAGATTTCAACATAATCAAGAATTAGCTCAAGAAGCAAAACCATACCACACTCTATAGAGTAAATTTATCGTCTTTAGAAAAAACAATTAAAGGCAAAGGAAGGTTCTTGAGGGCCTATCAAGTTCGAGAAAATAAGGGATTTTGGAGAGTTTCTTTAAATGGATTCATGGGAGAGATATGGACATGGTCACTGCGGTTCTTGGGGTTTCCCCTTTGTTTTTTTTTTTTCTTTTTTTTGGGTTTGGGGTTTTCCTTTTTCGGGGTTTTGAGAAACACAAGAATATGGTTCTCTGCTAAAAGCCCAAACCAAACTGAAACAGAAAGACAGGAGATGGTGTCCTGTTTTCTTTTGTTGTGTTTTGGGGGTCATTTTAAAGGATAGGACACTGCGAAAGGTCCACTTTTTCTCTCGCTACTTTGCACTCTTTTTTTTTTCTTTTTTTTTTTAAATATAAATTAACGGGGATATATATAGAAATAATAATTTTAAATTTTTATAATTAAATTTATTTTTTTATTTTTTATTAAATTCTATATTTTTAAAATTTTATTTTTATAAAAATAAGCAAAATTATTATAAATTATATATTAATTAAATAAACCACATTGACGAATTAATTAATTTTAATTTATAAAATATGATTTAGAATAAATTTAAAAAATATAAAATTTACATAAAAATATAAAAATTTAAAAATTCAATTATAGCAATTTATAATTAATTTTTGTTTGCATATCTCTTCTTCTTCTTCTTTTTTTTTTTCTTTTACTAACCAGTAACCATTGCCATTTAATGCTTTTTCTCCATATACATGCACATCCATTGCGTGCATATAATTTTTTTTTTTTTTCTTTTTCTACTTACATATACTTAAATCTCATAGACTGGCATCATAATAATGGGGGCGTCAAATTGAGATTTTCTTATTAAATACCTCTGTGCCTCTGCTGATTTATTAATATTGAATACATTATAATGATGTAGTGGACATTAATGTACTATGCTGAATCATGAATATTCATCATAATAATTTTATATATAAAATAACAAAATTAAAAAAAAAACATGACTGTGTGCAGCTGGAGCATTGTATATTTGGCCTTCGGGCTGGTGGCGTTGAGGTTCCTGAAATAAATGTAGATTTACAGCTTACCATTCTTCTTTCCCTACGGGTAAGATGCTCGAGAGGAAGTCGACCTACCCCCGCATGTCACGTTACTAATATTTTGTACACATTAAAGAGTGCCAATATTATAAATGGTATCATATATTTGAATAAATTTAATAAATTTTAAAGCCGATTGTATTATAACTGCAAAAAAAAAAAAAAATTCAAAATTAATTTATTCCGGAGAAATTGGGCAGGCTTTTTTAACTTCTGCAACACAAATGAAAGTTCAATTAAAAGTTATTTTACGGCTTTTGATTTCCATTTTGTTTCTTTTTTTTCGTTTGTTTTTTTAAAGCGAGAAACTAATTGTTTTATTTGCTACTTTCTTATTCGGCATAAGGAATACGTCACTATATAATACATAAAATTATATTAAGAGTATTTTATAAGTAAAATTAGTGTATAATATTAAAATAGACTTCGAAGTTAATCGGTGAAAAATTAATATATTGATGTTCTAATTAAGATGATTTTTGCACCAACGAATCAAAAGTTTTTTATTACAACGTCACATTTATCTTTAATATATATATATATATATATATATTATATTAAGGTGAAATGAAAATGTTTTTTTTTGTATTTTTTATTATTTAAAAAATAATTATTTTTTAATAATATCATAAGAATAATAATTTATATTCTCTTAAATATTATATTAATTTTAAAAATAAAAATTTAATTTTGTAATTATAAAAATATTCGGAAAAAAATAATTTTTTCATTCTCTTTTTTGTTTTTGGTCCCTCTTCTTTCGTTAAGGCCCAGGACTAGGACGTAGTGCAGGAGCTTTTTTTGTTTTTTTTTTTTACCCGACCAGAGAGAGAGAGAGAGAGAGAGAGAGGGCGGGGGGGTTGGACTCACTGGACTGGGCTCATTTGGATCCCAGTAACATGATTAAGTCCAACTCCATCAAATCCAGAGCCATGAGACGAGACGGATCGTAGCGCTTGTCCTCGGCAAATCTAAAATGAGGTTTCAATTGCAGGACCTCTTCAGCCACGAGATTGATTTCCACTTGGATTTTGCCGTGGGGTCTGGTGGTCTCTGTCACGAGTCCGAACTCCCAATCCACTTGCCAACACTTTCTCCAACTTTCTAGATCGGACTGTCCTCTCGTCCCTCCATATTCCACGGTGCTTCAAAGTCACCAGACCATGACTTGTGTCGGCTGCTCCACTCTTCCATTTTTCCAATGGCAGCCACTCTATCCCCCGCTCTCCATTCTTCCTCATTTTCATGCACTCTCAAGAACAAGAACAAAAGTTACAGAAGCAACCCATGGGGGCATATGTTCCGTCCTTTGCTAACCGAGGACTCTTTTGGCCAAAGGTCTTGCCTTTCTGTTTCTCTATACTCCAAAAGCAAATCCAGCAAGTCCCTCAAGTTCCCTGCAGTCAGGAATGACAGAAAAAGTGTACGTACAAAACTCTCATTCGGAGAGAAGGCAGAGCAGCCCTTTTCTTTTGTGGCCAAAGCCATGTTGTCAAAGCCCCTCAAGTTCTCTGCTACCGATGATCAAGAAAGTGAACCAACCTCTTCAGTGGCAGTGGTAACTGACAATACCGAAATGGAAAGGCAAGAGGGCGAGGCACATGTGCAAGAAAACGAAATGAGCAGCAAAGAAGGTGGTGAGTTGGAGAAGGAGAAAGAGCAACAGCAGGAGATGGATTGGAAGACGGATGAGGAGTTCAAGAAGTTCATGGGCAATCCTTCAATCGAGGCAGCAATAAAGCTGGAGAAGAAAAGGGCCGACAGAAAGCTCAAGGAGCTTGATACGGAAGGCAGTGACAATCCACTTGTGGGGTTCTTTAACCGATTAGTACGTGATAATTTGACTAGAGAGAAAGAGAGGTTGGAGAAGGCTGAGGAAACATTCAAGGCTCTTGATCTTAATAAGGTATTTAGATTTCGCAATATTTTTGATTATTTTATATGGTGTTTGGAACACAAGTTTATGCTATTGAATACGAAACACTGTATTTGACTCTACTACAGTATATCTTTTTTTTCCCCTGGGTATTTAGTCAGGTGTGCTGCCACTTCTAGACCTCTAAGTTCACAAGCACTGTTCTGACTTGTTCATCAAATAATTTGGCGGGACAACCCTAATAATCTTGACTTGGGCAAGAAAGTGTTGGAATAAACTGCAGTTGTAATATTTTGATGTTTAGTTTATAGTAACTCAAGTACCTTTTTGCAACCGGAGACATCCCACCTTGATGTTGTTAACTTCTGCAAAATTTTATTTGTAGAGGAGGCTTTTTATTGAATATGGTAAGAATTAACTAATGGTAATTTTTCTGTATTGGTGTTGCATTGCAGTTAAAGAGCTGTTTTGGTTTCGACACATTTTTTGCAACCAATGTTCGAAGATTTGGTGATGGCGGAATATTTATAGGTAATTTGAGGAAACCGATCGAAGAGGTTATTCCTAAACTAGAGAAAAAGTTATCTGAAGCGGCAGGAAGAGAAGTGGTTCTATGGTTCATGGAGGAAAAGAATGATGACATTACAAAACAGGTGTCATAAATGAGTCAATTTATGCATGCCTCATTTTTGCATTTTGATTTTGAATGTGTACATTTTGATCTGCACTGTTAAAAGCCAAAAATCACATATAATTTAAATGTCGAGCATATATCTGCAATCTAAAAGCCTCCTGGGATTTAGTTGCTTGCATAATTCCCCCCTACGTAATACTTAGGATCTATACTTGAGCACTTCAGAATGCTCATGATTTTGTTTCTGACATACAATATGCTCTGTTCTTTAAAGTCTATCTAAATTATTGTGTTCTCTAATGAACAATCGTTGCGGCTGTCCCTGGACTCTGTCACGTACTTTCTATGTCATGCAAGGCTTGTGTGGTGCAACCCAAATCAGAAATGGATCTCCAGTTTGAATCAAGCAAGTTGAGCACACCTTTGGGTTACCTTAGTGCTGTAGTTTTATGTGTGGCCACATTTGGAACCATAGCTTTAATGAGTGGCTTCTTCCTCAAGCCGGACGCCACTTTTGATGATTATGTAGCTGATGTTGTTCCTCTTTTCAGTGGCTTCCTCACCATCTTGGGAGTTTCTGAGGTTTGTCCCTCAAATAATCCTCCAATTACATTACTGTCTAATGTGGATTTCTTAATAGTTTAATTTGTGACATTGGTTTTTCATACAAGTCTCTCCATGAAACCTAAAATTCGCATCTGCTAAAATGCAGACACCAATAACGTTAGACCCTTGAACTACTTTTCATATTAGGTTTTGGAGTTTCTCATGCTGCTGAGAAATTATGGGCAATGACAGTCTTTCTGTTCTTTTTATTCCACTGGATCTTGATATAGAGCATGCTTTTGTATACATAAGTTGGACTCTACTCTAAATGGGATCATCTGTGGGGAAAACTACCTCCACTCTTTGCAATCCACTAAAGGTGCATGTTCCCTGTGTTTTGTAGATAGCAACAAGGGTGACGGCAGCTCGTTATGGTGTCAAACTCAGTCCTTCTTTTCTTGTGCCATCCAATTGGACTGGATGCCTAGGAGTGATGAACAATTATGAATCATTGCTTCCAAATAAGAAGGCTCTCTTTGACATTCCGGTGGCACGCACTGCTACTGCATATTTGACATCCCTAGTGTTGGCAATTGCTGCCTTTGTCTCTGATGGTAGTTTCAATGGTGGTGACAATGCATTGTAAGCCTTCCACATTCCTGTTCTTTTTTCCTTGCAAGTTAAAAGCTCAGGCACAAGTTCTTTAGGTTATAGTGATATTATTTAACTCTACTTTCTGCTAGGATCGTCAATTTCTGACAAATAGTTGCCTATGAACAAGTAGGAGTCCTTTCCAATTTCTCTTAGAAGTGCAAAACAACTAGTACTGCCTTCAAATTTTGTTGTCTTAATGGTTGTATGTGCTCAGAGAAGGAAATGAAAACACAGAAATGCAATAGACTTGAGCTGCACTTAGATTTGATGAGATGACTGCTTACCCTTTTTGTTGCAGGTACATACGGCCACAATTCTTCTACAACAATCCATTGCTTTCTTTCATCCAATTTGTTATTGGACCTTACACGGATGACCTTGGGAATGTATTGCCTTATGCAGTAGAGGGTGTGGGGGTTCCTGTTGATCCCCTTGCTTTTGCTGGACTTCTGGGTGAGTCCTGGTCCTTTTGAATCCATCATGTGCATGTTGTTTGCTACTCCAAATTCTAGTCAGGGAATGGTAAGATACTTACCAATTAGGCTTGCGTAAGCATCTTTCGTCTGATTTCAATTTCTATTTTACACCAAATATGCCTTCTCTGATGGGAACTATGTCCACATACAAATCATCGCATGAATAAACTTTGGGGGTTGGATGTCCATTTTGTCTCTCCAAACATATCTGCCTCCCTAAGTTTGATTTTGCTCTCAGTTATTGGTGGCAGTAAAGACAAAAGTGCTTCGTATATACTTGCAACCAAAGCTTGTCTCTCATTTCTGTGTAATGTCTTGACTGCGCATGTGCTGGCAGGAATGGTGGTCACTTCTTTGAATTTATTGCCCTGTGGAAGACTTGAGGGAGGCCGAATAGCCCAAGCAATGTTTGGGAGGAGCACAGCCACTTTGCTTTCCTTTGCAACTTCACTTTTGCTAGGTATTGGTGGCCTGAGCGGAAGTGTCCTGTGTTTGGCCTGGGGACTATTTGCAACCTTCTTCCGGGGTGGAGAGGAAGTACCTGCTCAAGATGAGATAACCCCTTTGGGAGATGACAGGTTTGCTTGGGGTATTGTTCTTGGCCTCATCTGTTTCCTCACCCTTTTCCCCAATGGAGGAGGAACATTCTCCAGCCCTTTTTTCAGTGAGCCATTTTTCAGGGGTGATTTATAGTTCACTGATATCACTGAGGATATCATTGTTAGTGTATTTCCTACGTGAACGTGTATGTTATCAATGCATACTTCAAGCTTAAAAGTCGCATTACTGACATTGCAAGGTGTTTTACTCGATGCTGTAATATTAACTGAAGTGTGCCCAGAAGAGTGCGAGGTGCAATTAATTATCCACGCACTGCACGCTTGTGTGTCATTTTCTGCGAAGCTTTGAGAGTGCACAGAAGTGCGCCGGTGCCACTCTGCATTCTCACCTGATCGAGGTCGTCCCTGATGCTCAAGAGCCCGTGCTTATTGCTTGTCCGGTGCACAGTTCATGTGAATGGCAGACGAATCCGAGCAAACCAAAGAGAAAGTTATCCAAGTTGTCTTCGACGAGACGGCCTTCCGAGAATCTCACGGGTCCGACTCGTCCGTTGAGTATAACAGAAAATTGAAGGGATTTATACATTTACGCGTGCTTCTAAGGCGGCTAAGTACCTTTTGTGTTTTTTTTTTTTTTGGGTTTTTTCTGGCTTTAACAAAGGTTAGCCCAGAAAAGGAACAGCCTTTTTGAGTCTTCGGCCTGACCTCGCCGGCACATTTTTCACTTTCTATCGCCTGTACTTGTAGTCGTAGTCGTAGTTGTAGTCATTGCCAATCTAACGTGAAACTGGGATTGAGATGTCTGTACAAGCCGTGGAATTAGGCTACGGCGCGTCCGTACAAGAACTGGTTCGAGTTCCTCAACGCAGTGTTCCAGAACCCATGCTCGATCAGTCGGTGAGTTTTCAAAAGTCTGAAACTTTTGATTCAGATACGGTTAGGGAGCAAGGGCAGGCTAGTGTTCAAGCCGTTGATGTTAATTTTCATGAACCTAGATCGAAAGAATTGGAATTTTCGCAAGTACCCGAGTTTCCCTGCTTGAATTTCCAAAATCAGGAAACCCCAGATAAAAATTTGGCCCAAATCGGGGAAAGAGAAGAAATCTAAGAATTGGATGGCGTGGACGGTATGGACATAGAGGAGGGGTCTATAGATGTGGCTCGTTTTAGGTTCTCCGAGCCATGTTTCTTAAGGAGGGATTTGAGAGAAGAATTGGGTAATTGTGGCGGTGGCCATAAGCTCTTGATCATCGCTATTCATGCTGTGTTTCTAGAATCTGGTTTTGTTGGGTTGGATTCGGCATCTGGAATGCGAGATGATGGATTTGATCTTCCAGAGGAGTGGCCTTCTAAGGCTTTCAAATTGCTATACACCCTTCCTGAACTCTTGGGTAAAGACAATGTTGCAGAATCAGTTAGTTTTGAAGTTTCAGAAATTAGGGCATTTTCTTAACGTATACGGGTCTTTAACCAAGAATGGGGCGGGCTTGTACCATTTGTGTTTGGATGAGGACAGGTTTGCACCTACTATAGGTTCGGTGTGGGCAAGTTGTGATAAGAATGATACGGTTAATGATGAGGACGATGGGATGGGCTAACCAGGTCCTACCCTGAAAATGAAGTTTCTGAGTTTTGGAAAATTGTGAAAGATGGTCTTGCTTTGCCATTGTTAATAGATCTTTGTGATAGGGCTGGTTCCGATCTTCCAGCATGCTTGATTTGCCTTCCAACAGAGCTGAAGCTCAAGATTTTGGAGTCACTTTCTGGTACTGATATTGCTAGAATTGGGCGTGCTGGTTCCGAGATGCGGTATCTAGCCTCAAACAATGATTTATAGAAACAGAAATTCGAGGAGGAGTTTGGTAGTGGGACAGGAGTGCAAGGAACGAACAATTGGGAAGTTAAGTATGTTGCGTTGGGAGAGTGAGAAGCAGGGGAGGGAGATGACGACGCGACTGATGGTCCAATTTTTAAAGTCCTCTCACCTCTTTCAGCGGTATTCTTTTTAGCTTGTGCATCCTGCACTGATCATAGACCGGGATTAGGATCACCTGCCTGGACGTGGCGTTCCTTCCCCATTGGTACAGCTTGGTCAAGCATTTCCCCGGTTTCAAGCGAGGCAAAACTTTTCAACTGGTTGTAATTTGGGAGGATTCCGATACCAGTGGCCACTGCAAGGTTCTCTTGAAACGTGGTTGAATGCGAAGATGGACTCTTTGAGGCACGTTTGAGGGTAGATTATATGTTGGTTGAATGCCAACAAGTGCACTGTTTGATCTTCTATTAGGGTGAAGGTCTCCTACAGAGTACACTGCGCTGTAAATGTTTTTCTTGATTCTGAGCATCTATGTATGATACAGTGATAGACTGTGTTGACTTCTAGTCCTGTTAATATGTTTCTTGTAGTTGAATTAATTCAGTTAATTATCTTTTGCTGCTTTAGGTGCTATATTTGACGAATTTGTTAAAATGGTATGGTTATTTTTATTTTTTCTTTTCTAAACTGATGTCTATGGTTGGAGTGAGCGATTCTGGAAATTTGAGGCTTTTGTAAACCATAGGACTGATGCTTCAACCTTCAACGGAGATGTTTCCATATCTTGTTTAACCTAATGTCCAGTGTGCTAAAAGTCCTGATGGGTGATGTCCCCGTTTTCTGTGTTGGAAGAAAAGAGTGCATGGCAAAGTGAAGGTATGGCGGGCGTTGCTGTGTGCATATAGAGCCAAATCTGCATCGAACGCAATTATGGTCTGCTGCAATTTTTGTTTAGCACTATCGTACTTGTGGGAAAATTAGAAGAGTTAAAAAATTGGAATGCCGTGTGCGCTTGCTTATCTGTGCCTCCAGATGGACTCTGGACTCCTGTTCCGTTGGTTGAGCCTTGCCCCTATATGGAGTGGCACCAAGGCAACAAGCGTGTTTAGTCCAACCGCATTTTCAATTTTCCTTCCAAAGAGCTGAAGAAAAAAAAAAAAAAAAAGAAGAAAGAGAAACCTAGTATCTTAAGTACCTTGTCAACACGAAAACAACATCGAGCAATTCGCCGGGACAAAACTGTAGGACTACTCAACTCAACACTTTCCCAGTATCCAACTTCGGTCCCTCTCTTGTGAGTTTGTAAACCCCAGAAAACAAACAGCTCCCTGGAAAGCAGAAACTCACTGCCTGAAATTTGTTGTTATCAGTCAGTCACTGAAATGTCATTTGCTGTCACTCTGTCATCTCCCTCTCCCTCTCACGCACGGCACCGCCATGACCACCAACGAAAGCTGCAATCTTTCACTTTAAAACCCGAATTCGGCGTCCATTTATACTCTCTTAAATCAATCCCACCTCATTTTCATCATCTTCTTCAAGCTTCCAGAAGGACTTCTAGCTTCCCTCCTGAAAGTAACGATCTTGTGGATGATAATCCTCGAAACTGGAGCCGTTCGATGGAGTTCCTCGATGACGATGATGAAGATGACGATGGCGATGATGATGAAGGGGAAGACAGGAGTTTGGATCTGTTGGTCAGGTTTGTCCAAAACGTGTTCAAGAAGATATCTAAACGAGCCAGGAAGGCCGCCCGATCGGTTTTGCCTTCTTCCATATCGACCAAATTGGTAAATTTTATCCCTTTCTTTTGCCCCCGATCTCGAAATTGGGAGAGAACGTTTTCGTTTTTTCAGTTCGGTGGTTTATTTATGTGAATTGGATTTTTTCGGTAGGTGGGATTTTCTGTAAATGGGGTTCTAGTGCTGGCTTTCTTGTGGGTTCTGAAGGCATTTCTTGAGGTAACTACTTGTTTACTAAATTCCCTTCTTTGCATTATTGTTCATGTGAATTGCATCTGCAATTGAATCGTTCATACCAGCAGCTTTCTCAATTATTGGAAGGGTAACCAGTAAGGCTATTTCCCTTCTGTGCTAAATTTATTCCATTTAACTGTTGGATAAAGGATGGTCAGCCTTACTGAGTATTTTTCGATTTCTCAAATAATGTTTCACTTCGAGTATTCATTTATTTATGTCAGTCAGCGGCACCTATGGCTGCATCAATCTGGCATGTGAAGAGTATAACTAGTCTATGTGACTTCTGTGTGTGTTAGCTCAAGCTTGCATAAGATCTGATGTATTTCTAGTCTATTGATGCAAGAATGCTACGAAACAGGAAATGCCTCAGAATTGCTGATAGCTGGATTTTTTTTTTTTTTTTTGTCGGTGATAGCTGGGGTATATTATCTGAGTTGTAGATGGAAGATAGTTCACTATTGAATTGAACCATTGGGAACATTCAAGAACATAACACATACCAGTAGAACATGTGAAATTAATAGAAAGCTCTGTTACCAAAATCATTTGGATGATAGCACATTTTGTTTGTCATTTTTGTGCTCTGCCCATTATAATTTTTGACTCTTTCTTTGTTACTACAATATTCATCTTGTCTGTGAATTTGCAAACATTTTTTATTTGTTTACACTGCTTTGGAGAAATCTCTTAAAAATGGACACAGTTGAATGGCAGGATTGTCCCTTTGCACCTCTACCCTAGTTCTAGGTGTATCAGTCATATGTGCTATACTTGGAGTCGGTAATTTTTCTTATTTGAAGACACTGACTTTTTGGAGCAATGTTAAGATTTTGGACTTGATATACATTAAGAGTCAAAATCATGCCTTATGGTCTATACTGCTGAAATAAAGAGGGGAATAGTTGTAACCTGGTCCGGCTATTCTTATTGCTAAAGTTGCTGACCAGAGACAGCTGAGACAGTAAGCTTCATTGGTGATTTTCATATGGGAGAGTATTGTGAAATTGCTTTTCTAAAAATGGGACAACAAAAATGGAAATGGAAAGAAAAACAAAGGAGAAGAGCAATGAATTACTAACTACCAGTGCAGGCTGCAGGGTGAACCCTCCTGTATGTTGTGCCACATCCATCATTATTTGAGCTGTGCTCAATCTGATTTGTTCCAGATTTTGTTGTGTGCACTGTTTGGATTTGACAATCTTTACAGAGCATATTATTCATTTTACGGGTGCCTTAACAGTTCCTAATGTTTAAGATTACATAGTGATTTCCACAGCGATGATATTCACTTGTTAGTTTGAGAAACATTATGCTTTTGGTCAAGAGATGATTCTCACCTCCAAAATGTTGATGAGCATTGTCATTCTTTTTTCTTTGATGATTAATTTTCCTTACCCCTTATGATTTTTTTTCTCTGATCTTTTTGTCATCTTGTCTTTAGTAGAAATGCCTAAAATCTTGTGTAGATTGCGGTATGAGCTGCTGGGATGCCAGAGACATAGATGCTACATATGCTTTCAATTCAAAAAAGTTGTGAAAATGGATTGAATGTCTAGGATAAACTTGCAAAAACTGGAATTGCAAAATGTATGCTGGTTCGGTTTAATTTATTTGTTAGCGGTCTCAAGTGGTGCTCAAGTTTGTGCTATCATCATTTTTGAGCTAATGTTGTGGAGATAGCTTGTGCTTGTCCAACTTCTTGAACAAATCTGATTCAATCCTCTATAGTGAGAAGGACACTTAAACATTTCAGCCATCATTTTCAAAGCATTAAAACCACATCAATAATGGGCAAAGCATTGCGGTTGATATCTTAGGCCACGACAGACCAGGTTTTGAGCTCATGCATTTTCAGATGTTGCAGTGGTTGAATGTGGCATAGGTTACTGGTTGGTTTCCTTGTTCTGTCACTCATCTCTTTTCATGCTGGTGTTCAAATATAGGTGGTTTGCACCCTTGGGAGCGTAGTGTTTGCAAGCATCTTACTCATACGTGGGGCCTGGACTGCAATAACATTTTTGCAGGAAAGTCGTAATCTCGGGATGAATGAGCTTGATGACGACCACCATGCGTGGAGGGGAGCGCAGCCTACAAGTTGATTATTCACTTTCAGTGAAGGAAATCTGCAAAGGATTGATATCAATGGAGAATAAAGACATCCGCAAAAGAAAATTCCCACGATAAGGGATGATCAAGCAACAACACCATAGGGTATTTCGTAACTGTTGCTCTGATTAAAATAATTTGTTCGTGCGGGGATAACTTAAGATTTGTAGCAGCATATTCTGTAACGAGTAGTGACACTGATGGGGTAACACAAATGTGGAACACAGAAACACTTGGTCGAAATTATGGGGCTGAGGTTACCCTTTTCTGCTGTCACTCATCAGACAGATGTATGTGCTAAATCATGAACCTTCGTGCAGAGACTTTAATTCGGGTTACGCTTCACCATGTTAACGAGTGGTCTGGTGGTAGAGTCAATAGACTCTCCAGTCCTAGCAACTAGAGATCAAATCGTGTTGACGACCGCAGCAAGCCCTGCTGTAGGGGTGGCTATCCTGCATGTTAGCAGAAGTTCTCATCTTGCTTCGTAGTGGTTCAAATGCCGGTGGAAATTGAATGCCTAGAGTATGCTTCCTTTCCTTGTGGCATAGAATCGAATGCTCGAATATAAGCAGGATTGTTTGCTCTATCAGCGTGTTTGGCATTTAATTATCAGCAGGGTCTGCTATCATCGGAAAATTAGTACCACTTGTTCACAGCCTGCCGGCCGGTGATGACATATTGTAAAAAATCCTGAACCAAATTGCAGAAATCATGAATTTTTATTAATATTTACGGACTGGGCCGGCTACAATCGATGAGTGCCCAACCGAGCCCAAAGTAATAAAGAGCCTCGGGCCCATGGCCAGGTCCATCGGCCAGCTAGCCAGCAATGCCCTCGGCTGCCCGGGGGCGGCGAAATTTTACAAAAAGGCACCGATAGGAGCGGGCCCCATCTCCAATTAAATAGCTTTCCATCGCTGTCCCCGAAAAGCCCTCGATCGGCCGGCCTCTCCCTATATATATATATATACGTACAGCGGCGTGGCCCCGTAGAGGGGAGTGAGGTAAAGCAGAAGCGAACCCGAAGGCGTCTTCATAAACGCTCTTCAGAGTCTCGGAAAATATTCATCCTTCTTCTTCCCTTTTTCCGTATTTTTAAATCAGTAGATTGATCTCGGAAAGAAACAAAAAAAAAAAAAAAATGAGAGAGTGCATCTCCGTTCACATTGGTCAAGCTGGTATCCAGGTCGGCAATGCCTGCTGGGAGCTTTACTGCCTCGAGCATGGCATCCAGGTCTCTCTCTCTCTCTCTCTCTCGGATCTGTGCTTTTTCTTGTTTTTTTCCTTTTTTTTTATTATTTTTGTTAACGATTGAACGATTCAGATCTGTTATTTAATTACTTAAATAGTCTCAACCGTAATGTTGATGCGTAGATCTGTAATCTTTTGCTCGTTGTTTCCGCAACAAGATCGAGTATTGTTTTTCGTATTTCAATTTAGAAGCGGCTAGATCTGCTGTAAATTATCATTTCTTGATTTTCCGTGATTTTTGTTTTTTTTTTAAAAAAAAAATTTTGGTGGCCTTGTTTGGTTTCGATAATTATTGTACATTTTCGTTTCTTGTTTTATCATTGGATCTGTGGTTTGACAGGTTCGATGTTCAACCTGATGGCATTATCTTTTGTTGTGATTGGATTGGTCTTGTGAAGTACTGAGTCTTTGACAATTTCTTTCTTTCAGCCCGATGGCCAGATGCCAAGTGACAAGACTGTCGGTGGAGGCGATGATGCCTTCAACACGTTTTTCAGTGAAGCGGGTGGTGGAAAGCATGTCCCCCGCGCCATCTTTGTGGATCTCGAGCCCACTGTCATTGATGAAGTGAGGACTGGAACTTACCGTCAGTTGTTCCACCCGGAACAGCTCATCAGTGGCAAGGAAGATGCTGCCAACAACTTTGCCCGTGGCCACTACACCAGTAATTATTTGGTTATTTTGATTTAGTCGGTTAAACCGTCAACAAAGTAGGCATTCTAATTAGTTTGTTCTTCTGCTTCAGTTGGCAAGGAGATTGTTGATCTGTGCTTGGATCGCATCAGAAAGCTCGCAGACAACTGCACTGGTCTCCAGGGGTTCCTTGTGTTCAATGCCGTTGGCGGAGGCACTGGGTCGGGTCTTGGCTCCCTTCTGTTGGAACGTCTATCTGTTGACTACGGAAAGAAATCCAAGTTGGGTTTCACAGTTTATCCCTCTCCTCAGGTCTCTACCTCAGTTGTTGAGCCCTATAACAGCGTCCTCTCTACACACTCCCTCCTGGAGCACACTGATGTGGCTGTGCTTCTTGACAATGAGGCCATCTATGATATCTGCAGGCGCTCTCTTGACATTGAGCGACCTACCTACACCAACCTTAACAGGCTTATCTCCCAGGTAAAAGCCTGCCCCCTCCAATCTAAGTCTTTCAGTGGCTGCCTTTTTTTGTATTGATTAATGTTAAGAAATTCAATTAAGTGAGGTGTTTTTGGAATTCCTATGTGGATCTATTGTCGGAATTCACATTTTACGTGGCACAAGAATGAATTTAGTGCTTGTCATTTAAGGAATTTTGTATGGATGTAGCATGCTAATACTATGGTCTGCAATTTTCAGGTTATTTCCTCCTTGACTGCCTCTCTGAGGTTTGATGGCGCCCTGAATGTGGATGTGACTGAATTCCAGACCAACTTGGTCCCCTACCCTAGAATTCACTTTATGCTTTCCTCCTATGCCCCGGTAATATCTGCTGAGAGAGCCTACCATGAACAACTCTCGGTAGCTGAAATCACCAACAGTGCTTTTGAGTCCCCATCCATGATGGCTAAGTGTGATCCTCGCCATGGCAAGTACATGGCCTGCTGCCTAATGTATCGTGGTGATGTTGTGCCCAAGGATGTCAATGCTGCTGTTGCCACCATCAAGACCAAGCGCACTATTCAGTTTGTTGACTGGTGCCCTACTGGATTCAAGTGTGGTATCAACTACCAGCCACCAACTGTTGTTCCTAATGGTGACTTGGCCAAGGTTCCAAGGGCTGTTTGCATGATCTCCAACTCCACCAGTGTTGCTGATGTTTTCTCCCGCATTGACTATAAGTTTGATCTAATGTACTCTAAGCGCGCCTTTGTGCACTGGTACGTGGGTGAGGGTATGGAGGAAGGGGAGTTCTCTGAGGCTCGCGAAGATCTTGCAGCCCTTGAGAAGGATTATGAAGAAGTTGGTGCCGAATCAGGCGAGGGTGATGAGGATGACAACGAAGAATATTAGGTCATATCTCAGGTTCTGTTTGGTGACCTAACCTGGGTATGCAGGTTATCTTTACTATGACGTATGCTTGCAATTGAAGTGTTTGTTTCATGTGAATGCGCAATGATGCTTTGGAGCTACTTTCTTGTTTTTTTTTTTCTGTAACTTTTCTGATCGACTCGTAGAGATGTTTGAAGGTCACATTGTTGCTGCGCCTGTTGTGTTTTAAAAGACCCTCGGTGTTTCGTGTTTCAATGATACATTGTTGCTGTACTTATTTTCCAACATAAGTCCCAAATTCTCTAAAAACTCACGTTCCGCCCCAAGGCATCATCATCTCGAAATGGGCTATTTAACAAGCGTAAGTTCTGAAAGAAGTTCCTGCTAATGCTCGAAAAGTATAACAGTATTTACATAGAGAACAATAATTGGGAGTAAAAGAAGATAGTACAAAGATCTATAATTGGGGTTTAAAACAATAATTGTATCCTTTATTTTAGACTAGGAGCCATTTTGGATATCCTTTCGTCTTCGAGAAGCTCGTAGGGATCAACATATTGTGGTGCTGAGATTGGACCCTTGCTTGCATCGTGGACAAAAGTTGGTCCAAAATGCTGCCCAGGAAAATATGAAATAACATCAGCAGTCCATTACCATAAAGCGTGAGGGAAACATAATTAAATGGAAGCAATATGGTCTAATGGCCAATTTTTAAAATTCCTGACTAGATTCTTTGACTCTTTCACCTCAACCTCATTCAGTCTCTCAAAGACAAAGGCCTTAAAGAAGTCACACTGGGCAGGAACAATTCCTAGTTGAATTGCTGTAACAGAATGCAAGTACCCAGAGAAATTGCTCGTCTGTAATCCAGATTCTGTACTTACAGGAGGTACAGGTCCTAATCAATGTCCATTCAGGAAGTAGGAATTCTACCTTAAAAGTCCATCAATCTCTGGGAAAAGCACATATTATAAAGGCCCTTTTGCCAGAATATGTAACCAAAGACAATATGAGTTTTTGGAAAAGAAAAGTCCTAAATTAAGGAAATTTCAAACATGCCAAGATTGTTAAACATTTGATCTCGTGACAGCAGTCACTTAGTTAGCTAGATCACTCTCAAATCCTAAGCAGATGCTAACTTATTTGAAATTCAGTGCAGTGACTCTTTGTTCTGCCCCAATCAACCAAAGGCTAAAGAAGCTGAACCAGCCCCTTGCGCCTGTGCACTGTGTTTTGTTCTTCAGACTATTGGTTCTTTGATCTGCAACTGTTTGACTTAAAATATTCACAAAACTAAACGAGCCGAGCATGCCCTTGTTTAGGTTTAGCCCATCTATCAAACGATTTTTGAAAATAGGCTCGAGTGTCACTGGTACAGGTAGTAGACAAACGAGTTCTGGTGAACTCTTGATAAGCCAAGCTATTGAGTTCTTGGTAAATGCATTGTCTCATTTGCAAACCTACTAATGAAACAAAGAATAATATAATATATTGCCAATTATCAATAGTTGAATTATGTGTCTGCCCAAAGAACTAACAACCCTAGTGCAGCATCAGACTTGAAATTTCTTCAAAGAAAGAATGTAACACGAAGAACGGACAGAAATACAACTTACAAAATAGAGAGCAGAAAAGAATGCTGTGGTTATGAATATCAATGGCCAAAATCCCAGAAAGAATGTTCCTCCAATTGTAAGCAAAAGTTTAGCTCGAGGAACCAACCCCTGAACGAACGGGAATAATTTTAGTCTCTAAGCACATGCCCAAAAGGATACATGACTTATCAGAAAGAGATAAATATTACAGCTTTTCATCACCCTTGAAAGGCTCGCAGACAATGGAATAAGGGCCAACATGAACTAGACAAGAAACATTAAATGATTAAGGAAAAGGTTGTTAACCTCCAGGCCTTCGCTGTTCAAAGCCATGGAACGCTCCCTCTGATTAGATAGGCTTTTATCAATTTCCCTTTGGTCAGTTGAGACTGCATTTCTCTTCAATGAACCCCCATCATCATCGTCATCTCCTAGTTTGATCTCATCTTCTAGTCCATAATTGCTCCCGTTGGTCTCCTCGAGCAGTGAAGTCGGAGTCATACCTCTCCTCTTTAATTCCTTCATAAATAAAGATTCCGGACGTTCTCCACCTGTATGCCCAATTGGGTATCACAAGCAAGAAAAATTTACCCAAAATATATATTTGTTCAAAAAGTTCGGAAAATTTTCAAATTTATGCGAAAAAAAGCACGAAAAGTTGCAAACTTGCCATTGCTTTGATTAGCTTCTTCTTGTACGGAGCAGAAAATTTTAAGCTTTTGCCTCTGGAAGCTGTTACCGTGACTTCTCAACCTGAGGATGGTCCTTTTCCAGGAAGCTGAGGATTTTCCGGGCAGGCTGGGCTGCGAGACGGCAAACGGAGAGAGAGGGGACTTCAGAAGGTATGAGGAAGCCATTCACTTGAGTCTGTTGGTGGCGTTCTTGGTGTTTAGCATCGACGAAAGCGCGAGAACATACTCCAAATCATTTCGGTAACCAAAAGGGTTTTGAAGAAGTTTTTTTGTTGGCTTCCGAAAGCAGGGGCCAGAAAGACAGAAGTAGACGGCCGGGGCGAGATGCGTATTTTAGTCACGGTGTATTCTGTTGGGCTAATGTGCGCGAACGGTGATGCGTCTTCGGTTGGGTTTTGTGGCTTAGAAGTTGAGTGACGTCGCAGGCTTCGGAAGTCGCCACAGAAAACAAATTGAAGCCCAAAAAAAGATAGAAAAAAAAAGGAACGGATGAAATTGGAAAATGAAATGCGTCAAATTTGATAACGAGAGGATATTTCATTTATGACCTATTTGAGGGAAAAAAAAAAAAAAGTTTCGCATTTTCAACGTTTCGGAATTGGAGGTTATATGGTTGGTGAGGCGTTGCCACCGAACGTCTACCACAGCGTAAGAGGCACCCTCCTAAAGTTCTGATGTCCTTTTTGTTCGGTGGAAAACCTAAACTAATCCATTGAAAGAAATAATTTCAACTAGATTTTACAATGATCCACTCCCATTTGGGTCTGAGGCACAATTACACTACTCAACAACCAAGATAGCTGTTATTTACACGTCAAAAACGTTATGTACACTCAAAAGGAGAAAAAAAAAATTTGTAAGTCTCATTTTCACTTTATTGTGGTATATAAACGAAGTGTCTTAGTGGGTGTAAATAATATTTACCTACAATTAAATTAAATTGGCATAAAGATAAAATCTTTAAGGTTGAACAACTAAAATAAAAAGTCTCGACATAAATTCAATTAACGAAGGTACATAGAGTGCTTATAATTAATTAAAGAGAATCTCCCCTCCCCCCCTTTTTTTTGGTTTTGTGGGGTCTTCCGGATGTACCTTCCAAAGCAAAAGCTGCTGATTCTTTTTTCCCCCGGAAGCTCACGAATTCCTCATTGCAGGGTAATTACTGCCCAAAAACACAAACATCTAGACGTGATATGTTGTAATGTGTAGCGAAAGGGATATGAAACCCAAGATAAAGCTTGCAAGCAAGTCTCAGTTATTTTGTTTCCTTCCGTAACATCCAGTTCCTGTTAAACTTCCCCAACTGGGTCCTAAGCCAATGAACAACCCCCCCTTCAGGTTCGATCGAGACACCCCAACGTAATGACCGCCATTACAGGAGCCAATCACCGAGTCAACGAATGTCTCGTCAAATAACGGTTACCCAGTTTGACATGGCATCATCAAGATTCACGTTTTCCAAGAAAGCTGCCACCAAATTAAAAATTTGAATTGAGATGCGGGTCCCTTGTACTGCAAGAAACGCCTATGCCCCTCACTCACTGTTTCATTTCAAAAACTCGGTTCTACAAAATCAAGATCTGGGTTGTTGGGAAGATTTTCTGCCGAAACCCGAGGACTCAAATCGCTAGAAAGCGCCGTGGTAGATGGAGTCCCCCCAATGCCATTTCTTGATCAAGATTTTGAACTTGAAATCAAAGATCAAAAGCTTGATCATCTGATCTCTCTGAGATTCATGTACAATTCGGGACCTTCGATGGTTTTCCGGGTTTTCTTGAATCGAAGTCTCCGTTGGAAAGTTTAGACCTTTTTTATGGTGAGATTGGTTTAGTAATTACCCAGTTCCGCATGCTTGGGCTACTTCAGATTGATATTTTAAATCTAAGCGTTTCAATGTAACGAATGGCCCAAGTTTCCGGTTTAATTTGCGGGCAGTCCATGTCTCGGCTTATGAATGAGGCCCATTTCAAGTAGCCCAATGACCCGCAATATGTGGATCCGGGTCCCTCCATCGATGGAATCTTTAACAAAGGTTAAGGTACTCCGTGTAATTTGTCAAAACTTTTAAGGTATTCCCGTCGGCCATTCTAGTAACAAAGAGCCATGTTCAATGATCTTATAACTAGTGGTGGTCTTAAAATGTCACTATTGCCTACATGTCACGTGTACAAAATCTCTATACTATTATTATTTGAGCTAGTAATTTTGGCGTTGATTAGTGTATTCTTTTTTTTCACTATTGCTTATTTTTTTTTATTAAAATTACAATTTATATTTAATAAATAGTATAAAATTTTAAATCGTTAATATTAAAAGAAAAATATAAAAAAATTTTGTTTAGAGTATGAGAAAAACTTATTTAGATTTAAAAATGCTTTCTTATGAAAAAATTGAATAAAAATTTTAATTAATAATTTTTTATTTTAGTTTATGAATATAATAATTGATACGTTCAAGAACACCTTTTTTGTATTAAAAAAAAAATTGAGAATTAACGTAACCTGCAAAAGTCTTTAGCAAAATTCGAATGCGTCCCATTAGGTAGCTCGAGATTTTTGCCTCTAGGAGAACCCAAATTAGGTGACTTATGGGTCCTATCACATAAAAAATTTTATTATTTTTTTATAAAATTTTAATTTTTTTTGTCTAAAAATACCCGATGCAAAGTAAATTTATTGCAAAATAGCGTCATATTTATTGTACATTATGTGTATATATATATATATATATATATCCATACAGAAAACTTCGGAATTTTCAATATGAACTAGTGGGTGCATGTGCATCACATTTGCCATTGCCATGTGAGGTCATATCACTACCTTTTGATCTGGCCGAGCATCAATTATGCCATGCCAGTGGTCTGAGACCCCGAGGACTGCAAGCCCCTGTAATGGAAGGCATTCGGACCCATTAGCAATAATAACCTAGCCGCCTCTTGGCTTGAATTGAAATGGATTGTAAGACTATAGTAACATATTTTAAGAATTAATATGATGGACAAAGCTTTCGGGGCTCGGACAGCCAGGAGGGCAATCCCCCGAGGAGTCAAAAATAGGAACCATAAACGAGTAAATGCTGGACGTGCTGCTGATGAATAATTTAACGTAAGAGCAGACTGATCATTCTCCACAGCTACTCTTCTCTGTAGTCTTCCTTTTTGCTTCCCTCAAAGCTCTTCACTTCTCCTCTTCGCAGCAGTATTAAAGAAATTACTTACTAACTTCACACTTCTGACCCTAAAGGCTCAGAAGGGTGTTGCCAAGGGTTTTGCACTGCTCATCTTCTTCAACTGCAAAAAATAAAATAGGAACACAATTGTCAGAAAAAGTATCCGAGACTCCAACACTCGTAATTGTGAAATCCAACACGTAAGGGCTATATGCCAAATGACTAAAACATCAGCTGGAGTAAATGCAAGCATATGCGAAACATTTCGAGGAATCAAATAATCTGGAAGGGAATGGGGTTCATTTTCCTCAGTGAGCATGGGGATAGAAACGTCTTGTCTTCCCTAAGGATGGATGAAAACGATCCTCTCCAACCGAACAAACCTATAAAAATGAGAACATTTGTATTGACAGAGATACTACATCTTCATCAGCAAACGATTACAAGCGTGAAGAAGAAGAAGAAGAAGAAGAGTGTTACATTATGATTCAAGCCTAATCATCTGTCTCTGCATATTTTGATTTCTCAGAGCACACGGACAATAGTACATAAAACACCAAAACTATAGCCACAATATTCTCCATTGACTTTACAAGGGAGAAAAAAATCGGAGAATGCTTCTAAATGAGCCGCGTAAGGCTCAAGAAAACACGGAGAGAACGCACGTTCTGCAGATGGGCAAATTCCCTTATATTGTCAAGGATTTTGGACCTCTTAACAGACTCATCTTTAGATAGAACCTACAAAAAGTTGAAAAGGACCCATGTCATGCCACCCAGTGGCAACTAATGAAAAGAGGCAACGTTTGGTTGAGTTTCCACAGAAGTTTGCTTACTCCAGTCCCACTGCAAGGGGCATCCAACAATGTTCTGTCAACTGTATTCATGCCCAAGGCCTTTGGGGGCTGGATAGGAAAATTAAAGCATTAGATATGATAAAATCATTCCGATCACTGAACGAGAATGAGTGTCTTCTCACATCAAGATGCAACCAATAGCCCTAAAAAGGTTTTAGAAAACAAATGCATGTCCATTGAGCAGCCAACCTCCCTCCCATCATAGTTACAAAGTATGGTGTTTGTCACACCCATGCGAAGCAAATTTGCAGTGAGTGACTTGGGTCTTGGTGCCTTAATCTCATTTGCATAAATAATTCCTGGATACAATTACATTGACAAATTGAAAAGAAAGGAAATCCAGAGAGCCATAAGAAGATGCCTGCATCCAAATACATATACAGTCTACAGGTGTAATTCAAAAGATTTGGCACCAAAATTGTGAGCATTTCTTCTTCTTTATCAAGTGAAAGGACACATCTCAAGTCTTTAGGCCACTACCACACACGGTATCACTACATTTGTTTCAGATGATACTCCTAATAAAACATCTCAAACAACAGAAAACAGACCCTTGTCCATTACATAAGTATCACTTAGAAAAACGTGTGTGTATATATATATATATATATATATATATGCAACCAAACTTACAACCATGACACAGATTCAGCAATCACATCTCATCAAGCAAACCACATCATGATTTACAGTCAAATCACTCTCCAGTTTACAAAAATTCTACTTGGACAAACATTTTACAAGTCGTTTCAACAGTGAAAATGTTGCTTTTGGTAGCCTTAAAGATGAAAAAAAGTAAGTAATGTGTTTCACTTTTCTGGTTGCACTATTCATGAAATGGAAAGTATATGAGATTTACGTCATTGGTGGGCAAAAAAATTGGGTCTATAAATCAGTATTAGAACTCCAATATCCACAATAAGCAAATTACAGAAACAAAAGATACCAGAAAGGAACATGCAACATAGAACACAAATGGAAAAAATTGATCAACCAGACTTACCAGCTACCACTATTTTTCATCACAGCAGCAACATGTGTTGTTTTACCACCAGGAGCAGCACTGCAGCAGGTATAAATTATTACTAGAGGAGTGAACTTTAAAAAATAAAAATAAAAATAAAAATAGCAAAAGAGATTGGTAATGGTTACTCTCTTCTTTTGCTTGCAAACATAAACACCAATTAAAGCCCTCTAACTCGCCAACCAAACCTACTAGCCAAGAAATTCTCACTACCGTGCAAACCAATTCCTAGAAGTATCCAACACAATCACAGTTACAGTAGAAGATGGCTCAATGAACCCAAGGTGTCCTTGTGAAGAAGATATCGGTCACCTATAATTTTTAACCTCTTCAAAGCAATTGACACCCACATTGAAGTAAACATTTTAGCTCGTGGGAATCATACTCACACCATGTCAACAACCCATTCCTTTTCTTGAGGACCAAGGGCTATGACAAGCAAGAATGAGCTAGCACTTTGCAGCTGCAAAGAAAAGGGAGTTTAACACCAAGTACCTCATGCAAAAGACACAATGTGGCATAATGCTATCGGCCACATACAACATCGATGACGTTAACAGACAATGCGTACCAGTAATTTAAAAGGAAACAATACTGAAAAGGCGAAAAACAATAACGTAGTACTTACTTTCATGATCAAAACGGCAGCAAAAGGCGATGTTCTGCTGTATTGTTGTGAAGCCAACACAGAGCCATTTTCACCTAGAACAACCATTAAATATAAGATTCGGCTTGCAAGTAACCGCTTAGAGACCACACAGGAAGATTAGCAAAAATGAAATTGAACATCATCTGCAGTCATTTTTCCACCAGCCCTGCCCAAATGGCCCAGAACTCGACTTGCCAGGGCCAACACATTAGCATCCTGCTTTACCCCCAAATGCATTCCGCATATAAATAAAAAACTTGGAGACCTTAGAGGCGTTCCTGCCAAGATTTTCAGCATCATCATTACTTTCCAAGAGACTATAAATTCGTTCATTTAACTTATCCATGAAAAGGGAAAAGGATTGTCCACTAAGATCACGGCCTCCTCCTCCAAATGTTTTCTCTTAAAGCCAATGCAGCCCCTTCCTGTTCATAGCAGAAAATTTTCCATTGAAGCCAAGAAAACAAAATTAAAGCAAGGCAATAAAGAATTCCATCAAAAAGGTTCGATCTTGACTCCATTTCCTCTGCAAGAAAAAGAAGAACAAAAACAACAAGAAGAAGAAGAAGTCCCAACCAAAAAAAAAAAAAAAAATTTGCAAGAATTGAAAAAAGTTTCATATTCACTCCATCTCAGAAACCGTCCCAAAAAAAAAAAAATCTAAAAAGTAAAAGAAAATCGTAGAATTGATAAAAAATATTTCTTGACTCCTGTTTTTTTTTTTTTTTCTTTTATTTTTCTCTCTCGAGACTTGAGAGAAAGGGCGCGTCTCTAAATAACGGGAGCGAAAAAGAGCCGTTATATGTGCGAGTAGTTATAACGTCGGCGACTACAAGTGTCGCCGACCTAGCTGTTCCGTGTTCACTGGTTAAAATTCGGACCGGACCAAACGGTCCGACCGATAGGGATGAACGGTCCTGTCCAATTCGAGGCTTCTTCAATTGCTGTGTAAATAAACGGTTTTTTAAGCATCAAACCAGATTGATCCGGACCGGAAAGCCTTGCACGGCTTGTTTTCAATTTGCAAGCTTCCTCATTTTTATTTTTATTATTTGGGGGGGGGGGGTTTGGGCTGAAAACGGTAGTTAATTAGTTAGTAGCCGAGAGCGAGATTCAACACCAAGCAGATTGCTCCTCCATTTCTCCTTCACGAGAAATTATACAATATGTGTCATGTCATCCGTACTTTTTATTTTAGAAAAAAAATTACAGATATGTTCAATTTTATTAAGTAAAACATTATTAAATCCACTTTTTATTTTACATTAGGAATAAATATATATTTGAGAATTTGTTTCCCATAAAGTTTAGCTATTTGCACTTGTTATTATCATTATTAATTTGCAAACATTGATGTTGCACGTGTCTCAAATATATATATATATATATATATATTAATTAGAATGGTACTATATTTTATGAAATCACTCTAGACTTGCATTTTACTTTTTTTCAATGAATTGGGTTACCTCATTTACATTTTGTATGTAATGCGATATGGATTATTATTGATTTCAAGAAATGAGGTAAAAAGGGTGAAGTCAAATCACTCGAGGACTTGCTGCTTGCAGGAAACCTGCATTGTCTACTGATTGCTATAGGTCTATTTTCACTTTTTTTTTTTTTTTTAACTAATTACTTTTTTTTTTATTAGAGAGAAACGAGTTCGAAGTTTACGATTGGGGGAACTAAGAATTGGCTAGCCAAGGGTAGTTCCAGAATTTAATTTTGTCAGGCTGTTCTTCCCTTGTAAGCATTGGCCTGAAAAGATTCTAGGCCTCCAAAATCAGTAGGCTATTAAGCTCAAGAGGAAGCCGTAGTTAATTTGCCACCAGGATGATAAGGACAACTCTAGTTTTCGATAGCCCATACATTGCAACAATGCTATAAAACCAAACCCCAATTTCCTCTCTAGACCAACCACAAGAGAACACCATTTCTTGGTGAGGTTTTCTTCACCTTGCAGAAGTAGGCAGCCATGGTGAGAAAGACTAGTGGTCGACAGAAGGTGGAGATGGTGAGAATGGAAAAAGAAAGCAATCTACAAGTAACCTTCTCAAAGCGCAGGTCTGGCCTTTTCAAGAAGGCCTGTGAGCTCTGCACTCTCTGCGGTGCTGAGATTGCTATCATAGTCTTTTCACCAGGCAAAAAGGCCTTCTCCTTTGGCCACCCTTGTGTTGAAACGGTGGTTGATCGGTACCTCGCCCGAGACACTCCCCAGCCATCACCCACCACGCGACTCCTTGAGGCTCACCGCAATGCTAGCGTCCGTGAACTCAATGTGCAGCTCACTCAGGTATGCTAGTCGGTAATCAGATTTGCAATATTAATTCAGGCTTTTCAAACAGTGATTTCTATTAAAAGATTGATGGGTCTTATAACCTAATTTATATGAACCGTCCGTTATTGAATAAAGAAAAAATAAATAAATAGGTGGTTGTAAGCTCGTGCACATATGCATGTATAAGATCCTATAATGGTTACTTTCTAATTAATTTAGGTTGGTTAGAATTTAATGAAATGGACCATACAGAATATAGAAATTTGTTGTCTGGTGGACGGGGGCATGCTTGCTTTAATGTAGACTTCAAAGCAACATTCTTCAACGTTCTCTCTCTCTTGTATATTCTCGATCACCCCCAGCAGAGGGAGCTCTGCTCTTGGCATGAGAATACACTGAGCATATGAATTTTCCAAGTTGGAAAAAAATTAGCTACTTTCCTTCGTTTTTTTTTTTTCTTTGTTTTATCGGGAATCCGCATTCAACATGCTACACAACCAAAAAAACAAAAAAAAAAAAAAAGAAATCGTTTTTTTTCCTCTTAAGTTCACCTTGATACATAATAAAAATAATTTTTTTCCCATAAATCTTGCGTCCTCCATTTGATCAATAACAAAAGGGTGGGGCTATTTTGTCCCATCGTGAGCTGGTTGGATAGACTCAAATCTGCACTTGCGGGCCTCAACAAAAATCAAAGAAAATGGCGTGCATCCGGTCATACCGTCCGTGTAAATTACCCGCCCCCGCCTCCCTTCTATGGGAAAATGGTGATTTTGCGAAAGTCTGTCCAAAATGCCCTTAAAGGCTATAAACTGTACTTGAGGAACAATAATAGTAAAATTACAACATGTATCAGGTTCTGCACCAATTGGAGACAGAAAAAAAGAAAGGAGAAGAACTTAACCAAATGAGGAAGGCCAGCCAGGCAAGGTGCTGGTGGGAGTCCCCTGTTAAGGATCTGAGCCTGCACCAGCTTGAGCAGCTAAAGGAGTCCCTGGTGGGGCTGAAGAAGAATGTGGCAAAGCAAGCCGATAAGCTTCTAATCCAACATTCAAACTCCGAGCTGTATTTTGGGTCGAGTTCTAGTACTGGCGGGGTCCATCATTATGATCAGAAAAACGTTGTGTTCAATGACTTCAATCCCAATATGAAGCCCCATGGTCATGGTCCTCATGGATACGATCTTGGATATGGACGTGGGTTTTACTAAAATTTTGGTGGCTGCCTGTGGAGAGAAGCTCAAAGTTTTTTTTTTTTTTAATTTAATTTTTTGGCTAATACAGATACATATAAACTTGGCTGTCTTTTTGGCTGGGAACCTTCAGGTCTTCCGTATATGTATTTAGTTTAAAACCTTATAAATCACACGTGCATGTGTATTATATATGTGAATGCTCTTTATTCAGTTTAGTCATTACGTACGCGAGGACATGTGCTTGGTTTCATTTGTTGTATGAAGTAAAGGGTGTTATAAAAACTCTGTTTTCTGCTCTACTTCGGTACTATATAAGAGCTACAAACTACCAAAGAAGGAATAGCCTATCAAAAAAATAGTTTTTTTTTGTTTTTTTTTAGTGTCAGAGTTTATGTTGCTGTCTTACGCACCAATTAATTATATAAGCAAATGATCGTGTTCCTATAAGCATGGGGCACGGTGAATTGGCAAGGTGAATGACGAAATAGTTTAATGTCGAAACGTACGTCATGGTTGGCAGCATAACATTTCATTTATGCCGTATTTGTTTTGTTTTTTTTTTTTCTTTTTTTGTTTTCCCTCTCCGTTTTTGTTTTAATATCCCACGTAGTCCTAATGTGAAAATGAAAGCTTTCGTTCAGTTCATTCTGTGTATGGATCGATGCACACGAACCCATCTCGAATGGTACTTTAGCAAATATTGTTTTGCTCGTTATCAGACAAGAATCGATAATTGTCAGATTACTCTTTATATATATAATTTTTAATTACAATAGAAGTTGAAGAACGCAGTTGCACCAAAGAGGTAACCGAGTAATTCCATTAAAGTGTAGGAAACAAAAAGGAAACTATGAAACAGAGTGGGAAGGAAAATGAAACCTGATCAGTAGTTGCAAAATGTCTAACAGGCTATTCATCAATTTGATTAGTTCCATAGGCTGTGAAAACGGAAAGAATTGCCAATCTCCATGTTTAGGCACTTCGTTATTAATGCTTACGAATAAGTGACCTCTATCCATCCAACCAGCGAGTCATTAGTTAACATTTTTTATGTGGTTCGGCCTTGGTATCCTACATCTAGGAGAGTGCAATGATCAAGAAGCCTCACGACCCAAAACACAAGTGCACCCGAACACTCCATAACCATCAAAGGATGTTAAGAACTCCTAAAAACGACGACCTGCGAACACGTAGCCATAAGCCTCCTTATATAAGAAATTCGTGGTCAATAAGTTTGACTTATTTCTTGATAGGTTAACCTATTTAATATTATAAATAAAATTATGCTTTGACCCCAAAAAGTTGACCAATGTATGCATGCCGACCCTTACAAGACAAAATATAATATCCGAATGACCGGAATAAGGATTTTTTATTCACAACTCAACACGCATGATTAACTATTCAGCTTAAAAGCAATGTCTAACAGGCAAATGCAATCGTGCTGTCTTTAATCGTTTGATTAGTGACAATTGGTTGTCTATCTCATATCTTCCCCGTGTTCCAGTCTTTCTATTTATTATGTTCAACGGTTCAATCGTTCTTCGATTAGTAACAGTGCCACCCACCCGAATGTAATGGAAGATGAGGGGGTGGCGAGAGAGAAGGGAGAAGAGGAGATTCAAGTGGCGCAGCCCTGCGGGTAGGCATAAAAAGTCGGGAGAAACTAGTTTGTAAGTGAAACTATGTCGTTTTGCGTCACACAAACATAATTAGCTTTCAGAGGGCAAAAAAAAAAAAAAAAAAAAAAAAGATGATGATATATGAAAGGCAAAATTGGAAAGACACTATTCACAATTGGTAAACTGAATCAAAGATTAAAAAAAAAAAAAAAAAAATTTCGTTGAACTTTAATATATTTATTTATAGATGGCTGACATTTTGGCCCAAAGTCAATAATAGCTCTTATACACTGCCAACCAGTAGTATTTAATCCCAATAGTGGCGCATACTAAAAGCACAGAGATTGCATAACCTCCGAATCTGGGGATGAATCATATGACAAAGTAAAGAAAATTAAGGCACCAAATGAAGATTATGATTTGTTCAAAAAATAAATAAATAAAGATTGTGATTTTGCTATGAAAAGGGGTTTTGAGGGAAACTCGTTCCTATAAATACAGAATGGATGTTTCCCTCCAAAGTCCAAGCCGCACCATCACTACCCGAGCCCAAGTCAGGAAACCAAAACCACCAAAAAAAAAAAAAACAAAAAGAATTCTTGGATCTTTGAGGCAATGGCGAATAGAAAGGGTAGTGCAGGTCGCAAAAAGATTGCTATGGAGAAAATTCCCAAGAAGAATCACCTACAGGTTACCTTCTCTAAACGCAGGGCAGGACTCTTCAAGAAGGCTAGTGAGCTATGCACACTCTGTGGGGTTGAGATTGCCATAATCGTTTTCTCCCCTGCAGAGAAGGCATTCTCATTTGGTCACCCTGAGGTTGATTCCATCGTGAATCGCTTTCTTGCCAGGAACCCTCCTCGGAGTTCTGGCGCGAACCGACTCATTGAAGCTCATCGAAATGCCAATGTTCGTGAACTGAATATGCAGTTAACGCATATAGTTAATCAACTAGAAGCTGAGAAAAAGAGAGGAGAAGTGCTCGGCCACATTATGAAGGCAAGTCAAAGGCAATGCTGGTGGGAATCTCCCATCGAGGAACTTGGATTGGGGGAGCTAGAACAGCTAAGGGATGCAATGAAAGAGCTGAAGATAAGAGTAGATGAGCAAACCAACCAGATTTTGTTGGAGTCCTCTAATTCCTTGCCATTTCTGGGAGTTAACCTTGTTGGAACTGTTGGAAATTTTGAGAGCAAGCCAAACGAGTCCAGTGCTGCTGCCACTATCCCTTATGTCAACAATTTTGGTCATGGGCATGGAAAATTTTGAGTCTTCCTTAAACCTTCATGGAGGGAGTTTCAGAGTTTAGCTAGTACCTCACTAGTAAATTACGGTCTATAACCATCATCTCTTGACCGGCTCTCTGTTACAGACCTTGTTTTGTTGGCCATATTAATAATCATCTTCGTGTTACCAGAATACACACACACACACACATATATTTTAAAGTGACTTTCGGTCATGTTATATTTTCGTAAACATGGAATTTGATAAGATTCTCAATGTTCGTTGCTCCATCTACAATTCTTGTATTCTCTGGATTGCAAGTTGTAAATAGTGCCCATATATACACACATGATTCAAAGGGACAGCCATGTTTGGCTGATAAGTGGCAATTGCTAATCAACATCACAAAATTAAAGAGAGCGATGCAGCGAGGCTTCGAGATTGGATTTTCAGTCATAATCCCTCGATCCGGATCCGGCCTAGTCCTAGTAAGGAATAATACATAACCGGCACAGCAGTTTCTTGATTCTCTTCCATATTTGTCACTTAAAACCATCATTAATTCTCCCATTTCAGGAGACCACCAGCCGGTGCATTCAATAGGCCATTGCCTTAAAACTTTAGGTCATCCTCGTTTCAGTTATGCTCGTGAATTAAGAATAATGACTAATAATTTGCATCTGTTTCTGGTTTCTGTAATAATGGAGAGGTAATGACGAATCAAAGTCAAGAGGAAAAAACAACCAATAATAACAAAGGGAGAGAAGGATAAGACTGTCTTGTGACGGGTTCCTCTTTCCATTGTCTTTTTTTTTCTTTTTTTTTTTTTCAATCCTAGAAATTTATTGATTTGTGAGTTATATCATAAGATTAATTTTTAAATTTTTTTTTTCATAAATTTAATTTTTAATAAAAGAAATTAAAAGGGTAAAATTTTACAAATAAATAATTAAATTTTCAATTATTAATTTTTTTAAAGAGACAATATTTAACTTCTCATTACCACTTTTAAATAATCGGGGTCTACAATTATACGTGATTTGATTTGGTCTGGTAATTTCCGCCGCACAGTCTTTGCGGGAGATACTTCTATGATTATTAGAAAAGTATGGCCCAAATTGCAATCCATAGTGATTTCATCAACTTTTTTGGGCCCAACTCTCGGGGGTAGCAGTCACATGCACTGGGGCATTTAACCCCGTTTGTTGACACCATCTTTCTTGTGGTTTTCATTCATCGAAAGGTCGATGCTGTTCAGAAAGTCCTGTTTTCTGAACCCACGGTGGCTTCCAACATCAGGGTGCTGTGTGAAACTAACGTTGATCTAACAATTTTTATTAGCTTAGAATTTAGGGGATGGAGAATGATATAATTTCAGCAAAATACTTAAAAAAATTTTACCAACTAAATACACCAACCGTGTGACAGGAACATCGCACAATAACTAGAGCCAAGCCAGAGAAAGCAAAATTTGTATTCCTTCACATTCATTCGCTTGCCTAACTGCAGCAATGCAATTTTTTCAGCTTCTCTTCTCACAACTAATTAAAAACAACAGTTTGTGTTTCGCACGGTTGTGTTAAGCTCGCCGTATGGGACCAATTAGTGGGTTTTCTTTCGTATCTTTCGAAGGAATAATTTCTTTCAGACGTCAGCCAAATACTAAATCCAAATATCATTCGGAAATGACTGGCAAATCACCGCCCTAACAACATCAAAGTGGCCTTCTCTACTTTGTTCGCCAACAACAGAAGGCGATTAGGACAAAGAACCAAAAAAAAAAAAAAAGAAAAAAGAAAAAGGCAAGGCCACTTTGCATTGCCGCCATACGTTTCACTGGAAGCCTAGGATGACACGACAAAACCAAACGGGACAGAGCGAAGGAGAAATGTGTCAAAATCGGGTAAGAAAGGGTCCAATCGAGTATGAAAATTTGATTTATCCAAATCAGAAGACCACCCAAAAAAAAAGGCAGTCACCAATAGAGAGAGTCGCCATTAGTGGGGATGATTGGAGATGGCCGCTGGTGGGCCCCATAAAGGCCTTTATTCTGTACTAGCTTAGCTGTACGTGTACCCTCTGTCGATGGGGGGGATGGGCATGGAGCAGGGCACAAGGCCAGTCCCAGTGGCCACAGCTGTGCACCAGTCAGCTGGAATCCATCGTGTTCCTCAAAATTCGCAGCGCATTCGATTGGAAGGCACCCCGGAACTGCCGACTGCGAGTTTGCAGAAGCCGACGTATATAATATTTGTACTGTAAAATCAAGAAGAACCCAGATCATTCATATTTAATTAAGAAAAATTATCGAGGGAATAACATCAAAGGGTCTAAAGTTGTTGAATTTCTAACTTTAATTACAAAATTCAAATTTGGGGTCAAAGCAAGAATCAGGAACAGAAGCCCCCAAATATCAAAATGAATGTTTCTGACTTGCAAACTCAAAAGTTTCGAATCGATGGATTCCCCCTAGAGCTAAACAGCGTACGGAGCAAATACTTGGGATTAAATTCTCTCCACACTTGTGCTTTCCAAATCAACGAGAGAGAGAGAGAGAGAGAGAGAGAGAGAGCTTAATGCCATAATTAAAAATTCCATTAGTTGTTAGTTAGTGGTTAATTGTTAGTGAAGAGAGGAATTTTTTCAGGTGCTTTGCATCTCTTGTAAAGGAGGCAGTGAATCTTAATCGTGAGACCTTCTCACCAATGACTTGAATTGATTAAATATATATATATATATATATATATATAAAGAAAGGTTAGTCCTAGACAGCGCCCCGGGCGTGTGAAGTAGTAGAAGTGGGAAACGACAGGGAGAATGAATTAAATATTGGTCGGTTTTGACAGTGCTGCGTTTTGCTGGCATCCGGCCGATGGCTTTGTACGTTGCTCGCTATGGGCCAGCTCACACTCACCTCTGCTTTGCCCAATCAATCCCCACCCACAACCACGCCTCCCATTAAACCCAATAATAATAATAAACTAACAATCTTGGTAGCTTTTTCATACAAAAAAACGAAGAAGATTGAAAGCCCCCCGGTAAGACATATGCTATGGCCCAGGGACACCTTTCTCTTTTTTATTTTTTATTTTCTTATAAATAATATGTAAACCACTTTAAGGTGGCTTTACTTTGATTGAGATTTTACTAACGTAAATGATGTTTAATGAAAGAATAGTATTGTTTACCATTAGGCTAGACTTTAGAACTTATTATGATTCCTAATTGATGTCACATCATTAAAAATTTGAGAAAAAAAATCTTTAAAAGCTAAATAGGAAGTAATTGAGATTTGAAATAGGATGCATTAGTACCTCAAATTCTTTAAAATCTCTCTCTCTCTCTCTCTCTCTCTCTTTTTCCTGAAAATTCCTCAAAATCCCAGTTTTGGAATATCGGTCTGATAAGGGTGTGACTTTCTTTTTCCTCATGCATGCCAATAATAGACTTGCATCAAAATCCCAGACAATAAAAACAAGAAAGCCTTCCATTTAAAAAGGAAAATCAAGAAAGAAGGAAAAAAAAAAAAGAAAAGAAAAGAAAAGAAAGCAAGCTCATGGTTGTATCATGAGCGAAGCCTCACACTACAATCTCCGCCCTGCATCCTGTCCTGAAGTAAACAGCTAATACATGTGACAGCCTGTCTCGGTCCCTGTCCGCATTAAGGTTTCCCTGGGCTCCTTCAGGTCGGTAATGCCAAACACAGTCTATAAATTTCCCTCTTCAAGAGCCCCACGCCTTCCTCTTGCGCCACCGCCCGCGGACGAGATGGATCCGTGCCCTTTTGTGCGGGTCCTTGTAGGTAACTTAGCAATCAAGTTTCATTCTTCTTCCAATTCAGAAACTCCTTCTTACTATTGCAAGATCAAGTTCAAGCACTTCCCTACACAACGAGCCGCAGTCCCTTTAGTGCAGCAGCAAGAAGAGAACCAACACCCGGAAAGCAATTCCTCGATAAAATCTCTGGCTGCTTGCTTCACCTTAAACAAGACCCAGTTGGACGGAATCTTGGGTTCCAACAAGAAAGCTCCAAGTTTGATTCTTGGAGTGTACAGAGGCCGAGGCAACGGGCTGCCGATGTGTGGATGGACTGATGGGAAGCTTTTGGAGAGGGTGACTGTGCCGCTGGATCTGCGGAAGGCAGAATCTAGGCCTTGTTCGAAGCATAATGGTTGGGTTGCTATTGGAGGGACCAGCAGCGAGGCGGACGTTTTTTTGAGTGTTAGGGCAGAGCCTGATCCGAGATATGTGTTTCAGTTTGGTGGGGAGCCGGAGTCTAGTCCACAGGTTTTTCAAGTTCAGGGGAGTGTTAAGCAGGCTGTCTTTACTTGCAAGTTCAATTTGAGGAATCCAGGGGATCGAAATTTGTTATCAAGGTTAGATTTTTATTCTTCTTACTGTGTTCTCTGTGTACTTCGTTTTGATGGGATTTCCTTTTGCGTTTGGTTGATGAGAAAGTTGGAGGGAAAAAGGTGGAAAATTGTCTTCTCTTGATTTGAAAATAATTATGTGGAAAATCTTGATTTTTTTGGGAATCCCAAGAAACCGTTATAGTTATGTTTCTTGAAAAAACTTCTTTCAGTTTTTTCTGTTTTGATGTAAAATGTGGGGTCTTAATTGATGCTCTAAGTAAAGGGGCTGGCATTCAAAATCTTGTGCTTTAGAATTCATACTCCAATTAAGTTTTTTTTTTTTTTTTTTAAATTTTTGTTTTCTTTTCTTTTACACGTTGTTGTCTTTATAACTTGGTACTGGTCTTTAACGGCAGCGTCTCTGTTTGATTCAGGCGATCAATGTCGGAATTAAGCACATCAAAAAACTGGCTACATTCCCTCGGAGCCGATAGAGACCAGTCAGCCAAAGAACGAAAAGGATGGACAATTACAATTCATGACCTCTCTGGCTCGCCGGTAGCAATGGCGTCAATGGTGACCCCGTTTGTACCATCTCAGGGTTCTAATCGGGTCAGCCGGTCCAACCCGGGTGCATGGCTGATTCTTCACCCATCACAAGGTACCTGGAGGCCCTGGGGCCGCCTACAGGCGTGGCGCGAGCACGGCGCACTAGGATACCGATTCGAATTACTACACGACACCATTGTTGCCACCCCTGCCGCCACCATTCTAGCCAATTCAACTGTTAGTACTAAAACCGGTGGGACATTCACAATTGACATGAACACCAGTGTTGCCACCCCGGTAGGGAGCCCGCATAGTAGTTGCGATTTTGGATCGGGATCGGGATCCGGGTCGTGGTCGGGGTCCGATTTTGGAGCTGGCTTCCTGTCACAATTTTTGTTCAAAGGCTTCGTGATGTCGTCAACCGTGAAAGCCAACTGCAGGCGTAGCAGTAAGCCGGAGGTGGAGATTGGGGTGCAGCACGTGAACTGCACGGAGGATGCAGCCGCATTCGTTGCACTAGCTGCAGCCATGGATCTAAGCGTCGATGCTTGCAGGTTGTTTTCTCGCAAGCTAAGAAAAGGGTTGAGGCAGAAGAGCCGCAGTTTTGTCGTTTGATGGTGGGAATTGGGTTCAACTGATGTTTGGCTAGGCGTTGTACTCTTCATTCTTTCTTTTAATTTCGGCTGATTTTAACTCACATTAGTTCTTAGTTCTTGAGCTGGTTTGTACGCAATATTTCCCTTTGTACAGCGAGGAATGATGATTGAGGCGGTCTTTATTTCTCCATTTAGTTTTTTAATTCCACGTTTAATTTTAAATCTAATTCGTGGTTTATCGTTTCAATACTCGTTTACTGATGGGTCCAAAATGCCCCCTTCTATGATATGGACTTGAGCGAGAAAACCCAAGTTGGTAGACTCGTTAAAATGTCTGGGCAAGAAGACCCCAAGCTGTGGCTGTGGCTGTGGCTTCTCTTGCGGGGAATTTACAAGGTCCACGGATACCAGCAACGTATGAGACGTGCCAGGTTCTCGTGTATGAGCTCGCATCCAAATTTCTACCGCCCGGTAAATATTGTCAAGCAGGGGAATTATAAACTGGAGTTATAATTTAGAGTTTAAATTACTTAAATATCCTCTTCTCAATTCAACCGAATCGAAAAGAAGTAGGGGGAGAAAAAAAAAATCATCATAATTCTTTACTCCGTAGCGTGATTTTTTATTTTTTATTTTATTATTAAGTAGAGAGAAGATGAATGAGCTTTGTTGAGAATAGCCAGGGATAATGGAGGACAGAGGGGCAAGCGGTTGGTTGTCGCCCATAAAAATGTCTAGTTTTATATTAAGCGTTGAACCTTAATTGTTTTTTTTTTTTGTGTGTGTGTTTTCTCACATGGGAAAGGAAGGAATGTCCAATCAGGTGTTTCAGGGTTGTTTGAACCGTCTTATTTATTTAGAAACTCAACCTCGTCGGATCTTAAATCTGAGAAGTTAGAACAAAGGGAATGTCCGAGGTCACGTTACGGACCGACTTCTAAATATTTTTCTTTTTTTATTTTTATTTTTATTATTATTTTTATTTTATATATAAATAACGATTATAATAATAATATGAGGTAGATTTTTTTATGCACCTGCTCAAGAAGACCCACGTGCATCTGACATGTTGATTTCGGAAGAGTCATATTCCGTTTTTGTACCTTGGTCTGAAGTTCAAACTCGGTCTGAAGTTCAAACTCTGGACTTCCAACTTCGAGGTGGGCCAACTTTTCAATTACCGAAGTCTCTCTCGCGAAGGAAATGAAGATTGTTTCGTTGGGCCTGTTCTTTTTAAGCAATTGCAGAACCACAAATCCAACTCTAATGGAAAATCGAAAATTGGTTATGACCCCTTCAAAAAAAAGAAAAGAAAAAGGATCATGGCCTGGCCATAGCATGAGAAAATAATCAGCTCGCTAGACGTCGTAAAAGAAACACTTCCATGGAAAGACTTGCAGCGTCGCTAGCAGCATTTCAATTAATAACGCCTAGATTTCAGTCACAACAAAAAGACGTGAATATTTCACAAAGGGCATTCATTCCGCCCCAGCGTCTCTGCTGTTAACTACTTCAACAATATCCCTTGGCAGCATATCCAGATCCAACCGAGCATCTATATCCTGGCCAATTGAAGTATCGGAGGGATCAATCTGGTCGTGTGTGTCTGCAGCCCCAGTCCCACCAGCAGCAGAAGACTCCAAGTTCTCATCTTTTCCACTTGATTCATTATTGGTGCTTGATTTCTCATTGACAGAATCACCTGTAACCTCCTTTATGATTGAGGATGATCCAGAATTGATATCAGATTTGGCTTCTTTTTCTGGCTTATTGGTCTTATCCGATGCATCAGACACGTAACTACTAGAGGAGTTTGAGGATTCTCCGCCAATTGTGGCTGCAGCCTCAGCTTTACCAAAGCTTTCTGAATTGGTATCAGATAGACTGTTGCCAGAGTCTGTGCTATTAACACGCTCCAATTCCGCAGTTTTCAATTTAGATGCTTCTCCAATAGTTGCACTAACAACAGTGGTATTTTGAGCTTGAATTAAATTCGACACAGTCACTGTTACATTCTGCTGGGACCAACCCGACATATTTGTACTGCCACCTTTGGAATTATCGCCAACTTCTGTACTCACTTTCAAATACTTATTGCCTGATACCTGTAGATCATTCAATAAAGATGTCGTATTTTCAGGTGACTTAACATTAGTGTTGGACAGACTCGCATCAGCATACTTATTGTTGCCTGGAAGAACATGTTCAGCCATTATACCTTGCTCCAAATGCAAGGTTGAGTTGTTGTGATCACCATTAATATTGTAGGCATAATTTTCATTTGATTTGTTCTCCTGCACTAAATCACTAGTCGCCAAATTAGTTTTGGAGTTCTCTGAATTTACTCTTTCAGATTCAGTGCTTATAACTAGGTTATCATGGTTCACAGCACTGGAAGCATCCTCTGCCTTGTAATGCTCCCCTTGGGCCCCATGAGCACCATTTTCACTGGGTTGGTTCTCCTGCCTTAAATCATTACTTTCTGAGTCCTCATTTGACTTCTCCAAGCCCCCCTTCTCATGTACAGGGTTTGTTGTTGGATTATCATGAGTGACAGCACTGGAAGCATCATCTGCCTTGTAGTGTTCTTCTCGGGCCTCATGAGATTTTCCATCATGATCCTCATCCTCTGTTGATGTTTCATGGTCTACTTGCTCCTTGCCTTCAGCTTCACTTTCCTTTTCCTCATCTATCTCCTCTATCTCTTTCTCTTCCTCTAAAACATCCTCTTCAAGATCATCCTCCCCATCCATTTTCTCTTGATCATTTTCATCTATGTCATCATCTTCACCTCCTCTGCCCTCATCTTCTATCTCTTCACCCTTGGTTCCTTCTTCTTGCTCTCCTTCTTCATGATTGTTTTCATCTTCCCTGCCTTCCTCTTCATGCTTATTTTCCCCCTTATGCTCTCCTTCATGCTTAGTTTCTTCATCCTCCTCCTCTTGCTCTTGGTCACGCTTATTTTCCTCTTCCCTATTCACTCCTTCCCATCCTAACTTTTCTTCTTCCTCATCTTCCTCGTGTTTCTCATTCCTACTCGCCTCCTGCACACGAGGATGGAGGTCTTTTCTACCAAATGTCAGAACCTCATCAGGACTTTGAGCTTTGATAGATGCTTTTGCATCTTTCTCATCAAACTCCTTTTTCTTGTCATGTGAATGCTTGACTTGGTAGATTAGCCAGAAGCAGATACCAAGCAACAGACAAACCTGCAAAACATGTTTTACCTTAAAGCCTTTGGATCGAGAATTTCTACTTGGTGTCCGCTTGATCATGGTGGTCTTTTCCAGTTTAGAGTTCTATCTCCTCCCTATGAGTATAGAAAATCAGAAACCAGTCTAGAGGACAGTAGATTAGATTGTAACTAACAAACATACCCAACATGAGGACAGGTTCAAGATAACAGATAGAAGCATAAACTTTCAATAACAAATGTCATCTCAGAATCTAACTCGAGATACCAGACAAACCTACAATGCTCTGCAAATCTTTTCCAAAATGCTCCAAGGAAAACCAGATTCACATCATTTCTACGGATAGCTTTCTGCAATAACTATGTGAGAATGCTCAGTTATGACTGTAAAAGTTACGGTAATATTCAGATCTTCAAAAGACATTTGTGCTATTGCTCAAATGTAAATGAAAATAGAAAACAATGAATTTCTTTCGCGAGTTCACAATTTTCAGGCAGTTTAATTTTCTCTATCGAGTAACCACAAAAAAAGGCAATTCGAAATTTCATGGAGCACCGTGCCGTGAACAAATGCTCGTGTTAACCGACACGATATACCTTCTGTTTTGAAAGCAAAGAAGTGAGGAACTGCTCATAAAAGCAACAATTTCATATCATAAGTCATCTAAAGTTATTTCCTTTTCCAAGTTACTGATCCACTTGAAGCTAACATTTATCAAAACTCAGCCAATTCCATTACAAAAGAATACTAAACAAAAACAGGAAAATTAGTCGAGGCAACCCCCATCACATTTCCCAACTGGACAAAAAGGAAACTCATTGCAGAAGCTCAGAAGCAAAGGACAACAAAAAAAAGGGAAAGCCCCACGAGAGAATCTCCAGACAGAACCACAGTCAAAAGAATCAAAGCCACAGTCAAACTAACCCTAGGGCCTAGACACTTCTCAAGATAAAACCCACATCGCACGTCGTGAATCAAGACCCAAAATCTCACTTATTATGATTGACAATCCAACAGAATTTACCCAAACAGTTGTCTCAGAGTACCAGACCGCTAAAACACCAAGCACAAGTAAAAGAAAAAAATAAAAAATCGCTGTCAAACATCTCCACTTCATAGAATCCCACGAAGGAAACAAACGTGCAAAATTACTTTTAAAAAAAAAAAATTTAAAAGGCAATTATAGCAAGATTAAACTAAAACAAAAGGCAAGTAAAATCTAAGTCAACCAGAGCAAGAAAGTAAGTACCTGGAGATATATATATATATAGAGAGAGAGAGAGAGAGAGAGAGACGAAGAGACAAGGCTCCGTAAGTGTGCCCAGAAAGAGTTGGCTTCTTAGAAGAAATGGGTAAAGCTCGGTTCTTTTCAATTCTTTTTAAAGCCTTAAGCCATTAATGGGTGTCCAATTTTCCCTCTCTCTCCCCGTTTCACTAATCAAACATGGGACGTCGATGTTGGGATGCAATAACAAGGAAAATGGGTCGGCGAGGCTTGGGTAGCATCGTTATAGACTACGCCCTTACTCTCCGCTAATCTTGGGTGCAAGATGCCAGATGGACGGCCATGGCGAGCTTTCTTCTTTTCTTTTTTTGGGGGGGGGGTCAAAAAATAAAAAAAATCGAAAAAACAGAACCTGCAATTTTGTATATATAAAAAACAAATATTACGATTATTCTAAAAACCATGTAAAAGACAGACACAAAGATAGACGTATAAGTTAAGCATTATTTATTAATATTCGTTCACTCTTCCTATTTGTTTCAATTATCTTAGTTTATAAAAACGAAAAGCTCTCACATTTGGCATCTATAGGGTCCCTTCTTTAAAATTTCTTTTTTTTTTTAAATATTTTTTTTGTACGTAATATATTCCCTCTAATCTGCTTTGCGTTGTGAAAACTGGCCCCTCATTCTCGTGCGTATGGGTATGGTGTTTTTCCAAGGTTCGAATCCTCTTTTATCCATTCGCGATTCTTGATCGGCGTGAGTTTTGCTCTGTTATGTTGATTTTTTTTTTTTTTTTTAAAGATCTGTTCTTTTACCCGGAAATGATCTCTGATAACCAAGATTTTCACTCTTTTAAAAAAAAAAAATTTATATTTTTACTTTACTTTACTCTACCGCATGGGTTTTTTTTTTTTTTAATAATAATTTTTATTGATTTTTCGACTGTATTTTATTTTAATTTTTCCAACAAAAGAAAATGACTTCTCTAAAAGGCGATGCGGATTGAATCTGCTTCTACTACACGACGTGGGGATTCAACGATTGCTTCGTGCAATCGCAGATTTCAGTATGCACTAATTATTTCGTTATTTTTGGGATTTTTTCTTTTAAAATTTTATAAATTATTAGAGTTGAATGTTTCGGACTTTAAATTTTAATAATTGAAAAAAATAAAAGTTTTAACAATTCATCGCACCGACCCGACTTCAGAGAAGAACCCTGTAGCTGCTGCGACGGCTTTCCTTCGTGCTTTAGCTTTGATCTTTTTGTTTTGTCTTTTCGGGACTACTTCAAAGAGAGAGATGGGCGGTTCAAGCAAAGATCTTTTGCAGCTGGAGCACAAGAATTCCGCCACGTGCCCCTCTCCTGGTAACGCTATTGCTTTCCTTCTTCCTCTTCTTCTCACCATACACGATATAAACCTGCTGTGTGTAACTATATATAGGTTGCACATGTGTGTGTGTGTGTGTGCAGAGTCGGCTCTGCGTGTGTGTGTGTGT